>JADLZN010002402.1:0-342738 GCA_018155175.1 Sinocyclocheilus anophthalmus | reverse complement strand
TTTTATTCATTTCTATGACTTTAAAGGCACAATATGTAAGTTTTCGCCGCTAGAGGTTGCATTTTCTAAACAATAACAAAGGTGAAGCTTGATGACGCTATGTGGAATGATGGGAGATGTCATTTTCACCATCCAGAGATGTATGGAATTTGCCTCAGTTGGTCTATGTTTACGTTTTTTGGATTTTCTGTACTCGCCAATGAATAATCGTGATCCATGATGACTGAACAACACAACAGCGGCACGCTAGATGCTGTTTAGCCACCACTTCCACATTTGTACACGTGTGTTGCCATAGTTTCTACAAGTGGAAACCAATGATAGTGCAGATATTATGTCATTGATAGGCGGCACTGACTGTTTACATGGACATCAGTAATCTAATTATTTACTTTATTCTGAATAAGACAATATTACGATTATTGTGTTTACATGATTGCTTTTAGAATATTCCTTTCATGTTCCCGTTTTACATGTTAAAGTACATAATTTGATTAATGGCACACGTCATTATAGTGTAATAATGTGATTAAGGTGTTTACATGTCTATACTGCACTTCAGTAATGCGACTAAAATAGGAATACTCCACTTGTCTTAATTCGATTTCTGTTTACTTCGAATATGACTTTAGCCGGATTAAGGTAATCAAAAATCACTGTTTACATGGTAAGTTTCCTTATCCGAGTCTTACCTTTAAAATTGGAATTTCTCTGGATTTACAAATCCTTGGGAACTTATTGGGTATTATGTTGTACACAACTTCATGACTATATCACACTGTGCAGGTTTTATTTTTTTACAAAAAAAACTTTCATATTGTGCCTTAACATTATTATCGTTATAGATTAGAACAAAATGATAGGTTCCTTTTTTAGTACCTCTAAAATATGCTGGGTTGTTTCAATCCAACTTTTGGTCAAATATGGACTAACACAACTGTTGGGCTAAAAAGCTAATTTAAAAATGTACCCAAAATTTAACCCAACAGTTAGGTTAGTCCATATTTGACCCAACATTGGGTTGAAACAACCCAGCATTTTTAGAGAGTAGGCCTAAGAGTTGATTAATTAATGATTGATGAATTCCAAACAGAGTAACAGTCCAATTAAATAAGGGTGTGCTCATTTATGCAAAGAAGTGTATTTATTTATTTTCTTTCCTCTTAAAAATGTATATTTGTTAGAATTTTGTTTGTTTCAATACTGCATTAAAGGTAGAAAAAGATCTGACATGGTTTCACTTAGATTATTTTTTTACATAAATTCTAACAGGAGTGTCTAGACTTTTTTATACCCACTATATATCCATATGCTTCAAATCACCCAACATAATCTATATCCATGCTTTATATCTCCTAGCAACAGTCTTTTCATGGCCTGTAGTGGGTTTAGGGGACCAAGCTGAAAGAAACCTGGATTTAATGGACATGATACAAATACATTTTGTACATTTTATAAATTTTAATGGATAATATTATTGTGTATACTGTATATTTTTAAGTTTAAAATACTATCCTATATTTATTAGGCCAGAAGGTAGAGATTAAATTAATTAAATAAGAGAAAACAATCACCACTTTTGTGCTTTATTCATTCACTCATTCATTTGTACTAGAAAATGTATATTAAAGTTATTTATATATTTAAAATGTAATTAATCTCAACATGTATGTTGCATGACCCTTTCTACCTTTTCAGCAGTTCACAAGCATTGAGAATAATAATTTAAAAATATGCTGATTTACAGCATAAAATACAATATATTTGAAGCATATTTCAGAATCTTTCAATTCACAAGTACATTAATATTTAGAGTCGAGTATAGTGAGGGCGACTCGATTTCTTAATTTTCTTGATCTTCAGGATTATTGGTATAGTTTTTAACTGTAAATTCAGCTGTTTTTATATATTTATTTTATAAATGAAACTATTGAAGTCACACTGACTTTTTAATGACATTTTAATGAAATCCCAGAGACTTGTGGCTTCTACAGAAACATATATAATCTCCTAACAACATCAGAGCTCAAGGTAGGCCTGTCTTGAAAGGTTTATACATTATCGCTATAAACATATTTATCTATGGAGAAAATTAATGAGATTTTTATTTCCAGAACCCTTCTATTGTGTTCTATTACGTTTTGTTGATAATTGTTTTCAGAATATATGAAATATTAGACACTATGTTTTTGCAAGCCAGTTAAGGAAGCTAAAATATAGTCCACACCACATGATTGTGCTGGTAGCTGAAATCCCCCTGTGCAATGCCTCAGTGTAATTGGAAGCAATCGTTCATCCATAAAGGTATTTCTGCATAACGATGAGCAGATGGTCTGCCACTTTGTAGTGAGGAAACTTAAGAATGTTTCAAGTCTAACAGGCAATTACACTCCTCCTATGCACAATTTACTCAGCTGTAAGTAGCCCAGTCATGCTCCTCTGAGAGAGGTGAACGAGCCAATTTCACTTCAGATGCTCCAGCAATTAAAGGTGGAAACACTCACAGATATGTGCTATCACACTCTCTGAGGGAGAATACAAGAAAGTAAAAAACTGAGGGACTGAGAGAGGAAGATGTTAAAAGTAAAAATAGTAAGTAAGTGTTGAAAAGGATCATGGAGTTGGAGAATTTTTTAAAGGGTTAGTTCATGCAAACATGAACATTCAGTCATCGTTTATTCACCATGTTATTCCAAACCATAACTTTGAAGATATTTGAAGACAAATTAAGATAGTTTAATTAAACCTACAGTAAGAGGTTTTTGACTTTCAACGAAACTTTCAAGATTAAAAAATTTCAGAAAGACGTATAATAAATCGATATGA
The DNA here is from genome assembly GCA_018155175.1 of Sinocyclocheilus anophthalmus. Taxonomy (NCBI): domain Eukaryota; kingdom Metazoa; phylum Chordata; class Actinopteri; order Cypriniformes; family Cyprinidae; genus Sinocyclocheilus; species Sinocyclocheilus anophthalmus. The sequence goes on along the minus strand of JADLZN010002402.1, from coordinate 339,912 downwards.
ATTGAAGTCTTCTGAATAGACGTAGTCATGTTTTATATGATAAACAAATTTATTTAGGTTTTTATTCACATATAAACATTAACCAACACATACATAGGGAACATCAAATATGGTAAACTCCATATAGCTAAAACTGCAAATTCAACTCCTTGTTACAAATATGGTAGAATCATCACTTCTACAACAAAAGACTGCTTTGTAAATATCTTCCCGCTTTGTACTCATTCTTCATCATCTCTTTTCTGGCACTTTAGCCAAGTCACGCCTTAATGTTACTATATTAATGAGAACAGTCTGACACCGTGGTATAACGAGCAAAATCGCACCCTAAAGAGAGCAGCCCGTTAAAATGGAGCGCAGCTGGAAGAAATCAAAACTAGAGGTATTTCGTATTGCATGGAGGTAAAGTACTTCTACATACAGAAATGCTGAAGTTGCTACATTAACAAAAAATAAAGCATCAACAGACGCAGACATTCCCCAAAAGCACATCAGTAATGACTTTATTCATTTTTTTACTTCCAAGATCGATACTATTAAGTATTATAACTATTAAGAAAAAATTATAACCATGCAGACGTCAGCTACAGTAACGCATCAGATACTGTGCTATAGATGGCATCTTTAAATTTCCACATATTTAGGCCAATATCATAGTACTGAGACTGCTCTCATTAGTTACAAATTACCTGCTCTTATCATCCGATCGTGTCTGTATCTCTCTATTAGTGCTAGTGGAACTTAGCATTGCGTTTGACACTATCGACCACAACATTATTTTTGAATAGACTAGAAAATTATGTTGTCATTAGTGGAATAGGCATGGTTGCATTGGCATGGTTCAAATCATTCTTATCTGACCAAATGCAGTATGAAGTACCACAAGGCTCAGTACTAGGACCACTACTTTTCACGCTTTACATGTTACCCATAGGATATCATCAGGAAACATGGCATTAGCTTTCACTTTTATGCTGATGATACTAAGCTCTATATTTCATCGCAGCCGACGAAACATACCAATTCGCAAAACTAACAGACATGCTAACTGTTAAAAAAACTGAATGACTAATAATTTCCCCACTAAACTCTGACAAAAAAGAGGTGTTAATTATCAGACCAAAATCATCTGCAGTGTAAATAATCGATCACTGTCTACACACTTGATGGTTATCCCGTCAATCCTTCACACCAGTTTGAAACTAGTGTGCTATTTGATAGCACCTTTTCCTTTGAAAGTCCTGTGTCCTAGCATTTGTTGTAGGGATTTTCTATTATTATATATATAAAACAGACACTGATATGCCATGGAATCATTCCAGCACATGACTCCAATATTCGGGGTCGATTTCCTGTCAGTCTTGTCTCATCTTCTCATGAGATTGAAACTAATTCAATCAGGAGACAACAAAGCTTTATTTGTATCAGAACTGGAAGGTTCGTTCACAACATATAGAAAACACGATGTCTTGTGACCACCAATGGAAGGAACTATTATGTCCAAACAGGAAAAGGACAGTAATTCAATCACGCCCTTGGGCCTGCAAGCACGGGATATACAGCATGACTTCACACTGTCTGTGACCCCCGCCTTTCTGCCTATCTAAACCCCTTTACAAACTGCTCTACAACCAAAAACAGGACTTGCATTCCAATTTTTAAAACTCTTTAAACTCATAAGTATGGAAAATGTGTCCACTGTATGTGTTTTACGTGCGCCATATATATATATTAAGATCTATAATTATAGAAGTATATATATATCCAGTATTTGCTTGTCTGGGTTCATGTACTCGGGGCAACTTAAATCAGCTGTGTTTATTACCTATTTTTTAGGAAATAAAGTCATTTAAAGGTGTGTGATATGAAATTATCTTGACCGAAGGCACGACAAATGCAGAATGTTGAACTGAGTGAGCTGTTATTTTGAACAGTGGGTGTTGAATGGCACTTTATAGAAGTTATTAACAAAACCTGCAGAAATACTCCCCACAAACAGCATGCGATTCATGCATGATAAGGAACAGTATGGGGCGTGGCTAAGCCACCATCTGATTGGACAACGACCTGTGGGCTGGACAAAAGTCAGCCTGCTTAAAAATGGACACCAAGTCTTACGCTCAGGCTCGCTCTCTCTCTCTCAAGACCTTTGGCTTTCCGCCTTGGTGAGTGCGACAAAAGCACTCCCACGCCGTAACACCGCATCGCGAGACTCCAGAACTCAAACACTTCAATGACACTTTGCGATCTTCAAAGAACTTAAAGCCTTGCAAACTCAGACGTTTCAGCAGAACTGCTCAAGCCTCTACATCATCAAGAAAGCAACCAATCCAACGAGGGATCTCCCAAAAGAGACGTCATCCTGACGTCACCGCAGCAGCCCATCCAGGAAGCGCTTTTCAGCAAGGATCCCCTCCAGTATTCACGCGGAACGACTCACTTTTCACTGTCACCCAAGCAAACGCAAGTAACAAACAAAATCTTATCTCTGCTGAACTGATGAACGAGCTAATTTAAGCAGTAAACATAAGAAAAATATCTGCTTTGTGATCTCTCATGCTGAATTTAAAACCACTCGTGAAAACGAGTTAGAACTTTGAAACTTCATGCAACTCCGTTAACTCATTCCTTCAATTTTCTGAGCTGTATATGTGTGTGTGTGTGTGTGTGTGTGTGTGTTTTAGCTTAGTTTTGATGTAATCTAGAATAGCCAATAAAATGTGTGGTTAATTTATAAAGAATCATTGTCTGGTGTCACAATTTTAAAGTGAAACATTGCCAAGATCATTGCTACCTAGCTCGTAGCTTACTTATAAGAGAACGTATTACCCGTGGCCGGGGAAAATCCCTTCAGATAAGATACACTGCTATTAACTCTCGCTGTACGACCGTTGATAAGGTGTAAGAATATTGAAAATATTTTTGTTTTTTTTTTGTTTGAAATCATTTTCTAATCAGGTGGACTTCGAATTTTCAGATCCGAGTCCTTTCAAACCTTGAATTAATTAATAATAATTAATTCCCTAAAATTAAGTAATCAAGACATTACATCCTCTGCATGTAATAATCTGGCTCACTGTTACATAGTATACATTTTAAAATCTTGCTAGTTACATATAAAGCCCTGAATGGTTTCGCTCCTCAGTACTTGATATAATAATACCTAGAATATCAAAAAAAATCAACCCCCTTTTTCAGGCGGCGATCCTTTTCCTATGTCCGGCCAATCTCTGGAATAATCTACCTAACATTGTTCGGGTGGCAGACACACTCTGTCAGTTTAAATCTAGATTAAAGACATATCTCTTTAACCTGGCATACACATAACACACAATCACTTTTCTATAATTCAAAACGTCTTTGTGAAGGGTCAATTGATTAATCACAGTATGTTAGATAATTGTTTGTATTACAACCATTATGTATTTAAATATGCATGCATTTGCATACATTTTCAGACAAAAATGTGAACACTGGATAAAGCCAGGTTTCATTTTGCGGACATATTAAAGTTTTTGGATCTCTTTTCATCACTCCATAAATCAGAAAATACAACCAAAAAAAGGATTTTTCACCAGGAAGAACAAAATGTTATATGAACAAAACCCTCTTTAAAAATATAGATTGGAATAAAACTAAAATCCACCCATCCGTCCATACATCCATGTGTCCACCAGTCTGTCCATATATCATTGGTTCACCCAAACTCCTTACCATCCTTCCATCTGCCCATCCCTCCAACTCTGCTTTTGATGAAAAGTGTTAGCTGAACTAATGACCTTAAATAGTCCAATAATAATGCCCCACTATTTAACAAAGTGACACTGGATATTTACAGCTAAGGCACTTAAGTGCTTTTGTTCTCAGCAGGGTAGAGAAGTTTAATGCAGTCACATTCAGCCACCCACAGCTACAGTTCCTCAATCGTGACGTTAATTTCCCTTTATGTCACTCAATATGACTATACACTCCACTCTGTACTCTAAAATACAGCTGAAATGTATTCTGATACACATCTAATAACTTATTCATCAGTCTGATGTGTTGTTTCCTGTCAGCTCTTCTGTCATTAAAAACCCTGCAGTTTGATTATAAAGAAGATTGAATCCCCATGAACGAAGCTTATTGTGCTAGTCCGTGGCCTTTCAAGGTGTCTTTAGAGACCACAGAACTCTAAATTTGGTCACACACGACATCCAAGTCCTGCAAATCATCAGGTTATGTTCTTCCCAGTGGAGCCGTGCGGCTGCAGTCAGAGTGTGTTCAGTGGACTTCCTCAAGTGTTCAGTGGCTGCACGGAGCTCAATTTAATTGCTCCTTGCCTCCAGGAGAAGGTAGAGAGCACACATTTGATTTGAGCGGAAATGAACGCAGCTCTTATGGCTTGTTTAACTTGTACAGATGAGTGTGGAATGAATTCCTCCACCTTGGGATGAAGCTTATATATCAGTGTGATTATTCTGTTGTGTTCAAGGCAGAATGGAATAGAGTGAAATTTATGGTTGCTCTTAAACACACATATTTTTTTTCTGTGTAAAATCCATCCATTCCCAAAACCACTTATCCTTTGTATTGGGTCACAGGCTGTGTACAATCTTATGTAACATATTGATTTTATAGGAGCTGAAAATTCATGCAGGTATAAAATGCTTTTTTTTATACGCCAAAGATTTACTGCTACTTCCCAGATCCTCACAAACACACACAAAAAATACAATTGTGGAAAAATCTAATAAAAAATAAGGATGTACATAAGCAAGAGGATGAATTTTATAAAACACCCCAAAATCAACAGAAAGTACATAAGAAATTATATTTTGCATAAATAAATTTAAGCCTATTTTTAAGGACCTTTCATATTTTTTTTCTCTTTTTTCATTACATTTTTTTTTTAATTATGCAAAATATAATTTCTTCTATCTTTCATTTGATTTCAGGATGAAATATGACCATGTTCTTGACAGATTTTGTTGGGGATTGATTTAAGAACATTTAGCTCCTGGGAAACTTAAATAAGAAATTGATTATATTTGTGGATGTTGTCTGTTTGTGTTTCTTTTGATGAACCCCTGAGCCAAATCATTAAAGTCAGTCATTTTGATGATATGACACAAGCATATCCAGTAGACCTTTGCTCATCTTCACGGTTTGTTATCCAAGGACCATGATGTGGATGCTAAGAAAGGGCTGTAAACTATTGAATATCATGGTCTGTAGCACTATAGATTTATCCTAACAGGTTTAATTAATCTCTGAAATGAACTGGCTGTTTACTCCGGTTCTTGTGAAGGTTATAAGGACAATTAGATGGAAGCATGGTCTATTAAATTATTTTTATTGGTCTTAATTAGAATACTAAATAATTCAGGTGCTTATACATAATGGATCTGAGTATGTTCTGGATGTTCTTTTCTCCAGTATATTTGCCTGAAATATGAATTGAATTTAATGCTTATATGTGTGTATTGGTAATTGATGTGAAATACTTTTTTATAAAGTTTATATATTCTGCATGATTATGCACAGTATAAAACATCAATATACACATGCATATAAGTATGCATCAACCACTGTAAGTGTATATGATGTTACAAATTGGAATTATAACAATATAATAAATCTACTTCAAATCAATATCCCTTTTCCATTATTTGAATGTCTACTTCAGCCAGGAATAGCTGAAGTTTGGACATTCGTTCTAAATAAAGATAATCAAACGTATTTGATGAATGCATCAACTTGTCACTTTCATTCCCCTGGATCTGCCTCTACTGAAATATAAGCTTGCATCCATAAACCAACAGTTCATGTCAATCTCCAAAAGGACAAAAACATGACTAAATCAATTCTTCTGAAGTCACCTGACAACTGTGTGTGAGGAACTTTAAGTAAATATATTATATAATATGGCTTCACCTGACAAATAAGATTGGCTCCCCCTGTGGAACCTATTTAAAGTCACAATCCAACATATACTGTATTTTCAACATGCAAAAGTCAAACACATCATTAGAAGCACATGTCAACAATATCTTCACAAAGCTATTTGCGAATACTGGTTTAATGGATATTGCTCTTGTGAATTACTGGCAAGACTTAACAAGAAATTTCCTGGCAGCATTAGCCTCGGTGTACGATAGACAGCTCCAGCATGGTCTGGCCGGCCGAGAGATAAAGATAAAGGTTTTTTAGAAGACATGAGGTTTCACATGGAATCATTGACTATTTGAAGTCAGACCTCGGGGCTACAGATCTTCTCTGCCTTGAGCTCCTCACACTCTCATTTATTTATGTATCCATCCATTTTACCCCTGTGGAGATCCAAGAGCCCTATGTCACCTACAGAGTGCTGAAATAAACAACCTGCTACTGCTGTCACAGACAGATACATAAAGACAGCAATACAAACAGCAAGGGGGCAAAGAAGGAGGCAGGCGGCCACTGCCTCCCAAATCTCTCACGATTCAATAGTTATGAAAATTAACAAAAGCATCTGTGTTTTAAAAAGAAGGCAAAATCTAATCTATTTTCTAACAAACGCTCAAGTAATTATTCAAGACTTTCCTTCCTTTTTTTTTTCCTTTCACAAAGCTATGGCGTCTTTCTTGTAATATGAATTCGTCTCCCTTGGGTAGCTGCATAATTGGACCTAATGAAACATTCATATGGCAAACGTCATGTAGCATTTTAGAAATAGCGATGGAATACAGCAACAAAAATTAAGCAAAGTGCAAAGCTGGAGACATAATTGTCATTCAGTTCAGTAGATAGCATGAAGTCAAGCTAAGTGATTATCATCTGAAAAGTCAGCATAACACATCAGGCCTGCAAACTGTCTTGCTTATTATGGATTGAGCAATATAAGTTGTTAACACTGCTATTGATCCTCATAGTACAATGGCTATTCAGAAAACCTAAGTGCCAGAAAAAGCCATTAACTGGCATTTTTTTTATGAAGAAAAGCTCTGATGAGGAGAGCAGCTCTTATGTGTCTCAGAGCTGCATGAGTTTCTGTTCTCAGCAGGTTTCTCAGAGGATGCTGCTGATGGCAAAGCTGCATCGTCACTTCCAGATATCCCAGAATGCCTCATGTTTTGCATGTTAGAGGTGTAACAATGAATGCCACATATAGATTATATGAGGGTCAAAATCTTTGGAGTAGTCTACAATCATGCTAAGGTGGGTTTGATTCCCAGGAAAGCAAGTACTGATCAAATGTAAATGTGCACCTTGAATGCAATGCAAGTTGCTTTGAATAAAAGCATCTGCCAAATGCATACATGTAATGGTAATGAATTTATCACTAGGGGTGGGTGGTACGACCAAAGTCCTGTTATAGTATGAGTAAACTAAGATCGACATTTTGGACCTCACTGCATTTTAAATTGCAACGTGGTATTGATTTTTAAAAAAGGACTCTAAAAAATTACAGGTCTAAATTATGACTAGATGAGACATTCAAATCCATTAAAAGCCTACACATGCTACATTCTATATTCATGCATGTTTTTTTTTTTTTACTTGACATCCTTAACTTGCACATTAAAAACCTTAAAAATGAAGCCCTTTCAAGTTTGCATTGTATTTGACATTGTTTTTATGACAATTAAGCATTATTGAGTGCACCCAGTGACTCTTTTGAATCAATTATTTTTAGTGAATCAGAAACAAAGTGCAACCAGTGCGTCTCAATTCATGAGCAAATGACTATTACACGCTTATTTGAATAAATTGTTCAATAGTCTTGTAAACTCAGGAGAGTTTGAATCAATCTGAATACTCCTTCACTGAACAGTTCACTCAGAGCGGTTACCGAATCAACATCTGACCACTAAGTGAACTACAAGATAAATCAATAACAAAAAAATTGTATAAACTTACATCAAGTTTAGACAATGAGAATACTGTAGCTTGATGTTTTAGCCCAATGGAATCAGATGTGGTTTGTCGGCAGTGGGAAGATGGTGGTTTCACGCTAGTGCAAATCAAACTTTTTTCCTCACACAACATAGGAAAAAAAAACTACAGAGCAAATTACAGGTTTCACCTTGACTGAATCTACAGTAGCTACTTATAGCATTCGTACTCTGAGGTCCTTTGGGAAATTCAATTCCGTCCAGATAGGAATGGTCTGTGATTGCGCTATGTTGTTATTTCCCACAATGCTTCTCCTGGTTTATTCTGACCTTTGCTGAGTACCGTAACTCAGATTTCCTCATGGAGTGCAGATTATCTGCTGCACTTTCATAGATATGGAGAGGCCAAAAATCTCCAGATGGGTGAATCTTTGTGGAATAGGGTGTACCTCTAGCCCTGTTAGAAGCTGTAACCTGCATGAAGTCACAGACGTGAGATGTCCAGTGTTAATAACTGAAACTCAAAACAACGTTTGGAAATCTGTGATTTATGTTTTCTCTAAGTAGATATTTTATAACTTTGTTCTCACTAGGTAAAGTGACTGACCTTCAATTAAATCTTTTGATGATATTTCGACAAAATAGTTTTTTAGTTTCTTATAAAACCTGTTATTATTTATATCATTCAAGTGCATGAATAAATTAATAAAACAACTTATCCTTTTTTTAAGCAGAAATAATAGGCATACTCCTGCAAACTCAGAGAAATGTTGAATTTGTTGACATGTTTAATAGACAATTGGTGCCCTGGATAGAGATATTTTGTTATTTACAGTAGCAACAGTGTTTGTATATTCATGGACATGACTGTGTATGTCAGGCCATAAATCCAGAAGAAATATGCATGGGTGCTTGCTTTGGTGTTGCCGCCCCTCATAGTCTTCATTCCACTCCATTGCCAAGCCAATAATACTTTTCCAAATCCAGACAACATTAGCTAGACACGCTAGACACATTTTTGTGAGATTCCCCATTGTCTAAATAAATTATTAATACTAATGTTGAATGGAAACATGAAAGAGAATACCACAGAGAGATTTGTGATGCACAAAACTAGTAACATAACAATGCTCTCTTAATCCTATTTTACACGTTCTGCTTGATACAATTTGACAAACTTAGACAAAATGGCTGAAAACAACTTACATAGAAGGGTAAAGGTTAATGGGCATGATGTTAGTAGACCTTCCTGTTGCAGAATTACAAGACCGTTTACCCTTTTTTCAATGGTTAAGGCACTTCAAAATGAATGAACTGTCATTACGAGCAAAATTACATTTGGAAAATCAATGCAAAGACCTTTTAGTAAAACGCTCAAGATTTCTGTCCCTGTTTAGAAAGCTGTCATTATGGCAGTGGCAGCTGTGGATCGATATCAAATAACAATAGTGACGGAGGCCATAAACACATAAAATGCCTCTGTTCAGAATACCATACTGGCATACTTTTACTCTTACTATTTCTGCAGTATTTAGTATGCCTAGAGGGCACAGTATATACTGTACTCATTTTTCTGTATGAGTGGGTTTTTACACACGTTCTCCAGTATGGTTCTGTTCACATAGCAGGGGTTTAAAATTATTTTGAGTTTGGTTTAGCTTGCAGTTGTCACTCTTGTAAATAACAGTATGTGAACATAACCATATTAAGCACAAAATATAGAAGACTGTATTCTGCTGTGTGAATGTGGCCGCAGTGAGGTCATGTGACAAATACAGCATACTACAAGTACTTTTTTTCAAAGTATTATATATATATAAAATATATGGGGTGTGCGTGTATGGAATCCGAATTACTAAATATTGGATGATATGGGGAGGGTCACACCTCCAGGAATTAAAAAGATAAAGAAAAGGAAAGAAATCATGATAAATTACTTACTTGAAAAAAAACTTGATAAAAACAAATATAGTTTATTTGTAATAAAATGTAATCCTGAATTTATTTTTTATTACCTTTTTCCTATATGTATTATTTTCTGTATTTATTTTTTATGTTTATTTTTATTCTTTTTAACTTTTTTTTACTTAATATTTAATTTACTCCTATATTTAATTCATTCATTCATTTAATGTTTATTCATGTGTTTATTATTTTTTATATATTTATTTATTTCTCATATGGATTTTTTTTATTCATTTATTTATTTTTACTTTTCCGTGTGCAACATGAAAATGAGGGAGGCGGTCCTTGTGGAGCTCCAAATCATTGGTTAATCATTGGTTGAGAGCTCACGCAGAAGCGGGAAGAAGAGAATGACTTAGTCACAAAACCAACTGTAAAGTGTTAATCTACGAGTCAGGTATATTTAGCAATACTTAGATATGATTTGACAGTTCATTTGTATAAATATAAAAAATCTAACATGCAGGTGTTAAACTCAATTCCTGGAGGGCCAGAACCCTGCAGAGTTAGATTCAACCCTAATTAAACACACCTGATTCAGCTAATCAAGTCCTTCAGGCTTATTTGATAACTACATGGTATGTGTGTTGGAGCATGGTTGGAACAAAACTCTGCAGGGCTCCGGTCCTCCAGGAATTGAGTTTGACACCCCTGATCTAATGCTTGAACTGGACAGAGCAGATTTAGCTTCTCCTGGATAGCATCCTGGAAGGGAGGAGGACAAAAGCTTGCAAATCTATGGGCGTTTTGGATAAGGTTGAACACCTTAGGGAGCTCCCCGGGTCTTGGGTACAGAACGGTACTAACCTTCCCTAGGCGAAGTCAGGCAGAGGTGAAGAAACGACAGTGGCCCTGAAGATTCCCTATCCCTCTTGCATTGAGGATATGCAAGGAGGATGAGTCTTTAGGTTTCAAAGGGGACATGCACAAACCCCTCCAGAACTGCGCCATGCCCGCAATAGGCACCTTGGTGCACTGTTCTGGCCTATCCTCAAAGTCCACAAAGAACCAAGTCCGAAGTTGGTTTCTCCCCAAATGACTGACCACAAAGAGGGGCATGGTAAGCAGCTATGGCCGCCACGTAAACCTTCAAGGTGCAGTGGGTCAGCCCTGCGGAGAACACTCCTTCAGATACTCCAGTACTAACCACCCGCGTGCGAGGTTGACTGGGTCGCTGTCCGCACAAGAGAATAAAAAGCTCCACTTCAGAGCGTACTGTTGTTCTCTCATTGCGCGGACTCTGACGGAGTATGGGTCATACAACCTTGGTTGAGAGACAGAAGCTATGAGATGTGCCCTCAGTGGCCAGCCCCACAGTTCCATAAACTCCAGGTGGGGGTGGGATGGACCCCCGTGAGTGAGAACCAGGCAGTTTCCTACAATGCCAATAGATCCACATCTGCTTGGCAAAAGACCTTCAAAGGAGCTCCATCCATGGGGTGGATGCCTCCATTCCCCTGGCGCCTCAACCCTGTCTCGCAGATTTCGGCTCCTGATTCAGGTGCCAGGTGATAGAAAATGCTCTGAGTGGAGGCGTTTTCCCTAGGGATCTGGTGTGCCAACTTGTGTAGTTGTCGCGAAGCGCGACCTCCCTGGCAGTTGATGTAGTATATCACTGGATGTGTTGTCGTGCGAACACGCCCATGTGGTGCCCCTAGGTCTGGAAGGAACAGTATTTCATGCGTCGAATCACGGCGCCACATCTCTGCAATTTATGTCCACATGAGTTGTGGCCTTCCAACAGACCCTTGGCAAGCGAGGCACTCACTGACCTCTCTCAGTCACGACTTAGTAACTGTATTCTGGAAGTCTGGACAAAAATATTTCAAACCTGAAAAACTTTGGGCATGTAATGTCTTTGTTTTCATGTTTATTAGGATTCCCATATGTTTTTGTCAGCCAAACCCCTTTGACAAAAAATATTTACGTGAAATATCTTGAGAGGAATAATATTTCAATAATTTAACATACTTTTTCATGTTTACAGTTCTATTTCACCTTAATAGTCCACATTGAACATGCCAGGTAACAAAGGAACTTCTATTTTTAGTGTTAATAATTTAAATACTTTATTGTACTTTTTTATGATTTGATTTCATTAATTCATTAGATTTGGGGGATCAACTCACAGAACCACAACAGTCTTACATTATTAGCCCGTGGGAAACCCTGTTTAATGTACGTTTAGTGCATTTTTAGATGTCGATTAAAAAAAAAGGAAGTGTTTTCTTTTTTCTTGCTTTTTTTATAATCAGTATGGTAACGTGTAACGGTGCTTTTAAAACAAGGTAAAAAATTATCTGAACTTAATCTAAAGTTCTTCAGAATTCATTGCCTAAAGTGAGTACATAGAGTACATTACTAACTACTTTACCTGTGGCTTTAGTATGTTAGTCAACACATCAAAATTATTGTACTTCTCTAAAGCGTATTTCACTTTTAACTTTACTTAATAGTCATGAAAGTATACTCTTTTCAAGTACACGATAAGTATACGTTTAATACACTTCATTTTCGCATGGGCCTAGACCAAACCATATTTAGTAAGCACTACATTTGTATTCGGCTATAAAGAGACTAGCCAGATCACTAACCCCTCAAGAAACACAGTTAGATTTCTCTTGCAAAATCTTTGTGACTAAAACATTTATCACCATCTGAGGATATTTTGTTCACATGTTGGCGTAAAATGACAAGATGCATCTTTGTAAACAACATGCATCATATTTGCCATTGCCAGAATGTGATGAATGTGAGTTAAAAGTGATCGAGTGCTGTGACTGATAAGGTCAGAAATGAAAATGTGTTGAAGTTTGCATCACGATGTGAACTGTAGCAGATTGACAGTGAACAAAAAGTGATTATTGTCTAACAGGAATGGAAAAAAGCAGGATCAAAGCAACATTAAACTGACTGGATGACGTGAAATCTTCAGAACTGTTTAGGGACGCCACTGCACAGATGGTTCCTACATGACAGCCTGTCGTACACACAAACATCACACAGCCTTTCAAATCACTCAGAGAGAAGGAACGGCATGGTGATAGTGCACACAACAATTAAAATGTCATCCTTTACTCACGTTTTTTTTTTTTTTTTGCAGAGCCTGACTGTCACAATCATATAATTTGTAAAGACAGCTTTTCCATCTTCCCTGATAAACAACTCATTTTTTTGGAGCCGCATTAGGGTGAGTAAAATTTTCTATCCCTTTATGGATAATGCTTGAGCTTTTTCTACTGATTTCACTGCATCTATATTCCTACTTGTATATTCAATTTAGCAGATGTGTTCTTGTTCAAAGTAAAGTACATTCACAACAGCTTCAGTCACTTTTGAGTAACTGGTGTTTTAGTTAAGTGCAGTTTTCAAGAGCACACTCATTTTACACATCAGCCCTTTTGGGATTTAAACTATTGACCCTCAGATTATTAGCACAGACCTTTAAGATCTACCATCGTTGTGTTTTTCCCTCATGGTGACAGAAGTAGGGTCTCTTGGTGATGGGCCCCTACGCTCACTCTATCATATCGCTACTTACGCTCATTGAGATTATACATTGTTTCTTACCAAATATGCGTTGTCGTCAGCAAATTCACCACGACAACCTGGGTTCCCGAGACCATTGCTATTTGGTCTCAAAGGTTTTTGGGTGGGTTACTAGGCCATATATTAAATGTGGTTTTGGCGTGTCTTTTGGGGGCGGGTTGGCGTTCAAAGATGGTCAAATAGCGACCCCCAAGTCGAGGGGTGTGGTATTGTTAGAGGGCCATTTTACTGCATCTTCCAGTGGAAATCATAAAGCGGGCTGCTGAAAAAAGGAACAACAAGACCGTCCTAGCGACAAGCTCCAGAGGATTTGGCGGTATGAGTGCTATCCGGGTGTGTGTAACATGGATTTATGAAGCGTTAAATTTGCGGTGTCGTGCGCGCTGGCAATATTGTATACAGGTTGGGGGGGCTTGACTGTGTGCCAGGACCATCCAGTGGAGTCGCGGAACGCGGCAGTCGATGGAGAGTTATTGACCCAACGGTAATGCGCCTGCAGTCGCGACCGGCTGTTGAAAATATCGAGACACATTTGACAACTGACAAAGGAAACAATGGCGGCAGGATTCTTCCTAAGATACGTATATTATTGGCGTGCGCATCGTGCGGGAAGAAACACACGTGGAGGTTCGCCTTATTAGAGATAAGAATTTCTGGCTAGGTCGCGGGGATCAGCAGGGCTGGATGGGGTCGCTGGGTTGCATCTCTGAGATGCTGAGCTCACGGAGGGATGAACAGCGCGGCCAGGAGGGTCGTACGTCACTGAGGACCACAGAGACCCTGGAGTTTTCACATACTCGGCGATTTCATGTTAGACGCGAATGAAGAGCCAAAGAGAGAAATACAGAAAGTATAGCAAGCGGCAGTTCCTCCTTCTCACATTCGTTTGGAAAATAGGAATAACATAGAGCAGGATGCAAGGTTCGGCCCTACAGTAAATGGCATTCTCAAGTAGAGCGTCGTAGAACTGGAGATCAAAGTTCCCTGCTGTGTTTGACATATACAATCAATGTACTATAAAACATCCTTGAGTTTCAGAACCAAACTTTCTCTTCGTTCAAAAACAGCTCACCCACACAAAGCTGAAAAATGATTCAGGGTTTCACTTTCTTTGATGTTCCCTTTAACCCATATCTGTTGACTATACGCTCACAGTGCCCTACATGTCTACTAATGCTCATTAGAGTATTTAGTGACTTGCAGGTTAGGGTTAAATAGTTGACGTGTATTAGCAAAGTTACTTTATTTTTCGATATCTCGCTGAGCACGTGAAGGAGGAGACGTGGAGATTTCACAAAATGAGAGTCTTTAATAATCCAACAGGGAGATACAGAGCACAAGGAAGACATTCAAGACCTGACAAATACAAACTGAACAGACTAGGACTTTTAAACATAGGGCAATCAGGGGAACACAGGTGCATGGCATCAGTCAATTAACTGGGACACGGAACACATGGGGAGGGAAAACACAACAAAAACCAGTCCATAATCCTGATATATTGCCCCCTGCTGGAAGGCGCATCCTCGGGCCGTAGAACAACAGAGGGGGGGAATGGGTGGGAACTAAGGAGGAGGCTCGGGAGGAGGACGAACACCCGGGAGGGGGCCAGCAGACAGAGACCAGGGAGGCAATGGAGGAGGCCGGCAGACAGAGTCCAGGGAGGTGACAATGGAGGGAGGAGCCAGGGTGGAGACAGGAGGGGCACAGAGCAGGAGGAGCACAGCAGGACCCAGACCACAGCCATAAATGTGGGCCGCACGGTGGATCGCGACAGAGGGAAGGCGCCATGAGGAATTCCGCCGCTCAGGGAGCCGACAACGGTGACAGAGCCTGGGTGTAGGCGCCCAAGGCGGAGACGGAAGACGATTAGCCGGGCGACGGGGGGATCCTTAGGGCCAAGCGACGCAATGGCGCCGAGTGCCTGACGCGATAGGCGTTATCCGAAGGCTGGCGTGGAGCGAGTACAGAGGCCGAGGCGGAGTCCGAAGGGATGAGGAGCCTGACGGAGCGCCGTAGGGACGAAGGGACCTAGGCCAGAGGTTGCAATATGGAGGTGCAATTGGTCGACCCAACCAAGGCTGAGCCGAGGATGAGGGAGCCCGGGCGAGCTAGTGGACTGCCGGGCCACAGCGGAGAGGAGGGAGCTAGGAGCTCTGGTGGAGCCGACGGATCCACGGGCCGAGGTGGAGTCCGGGGCTTAGAGGCTTGAGGCGGAGTCCCAGGGACTGAACTCCTTTCCGACTTCTGACGCTTGAGTCGAGGCGAACGGGGGGCGGCAGGCATTTGTGAGCCTCCGGCTTTCAGGCCCAGAACTTAGGAACGGGAGCCTCTCTCTTTGGTGTGGCCACAGTCGCCACGCCATACACAGCTCACCTTCAGCCATGGTGCAGGGGGCGTAGCTCCTCTCCGCGCTCACACCATCCGTGGCTTTCTCCCACGTGGCCGGCGTTGTTTCCGGCTCACACACCTTGACTGACGTCATCAGCAGCTCTGGCTCCGCAGTGATCCTCAGCTCTGTCGCTCCGTGCGGCGATGGCTCGTCGGTTGCAGCGGGTTCAGGTATGCGCTCCGCGCAGCGGGGAGATGGTGGGCTGGGCATTGGGTCCGGAGTGGCACTGGCGAGATCCCCCTTGAGACAGACGGTGATCGGGGATCAATGGCTCACTCGGGGCACTCGGCAGCAAAGGCTGTGCTGCTATTTGCTCAATGTAACTCTCTTCTCCCCCAGACCGCCGCTCCTTGTCATCCCACCCTTCTCGCTTAACTGCCTGCCTCAGTAGAACGCTACAGAGGCATGTCCGTTCCTGGCTTTACGGGTCTGTGGTAGCTGGCTTAGAGCAGTGAGGACCAGGAACATCTAAGTATCTGTGCCTATAGGAGGTATCTCCAGATCGGATTCATGGAAACAACGGAACAAACACGAAGGAAACACTGAGGTAACTGTAATTCGGCATCACCGTGGATACCATTTTTCGGGTCTTCTGTCACGATATGCTGGAGCACGGAAACGAGGAAACGAGGAGACGTGGAGATTTCACAAAAAACGAGAGTCTTTAATAATCCCACCCCAGGGCGTTAGTCAGAGGCCCAAGGAAGACATTCAAGGACCCAACACTACACCTGAACAGACTGGGCCTTTTCAAACTCTAGCGACTAACAGGGGGAAACCACAGGTCATGTAATCAGGAGGTCAATTACCTGGGACAACACTGCGCGCAACAGCAATCTGGGCATGGCGAAAATCACACCATGATCTGAATCCGACAGTCCTCGACACCTAGTCTATAATTGTTTGGGTTGGGGACTATGGTATCAAGCGTCAACACAGGACCACTAATATGAGTTCGTATATATGTATGTGCAACATTACTTACTTGTCCTAACGGCGAAAACGTTACAGACCGACTTGAAGAAAGTTGTAACCTGTCGACTCGGGCCCCCTCTTTTGGCGAATTTGTGTTGCACCTATAACGTAACCCCGCCTGAGAAAAGCTAACTGGTATATTCTAACATGTTGCCCTCTTTTAGCCCCATCCCACTGATTTGGCACATGTAGTAGGATGAGAGGAAAATACTAGAGAGATTCAACACACGAGGAATTACTCCATCCAACCAAATGATAGAGATCCTTTGATACTACTGAATTATGTAATTTAAGCAGGGGCCGCTTTACAAATCCAGATCCCTGGACTCAGCATTTGATAGTCCCCCTCCCACGATAATTTTGTTTAGCTTCCTGCTGATGTCGAAATTTTTTTTTTCTTGTTGATATGCCAGTTAAAATTTACTACACTGTTCTGTGTAAAATGTGAATATAACTGAATATGCAAATTCACTCTTTGCCAGAAGGTGGCGCAGCAGAATTATAGCCGTTACATAAAGTAAACACTATATTATTACAGGCATTATAATATGAAAAGAAAATGCCATCAAAACTTTCCTGGCTGAAATGTAAGTTTACTGGTATGATTTACCATAAATTACACAAAATGTTCATTATTCATCATCAGTAGATCAAAACTCACTTGGCAAGTTGGCATAAATGTGGGCTATTTGGTGATTACTAGCTGTGTTTTTATTTTGAAAAATGCCATAATTTAATTAATTAGGCTAAATCATAGCCATTTAAAGTTTAATTATCACCTTTAAGCAATATTACAATTCCTGTTTTTCTGCCCCCGAATTTAAAACCTCCTGAAATTTAAACAGACTCTGAAGCATCACCTTTAAAGAAACAGTGACTGAATCTAAAACCTTCAATTGACACACAGATTATGTCCACCATAGATATACCTACACCTACACAGATCTATGATATCCACTGATAAATTACTGAACTCCCACTGTATATAACTTTACAGAAAAGTAGTTGTTTGGTCTGGTTCCCGTCACACAGCAGGGCATCGCTGAAAATAACATTGCGAGTCCTGAAAATTGACAAGTTTGTGAGTTTGCTTATAGAATTCCTTTGTCACTGCTGCAAACCCCAATATATAAAGTTCGTCAGAAATAGAATGGGACACGAGTTTACTGTCGGGGATTTGTCGTGTCAATCCACGACACATCCAGTGAAGACAGAATCACTGATTATAATGGATTCTGTTTTTGGCCATTGTTGAGCATCTGTAAGTTCAGTTTTTGCTGTGTTCCAAAGTATTGGCACTAGTCGAGGCCATCTGCGACTTTTTGCCCGAATGAGCATGTTGAAGCGGTGTCAGGCAGTCTGTAAGTGAGATCTTTCTGATTGGTTGTTCAGCTTAGTGCACGAGAAGAAGTGATGAAAGCAATGACAAAGTCAGGAGGGGACACAGAATAGACTCTTCTAACTTTACATCTTCATCTTACCTGAGTATACCAATTTTCATATTGTTCATCTGGAATGAAGAAAGTGAAGACCAAGTGATCGACATGATTCATATTCAAATTGGTAAGCAAGCACTGCTTTATTAAGCGGTTGTATTATACCCATCTTGTTTTCCCTTTTTGAATGACAAATATAGACTACTGCCACCTGCTGGTATGGAGAGTTATTTTCTCTCAGGCAGGTGCAGAATGTACATGCTGGTTGGCCATTGCCTGTAGTCTTTGCACTGTGTTCATGAGCAACTTTTTGGCCCAGAACCCTACAACGTTGAGGTGACAACTCAGTTGGCTTTATTTGTAGCTAGTACTTTGATGTTGATTTGGTGTGTCACAGCCTTTAAATTCTAAATGGTGCATAACTCATTGACTTTTAGCAGGTGCCTGTGAGGAGAGCACCTCCTCTCTGCAGGAGATCATTTGTCAGTTTGGAGAGTTTCTCTGGGATGCTCCTCCAGGGATCCTGGAAGTACCAAATCCAAAGCCGCTGGTGTTTGTGAGCAGATGCTTCAGCAGAGAATGTGTAAACCACCACAGACCTGCTGCTAAACTGGCTTCTGATATTTCATTATGAATTCTGGGATAGTTTCACCCACCCACATCTTTCATCTAGAGACTTGAGAGAATGAAGAAAAAGGACACAAATGCATCACAATCTCATGCAGGGTTCTATCAAAATTCATTTCTGAATGCTGTATTATATTCAAACCCTTCCATTTTGATAAAAAAAAAACTTGAGTAATACAATCAGGAAGGACCTGAAAAGTGGGGGACACATTATAAATCTCATCAGCCTCTCTAAAATAAACATTATAAATCTCATCAGCCTCTCTAAAATAAACATTATAAATCTCATCAGCCTCTCTAAAATAAACATTATAAATCTCATCAGCCTCTCTAAAATAAACATTATAAATCTCGTCACTTTACAAATGCCTAGTTTCTATGGATACATTTATATTAGATATCATTTAAAAGTTTAAAAAGTAAACTTTCCAGAAATGTCAGTAACTGTAGCATTTCAGTAATATCAATTCAATAACTATGTCTAAAACAATATTGCAATGATGTTGAAAATAAAAATGCTAGGGATGCTAATTTGATACAGGTAATTACAGTCACAAACAGAAAAAAAGTAACTCAAAAGTAGTTCAATTAATTAGATCTTTAAATAATTATGATATATGGTAACACTTAGTGTAAAGAACATTCTCACTATTAACTAGTTGCTTATTATCATGCATATTGCTAGCATATTGACTTTTTATTAGTACTTATAAAGCACATATTCATGCCTTATTCTGCATGACCATATTGATATCCCTTAATCCGACCCCATCCCTAAAACTTAACAACACCTATTACTTTAATAAGCACAAATAAGGAGTATATTGAGGTAAAAGTTAGTTAATAGTGAGAATTGGACCTTCAAATAAAGTAAGGTAATATCTGACACTGGGGACTGGATTAATGGCTGCTGAAAATTTAGCTTTGCTAAATTGTAATAAAAAAAGTTGCCAGTAATTTACTGTTAATTTTACAGTTCTTTACTGTAAATTTACTGTATGTTACAGTCAAAATAAATGCACTACTTTAAAATTTGAGTTAACTCATTTAATTTGCAGAAACTGATTGCCTTAAATTGGCCAACTGACATTTAATTTAACTGCCATTATTACGGTGAACTTATTTAATTTGAGTCCACTAAAAATATTATTTCTTAAAAATCATTAAGAAACATAAAATTAACTTAAATCTCTCGCAGATAACTGCTGGCTAACAACAGCACACATGCATGTACAACTGGAATAAAAAAGAGAGAGATCATCACTGCATCAACTACACAGTTACTAGAGCCTTATAAAAGGTAATAGTAGGCTACGTAATGTTTACAAGCACAAAACGTACATTTTTGTACATTTTGATTGATGCTAAAACGTACAATTTGGACATATTTTAACGTTTAAAACGTAAAATTGTTATGTATTTACAGCTAAAAAATGTAAATTAGTACTAATTTGGTTTGTTTCATCTCGATGGTGACCAAATCGAGCAAGTTCAACAAATTAAATACCTGGGATCAACGGTACAAGTGAAGAAAGTAGCGACTACAGCAGAGGTCCACACTCGAATTGGTCAAACAACCGCAGCCTTTGCTTCCCTCAAGTGGTGCCTGTGGAAGCTCTCCAACATCTCGACCAAAACCAAGGTCGCCTCTTTCGGACCTTAATACTGCCAGTGCTCCTCTATGGATCAGAAACTTGGACACTACTTAAATTAGACCTGGCCAAAATTGAGGTCTTTGAAATGTGGTGCCTATACCAGATTATACAAGTTTCCCTTCGTGACCATCTTCGAAATGAGGATATTCGCTCTCAGTGCGAATATCAGCCAACGATCGAAGAGCATATTCAGAAATGGTGATTGCAATGGTTTGGCCACATCTGAATGGCGGACAGCAGCTGACCATACAGACTCCTCTGGCGAAATCGACTTGTTCAGTGGAAAGTCCAACTAACAGCGCCAAAGAAAATATGGATCAAACAGGTTGAAGAGGATATGAGGAAACGACTTTTCAACCTTAATGAGGCCAGGTCCATGGCCATGAACCCCCAGGGATGGAAACGTCTTGTAAATGCATTAGCACCAACAGCAGCGTATGGTCTGAATAAACAATCCAAACCAATCACCAGCTAGGGATCAAAGAAGAAGTAATATTTGTACATATTTACACATAAAGGGCCTTACCATACACCCGGCGCAAGGCGAGGCGCAAGAGTTTTTGCTAGTTTCAGACCGACACAGTTGTCATTTTCACGGATAACATTGATTCCTTTTGTAATTATTTTTTGGTGTATTTTATGTATTCTATTGTCAGTCACAGCATGTCTGAGAAAACAACTTTTGTGTCCCATGGCAAACAACGTAAATATTACATGATAATTAATGGTTAAACGATTGCTGAAATTGTATTCATTTTAAGAGTTTAAAAAGTGTATTCCTTGGTTTAGACTATGCAGCTCGAAAAAAAAAAACAAGGTTGGCAGCAGAAATCACACAGAACAGAATGAAATCGTATTTCATATTAAGTAAATGAGTAAACTTAATTTAATAATGCAACTGAAAACATAATGCCATTGATATGACAACTAAAAGCAACAATAATAATACAATGGTAAAGCCCAAATCATATTCATTTGTAAGTCTTGAAAATTAAAATTTTTGGTATGATTTATCATTATGGTGGTCAGGGTTTGCTTTAGTTGGGCTCTTGGCTTTTTTTAACATCATGTTTTTCTTCTCTGGCTGCTTGAAGTTTGTGGTTTTAAGGCACATTTGTTATGACTAAAACTATGAAATAATATAGTATAATATAATAAATGATCTGTGGGGTATTTTGAGTTGAAACTTCACAGACACATTCTGGGGACACCAGAGACTTATATTACATATTGTAAAAATGGGCATAATATGTCTCCTTTAAGATGATTCAGCTGCATCATTTATTCATGCCACAATGCGTGCTGGGAGTTTTGTACTATGCTGGCACCCAGCATTGCATTGTGACATGAAACTTTTGATTGTCACCATTGTTGAGATCCATATGCTGATTGTTGATGTCTGTATGTTGAAGTGATGCAGAAGTTCAACATAACTAGTTACTGAAATATTGCTGAATCTCATGTTATAGAATCACAGCGCTACCATAATCAATAAATACAAAATTATGAACTAAAAAATGAAACACCCATATAGCACGTAATTAGACACTGGATGAGATCAGTGAATAAGACGAGTCAATGATGATTAAAGCATCATCATAATGCAGCCAAAAACACTTGATCCGTTTATTCTCACCATAACAAATTCACCTTACAAACACACAGTTATAGCACCCATAAAAAATATATTGTTAAAGAGTGAAGCGTCAAGAGCCCAACTAAAGCAAACACTGATCACCATAATGGTGGTTATAAACGTATTATTTCCAATAAAACATCATCTAAACCTCTATTAATTCTCAACAAGAACTTTTGTTCATGTATGAAAGAAATAATTTCAAACTGGTTTCACACTCAGTGAAAAGGCCTTAAGGCTGTGGCTGGAAGTCAGTTGTAGTCGTTGTGTTTCTGCTTGTCTCTTTTCTCTTTTTTCTGTTCTTGATTCTCTGTCCTTCAGTGATTCCGCTTGTTAAAAGCAGGTGTTCATCAATGTCTGAATTTTCATTCACTCTGTCAAGTGGACTATTAGTAAACTAATGTATAGGGAATAGCGAATGAGGATATAGGGTGTGATTTGGGACACAGCTTCTGAGTGTCGACGTTGAGTGCTGTTAATTCAAATTATATACCTGTAGGATACTTTCTGTACCTGTAGAAACCAAAAAATATTACCCAGAATGCATTGTTTTCTACTGTATTTTACAGTTTTAATGGAAAACAGCATGCAACTGTTAAAACTGGCATTTTTTAACAAATTGTTTACAGTATGTATTTTGGTCAAATAAATGTAGCCTTAGAACGAAGCTTGTTATGTAACATTTGGCTAGCGGGCATATGATGTGCTGAAAAGTAGATATTGATAAATGAGCACCAGTCTTTGCACTGTGATCATGCAAAATAAATCTTAATTAAACTATACCCATTATCTCCCAACAAAGTGTGTGTGTAAGCGGGGAAGTTTAGTAATATCTACAAGTGCACATATAATGGTTGCTACAGTACACAGCTGAGTGCTACCATGGTTACATCAATTCATTACATGTGTGTTTGTTTGTGCATTCGTCTCATTTCCTGTTCTCGTCCCCCATCCGAGACCAGCTCAGCAGAGTGATGTGACTTATGAGCATGTATGTTGAGCGTGTATCTGCTCTCTTCATCTGCTGGATGCATTACAGATAAGAAATGCACATACTGCCGCACAAGACTTATAACCAAAAGGAAGAGTCTGACACGCAGCAGGGCACTTACTGGAGTGTGCTGCTCTCTGTTTATTATCTCACTCTCTCTGTCTCTGTCAGACTAAACACGCACACACATTGTAGAAAAGCTTGTTTCAGCAGAGAGGTCCGAATGCAGATCACACTGCGTAAGACTGCTGATTACGCCACAAAAACAGAGCTGTGTTTACGCATGTCAGCGCTGCGAAACAGCAAAGGCAGTTTCAGAATTGTCTTTGCCCTGGTCAACTCCGGAAGAAATCATTTCTTGTTGCTGTCATCTCAGATATGTCAATGGAATAAAACTACACTTTGACCAAATGTTACAGTTTTATTACAGGAATGTTTCAGGTTCAGTAAATTAAATAAATCGCATTTGTGGCATTAAGTTGATTACCACAGAAAACAATTTAGACTGGATAGAGTAATGCAATAAACAATCGAAGTAAACTGAATCAACATGGCAATCCAAATCATCCTCTACTTTTCAATAAGTACTTACTTCACAACTGTTGCAAAGAGTATTTTCTATGTAGTATAAATGTGTGTAGTATGAATGTAATCTAGATGTATACTACATTCGTCATGATGTCATTGTCAGTTGAATCACTTTCTGCCATTCACAACATCTCTCCTGTGGCCTCATGGGATAGTAAAGTGTCCACTGGAGGCACACTTCCAAATCTCATAGTAGTTAGTCATCTGGGCACTTTGCCTTTTGTTTTATGAATACTGTGAATTCAGACAAATTTTATTATTCCTACTATATTGGGAAATATGCATAAATCAGTGGCAGCCATTGTCTAACTTGTATTGTAGCGCTTGACTAATTCCGCACCAGCGTTTTTCTTAAAAAGCTGCCAGCCAGTCTTAGCATTTATGAAAATTTTCATAAACAAAAAAAATTGAATGGCCCCCAGAATATTTTGTTGTATGAATATCTGAACATATAATATACCAAAAGAAAGAACAGAGCCTCTGATATAAATTATTTTTTTTTTTTTTAAATCTAGCTTCATGCATTTTTTCTAAATCCACAGATTTGCGTTTTATTAAATTGAACACAAATTGCATTTTTGTCAAAGGCTACATCCAGATTGGATTCAGAATGATGATCAAACCATAGACCAAGTAGATGGAGTCCATCAACACCAACCCGCAAAGCACAGTCCTATACCTCTTTGATGACTGTGTTAGCTTACATGTGCATAAGCAATGCTTTCGCTTGTTTTTGAATCTGGTGATGCAGATCTATTTCAGAAGTTGCGTAATAGCACCTCCTACCATATAACAATGAAAACAAAGATTTCTAATATTGTTCAGTATAAGTAAGGGATAATGTACATCCAGCCGGTTGTTATCGCAGATTTTACATGGCTCTGTGGAATACTTGATTCGTGATTGGTCAGTCACTACTTCCGAGGTATGCTATCCCTCGAACAACCGCATACATGCTAATAACACAGGCCATCTCCGTCCAGCAGTTGGCGCTGTACTTTTACTTGAACTATTTTTTCTTGGTGGAAGCTTTGTGTTTGTTTAGCTAATAAAATATTAAAACTCAAATCATTATTATGTGTACAATTATTTAATTATGTCATCCTGGTATCGCGGACTCGTTCTCGTTTCATACAAACGCAGCTGCTGCCAATTTGCTACGACTGTTTTGTACGCTGTAATGGATTATAAGAGAACTAACAAACTGGTAAGGTTTTAAAACATTTTCGTCTTAATTCTTTTATTGCCTTAATTATTTTTGTGGTGAAATGTTGTGTAATAAGTGGTTTGACTGCACCGTTTTCCTTAGATGTCCGTCTAGTTTGAATTTGCCGCTTGCTCGCAACTGCTGTCTTCACAGAATCTTTGTGTTCGAATATTTCAACTCAAATCAATATTTCGCTTCTAATTATTTACTTATGTGGCAAGTAGCCGTGTAATAAGCGGGATAATGTACATCCAGCCGTTTGTTATCTCAGAATAAACCCCTTCAGGCTGATACAATACCCCTCCGTTTCACGTCGGGGTCCTGATCACCCTGTCGGGGTTTATTCTAAGATAACAACCGGCTGGATGTACATTATCCCTTACATAACCACCAACAGGGTGATCAGGACCCCAACGCGAAGTGGAGGTCTTGTATCACCCTGAAGGGGGTTAGTCTGCCAAGCAAGCGGCAAGTTCAAACTAGACGGACATTTAAGGGAAACGGTGCAGTCAAACCACTTATTACACAATATTTCACCACAGAAGTAATTAAGGCAATATAAGATTTACGACAAATGTTCTTAAACCCGTACTAAAAAAAAAAAAAAAGAAAAAAAAAACATTTGTTACCGGGTGTTTCGAGGATATATACCTCGAATCATACTGACCAATCAGAATCAAGTATTCCACAGAGCCGTGTAATAAATGTTTTTATTATTTGAGTTGTGTGTGCCTAACTTTCTTGCGATGGGACTCCTACTACAGATCAACTTCTGGGTATGCATTACTAAAAATTCCTGTAATTGAGTTTGTGCAAGGTAAACAGTCACTTTAGGATATCCTTCCAAACGCTACCAGGTTTAGCAGTGATATATTGTCATGAGACTAAAGTTATACGATTTTGTATATTTTGCACAGTCAGTGTTAGTATGCGATCCAACAACATTAGTTGCGTCTCAATTTGTGCTCTATTCTAATCTGATTTGTAGTACAAGTAGTGAGAATAGTGTGTGTGAAAATTTAAAGAACACTTCAAATACCTGGATGATGCACTTTATAAAAAATAAAAAGTCTACAATGTTGCATCTGTTTTGCAGTACAAGCACAAGTCAGTGAAGGTCTGTGAAATCAATGTGTGCAGCGTTGTTTGGATGTTCTTCATATCTTTGTCTGTGTTCCAAGAAAGAAAATGATACAGGTTTGGAACTACATGATGACAGAATTCTCCCTTTTGAGTGAAGTATCCCTTTAACCATGGCAGAATCAGTGTGTCCCCACCAGTCATGGCGGAATACATTTACGAGCAACGGGACATTTTTATCGACCGCTTGGTTTCTATTTCAGTGGTGTCATGCTGGATAGCCATGAATTCTAATTGGTCCAGCATCCTGCTCCTCATAGCTGTAAATTAAACTTCTAATATGTTCTGGCTGTGATTGTAATTGTACCATGCATTATTTCATAGACATTTTTTGAAAAAAACATATTTTTGGCAGTGTAATGGTGCAGTTATGGCATCTACCAACTTATGCTAACTGTCAAAGCTAACATGAATTTCCATAAATTTTGAAGTTTAGTCTTGGATAAAGTGATGGAATCCCCTTAGGAAGTGGAAAATGGGACCAGAGTGATGTTAAAAATTAGTTTTGAAGGTGATATTTTGGTGATGCAGGGTAAAAGTCATGAGAGATATGTTTCCTTATAAGAGTGTGTTGGAACAGGTCACTTGTGAATAATACATTCAGGAGAAATTGTTTGTAGTTGTATTAATGTGCCTGAAGCGGTGTGGCAGAACAGCTTTTCCATCTCTGTGGTCCATTATCGACCAAGAGCCGACCAGAGTTACCTGAGCCCAGATGACCTTGTGCTGAATGTGTTCAAAGCGCACCAGAGTAGAGCTGATAAGAGTCCAATTTCCCATCCCATGCTCGCTCTATCAATCATGTGTCATTGTGTGTGTGTATGTGTGCGTTCAGTCTTAAAGCTCACACAAACACCATCTTCATCACCAACAAAAAAGCAGAAAAAGGTAGACAATGTACGTGACCCTTGCATTATCCCAGGAGTAAAGCTCAAAGCTTGCTGTTTCATGCTGACCTTTGCGTCCTACAAATACAAAATGTATGTGAAATGGGAGACAGTGGAAAAAGAGGAAAATAGTTAATCCAAATATGAGCATTATGTGATCATTTACCCATCCCTCTGCTGTAGGTGTCTGTATGTTCATGTATGGAGCATCCCCCGAAAAAAAATGGAAGTCATCAAATTGGCCGTCGGGTCAACCCAAATTTCTGACCCCAATAAATACAAGATATACAAAGAGAGACATTACCCAAAACAAGTCAATGAGGAAGAATTTAAATTTTGTATTGGGAATGTGTATTTTGGCCATGTCCGATTGCATTTAAAATATAGCCATACATTACACAATTTACACATTTTCAATGATGAACTTGCAATTTAGTAGATTTAAGATACATTAACTTTAACATAATCGAATAGCAAACTACAGTTAAAATTATAATCAAGTACTTTTCATGAGATTTAGTATGTTACACATCAAAATAAGTGTACTGAAACTATTACTAAAACAAAATGATTTAAAAATGTACTTTGAAGTAAAACTTTTAATTTGACATTACCTTAAACATTAAAATTGTCTAAATGTTTTGAGAAATATAATCTGAAAGTTTTTGTCTCCTTCAAGTACACTTAAGTCCTATATTTTGTATTACTGCAAGTACCGTTTTTTTGTGTATATATATATCTATTTTTTTTTTTTGTTTTTTAAATATAGCTTGTTGTTTTAAAGGTACAATAGAAGCGCAAATCACACACTTAAGTGCAAAGGGAAAGCTACATAACTCTTTTATTAATAATTATTCATTATTAAGGTTCTAAATAAAAAGAGAAAATATAAATGAACTACCCTTTATTTATAACGTTTTCATTTAATATATAAAAGTAATTTTAATATATGGACAACAAGTTTCTGTGGGTGTGTATGTTTCCATACTGTATTTGTGTGTGTCTGTATGGAGAGAGCAAAAGAAAGAAAGTGTGTTTTCCGTTTACAATAAAACGTAATTTAGTGGGGAAAAACATGGAAATAGTTTGTCACTTTTATTCTATTTGTTACATTTATTGGCTTGGTCAGTGTATTTGTGGTTCTTTTTGCTGCTGTAGGCTGTAAAGACCTTTGAAATAACTGAAATGGTTTGGTGATGTGATATAGAACTGAAATGCGGTCAAGACATTCCTGTAAACTACTTTAGCTGTGTGTTTCCTGATAATTGCACACCATTTGTCAACCAATCAGATTCAAGCATTAAACAACATGATGTATGATTTTGGTCAGCCCACCCAGCCCTGCTTCTAGCATTCATATATCAGAAATATATCAGAACTTTTATAATACTGACATGTATTTTCCATTCTTTTCTGCACAGAACATGTTCAGTGCTCATGAATTCACCGTTTATACACCATGTTCTATTTCTCTGTGTGGAAGTGTGTTGGAGGTGCTTATCTGGATCACATCCTCCAACTCTACAATCTCATTAGCAAAACACCCTATTGTACGCATCTGTACGGCAGCTCAGATATGAATTCTCCTGCTTGTGAACGTTCTCCGACCCGCCCCTCTTAGTTACTGTTGCTATGTCTGACAAGCCACGCCGCTCTCACGCCACACATCAAGTCCAAAAGTGAAGTTAATCTAGGCCTACTTTTCTGTCTGATTTGTTTGTCGGACAAAATGATGGATTCTGCGTTATGATTGGTCAGATCGCCTGTCAATCAAACTCCCTTCGAAGGGTCTCTTCGGTTTTCCCTGTATAGTTCAGCCGAGACAGATCTATGGATGTGCAGAACACATGAGGTGAAATAATGGCATGAAATTAAAAAAGTGTTGATCATTGTGTTGTAACACATCATGCGTACTAATATGAGAGTTTTAACTACTGAAAGCGGTGAGAAAAAGCAGATGAAGCTTCATTCTCTCTCTCTCTCTCTCTTTCTCTCTCTCTCACACACACACACTTTCTGCTTTGCACTTGCAAGGTGTGAATTTTCAGGGGTTTGGTGGTCTGACCACTGCAATGATGATGAACCAACCTTTGGAGAAAATGGTTTTGAAAAGTCCTAATCAGTTTTAATTCGACATATTTCCTATTTCAAATACCATTTCAGTAACCATAAGAGTCAGATCATGGTCCCACAAGGCCCTAGTAGTCAGCTAGGGCTGAATTCTCTGAGCGGCTCCAGGGACCCTAGTGGTCGGCACAGAGGACGTAACCATAGCAACAATATGCTGAATGACTGCTTTCATTGAGGATGCGTATTGGACAGAACATTGACAAAAGTGTGGTGTTAGAGCTCCTGATATCACAGCCTGCGGTAAGGATATTTCTGTCTGTCACAGTCTTGAACTCTCACTCTCTTTCTGTGCCTCTCCAGGTCTCTGAGCACAAGCGTCATCACACCTGTAATTCGTCTTCCTGTCCAGAGGGTAATGAAAATGAGAGGGTCATCAGTAATGAAATGTCAGTGAAACACAAGCTCCCTCAGCTGTACAGAGCCCCATTCAACAGGAATAGTGCATTAATGAAAGTGCAAGAGCACTGATAGATGGTGCATGACTGTAGCTGTGTTCCAATTCACACCGTGTTCACTATTCCCTAAACAGTCAGCATGGGATATGTGGAGAAATTCACTTTATCTATAAAACGCATTCAACTGGACAGCTATGCAAGATCATCAAACACAGCAGGGTTTTAAAGTTATAGTTATTTAGCTTTTGTGTTTTGGTAAAATTAAAAGGCAAAACAAATATTATACTGACCTACATTAAAATTTTAGCTTGTGTCTAAAGAAAATATGTTGATTAACTATGGTGGTCTTAATAATTAATAATCTTTTTACTTTGTATGACGGGGACGATAAATATTTTTTGATTAATATTACATTAGCCATAACTGGAAAAACTAATACATTTGGCAGTAACAAATTAGAGTTGTTTTTTTTGTTTTGTTTTTTCCATTGTATGATGGTTCCTATATTTCAACTTCACAGGGCACTGTCGGATGATTGAAATGTAACATGACAGTGTTTATCAAATAGACATGGTTCGTGTCATCTAAAAACAAACACACACAAAAATTCCCATTTCAAGCAGGAGTGATTGATAATAAATTAGATGATAGACAAAATCATGAAACACTCATGCTTCATGTCAAACCACAATAAATCTATCAAATGATTATGGCCATAAGTTGCATATTAACATCATATCTTGAGTTTGGAATTTTCTAATGAATATTTAAAACAAAAACTAATGGTTTGGGTGTCATTTCTAAAATTCTCTTATGAAGAGAATATTCTTCACGTGAAGGGTGAAGGACATTATGAAGACATGTTAATGTTGCTGTTTTATCAGTGACAAGTCATTATAAATAGCTTTATTTAAATTAATTGAAAATTAAAAAGTCTACCAAGTCCCTATGATATTCTGGTGCCTAGGCATGGCTCTCATCCCTGTCAGTCTTAAATTAGTCTTTTTTCACCTGTTTATCTTCCGTACTATAGCACATTTCTAGGTTAGTTATTATTTAATAACAACTTGAAGACTTGACCCAACATCATCTGCACTCTCTATCTTGAGGTCTGATTTTGTTATTTCTATCATTTCAGAAAACTGCAGTCAAGATTATCAAATTAAGACTTCAGAGGCCTGAGAATGTCGGTCCAAGAGTCCAGCTGTCCTTACTACTATATTGCTTCTGAAGAGCACTTTGCCACCAAAATGTAAAGGTTTCATTGAACAGATCTCTTAGGTTCTCAATAGCTCCAGTGGGCTGATCACTCGTAATGTACATGAATGAATGAGAGTGTTTAGAGCGCATAGAGAGCCTTTAGCACACAGTGAGAGTAAATTGAATTTGATGAGTTGTGAGCCTGAAGTGCTTTATTGGCATCTAAACACACTTGCCGGCTTATGACGAATGGACTGAGATAAATTCGATTTCTGGATGGCTGAGGTAGCCTGAAATGTGCAACTAGCACTGTTTATTTCTATGTGTAGCTTTAGTAATGTGTGTGAACCACAAATTATAAGATATTTAAGTTTTTGAAATTGGTGTCATTGGCTGTTTTCTTTTGAACAATAAACCAGTTGAATGTTATAATCTATTTACATTGGGTTTAAAGTATCAGATCATTGGGAGTGTAGCCCATTACAGCTCTATAATAGTTGTACTCTAGCTGTCATAGTAAAGCATACACTTTCACATCAGTGTTGCTCTGAACTGAGTCATATTCCATTAACTAAATAATGTCCCAATAAAGGCTCCTCTAAAAAATTAGCACTGTACTCTTGGTATATTTAAATATTCTTATAATCTGACTTTAAATTCTGATTAGATGAGCCATGTGCTAAATGATTAAGTCAAAGAGGTCTACATTACCTGGAGAAATTAGCATTCCCATTTATCTCAATGGCAGTTGCTTGGCTGGCACAGGACCGCTCAGAATTATGTGACCTGCATGCTGCTTTCTTTGCTCATTAGCAGTGCTGGGTAAAGTTACTTTTAAAAGCAATGCATTACAACATTGCTTTACTCCCTAAAAAAGTAACCAATTGTGTTACTTTTTATGGAAAGCAATGTGTTACATTACTTTTGTGTCACTTTTTCTCATCTGGGCTTGCTTGCTTATTTTTAATATAAAAATGTTATAATTTGTTTGACAAAATGTAAATCCCTTTAATCCAAAATTAATGAATGATTCGCTGAAGGACCTGTAAATTCACGTCCTGAACACGAAGTCGAGGGCACAGCTCAACAACCTTTAATTGGTTGCTGACATTCTGGGATGGCATGTTTATGTTAACAAACAAACAAATTGCAAATATTCCATTTATCTAAAATACTTTTTGCTTAGTATGGTTGAATTGGATCATCCAAGGTCAGCAGCACATACACTGGTTAATAAAATAGGATTAAATACAAAAATTATATTTGTGTTATTTAACATATGTACTTTTGCAGTTTGCTCATTTCTGGAGTTTGCCTTTCAATGTTTTAAGTAATTTTGATGGAAACTGATCGGTTTTTTTTGTGCAGTGAGCATATGAGTAAATGCTTTCACATTTGTCCGAACTACAGTAACATCATGTTTACTCAGCGCACACAACGCCTCTGCACTTACTCCCGATTTCTCTCAACATGAGGACTGGAGAGCTGTCAGTCAATAAATGGAAAACAAAGTAACTGGCATTACTTATCTGAAAAAGTATGCATTAATGCTTAATGTCCCAAGCTGTGCTCGGAGGAATAAGAGAGAGAAATTGGAATACAAGCAATAGTCTTTAATCCAGGAACCACAGGGGAATATCCACAATGGAAACGGCAGGAACACACGAACACAACGAGTAGAAACGACAAACACTGAACGCAAAGGCAGAGACTTAAATACAAAGGCTAATTGGGGAACCCAGGTGACATCAATGGAACATAATCAAAATAAACGAGGACAGGAACATGACCAAAAAATGCAACACAGGAACAGAAACAGGGGCAAAACAAAACAAACAGTCCAGAATCCTGACATTCCTGCCCCTCTCCGAAGGCGTCTCGTCGCCGTAGAAACTACATGGGGAAGGGGCGGTGTGAACTGGGAGGCGGCTCAGTAGGAGGATGGACACCCGGGAGGGGGCCGGCAGACAGAGTCCATGGGGGTGATGAAGGAGGGAGGAGCCAGGGAAGAAACAGGAGGAGCCTGGAGCAGGAGGAGTCAAGTTGGACCCAGGCCACAGCCCATTACGTGGCCCACGGTGGAGCGACGTCGGGAGAGCCGGATGATGGAAGGGCCGCCGACTCTGGGGGTGGTCCGACCACGGGACGTAGCAGGTCGTGAAGGAAGTGAGGGATACGCCAGCCACGGCAACGATGGGATGATGGCAACCCTCGGAGCTCGCACCGTATAGATGGGTGCTGAGGGCCGGCATAGGTCCGACAGACGACAGCGGGGGAGGAGGCAGGAGCAGGCGGGAGGGCATGTGAATTTGTGAGCCTCTGGGCTTACAGGGCTAAACTCAGGATCGGGAGGCCCCTCTGGGCTGGACAAGGGAACCGGAGCCCACTCTGGGCTGGAGATGGGAACAGGGGTGACAAAGGGCTCCGAGGAAGGAGGGAGTAGAGGGAGCAGGTCAGCCTCCCAGTCAATCAGGTCTTTTTCCGCCTCTCCTCTACCCAGGTCCATCATAAGCTCACCCTCAGCCACGGTGCAGGGGGCGGAGCTCCTCTCCGTGCTCACACCGCCCGCAACTTTCTCCCTCATGATGGGCGTTGCAGCCGGCTCACGCACCTGGTCTGACGGGTTGGGCTCTACTTCCGGGGCGATCCTCCGCTCAGTCGCTCAGCATTGCGCTGGTTCGTTGATCGCGGCGGGAATTGGCTCTCCGTCATTGGTGGGCTCTGGCTGATGCTCCGCACCGCGGAGAGATGGTGGACTGGGCACTGGGTCAGGAGTGGATCTGGCGAGATCATCCTCGGGAGAGATGGTGAATGGGGATCTGTGTCTCGCCAGTGTCCACTCCACATAGGCGGCGAAGTCCTCTCGAGGACCATCTTCGGACGACAGCGCTCTGCATGCAATGTTTAGACTGGCATTGTAGAACGCACAGAGAGCGTCGTCCGGGTAGCAGGTGGTGTTTGCTAAGAGCAGTGTGGTCGTGTGGTCCTCGAGAGATCGATCTCCCTACTCTAGTCTTCTGTCACGATCTGCGCTCGGAGGAATGAGAGAGAAATGTGGAGTACAAGCAATAGTCTTTAATCCAGGAACCACAGGGGAATATCCGCAATGGAAATGGCAGGTACACACGAACACAACGAGTAGACATAACAAACACTGAATGCAAAGGCAGAGACTTAAATATAAAGGATAATGGGGAAACACAGGGTGACATCAATGGAACATAATCAAACTAAACGAGGACAGAAACATGACCAAATAAGGACAAACAGGAACAGAAACCGGGGCAAAACACGACACAGACAGTCCAGAATCCTGACAATTACTTTACTAGTTTACTTGAAAAAAAGTAATCTGATTATGTAACTCACGTTACTTGTAATGCATTACGCCCAGCATTTCTCATAAGCACTCAGTTTTGCCTGAGCCATAAAGGTCAAGCGACTAATCACCTCTGTACCTGGAGGAAAATGAAAATGCTGATTGTTTGATGACACCACAAGAACATCAAGCTCTTCACTAACGACGTCAAACACAGCAGACCGAGAAAAACGTCATGTTTCACTCGATGCCCTCCAGAATATAATGAAGTATTTGTGATGTATGTTGCTTGCAATTATGTATCTAGTCCAAAATCTTCATTAACTGCAGCTATTTGGGTCTGTCATTATTGGGGTTTGTGTTCCAAAGACAGGTTGCAGGTTATCAAGTCTAGACATTTTGTAGCCTGCAGACGGGAGAGAACCTCATGTTCCTTATTTTTCTCTCATCTGAGCAGTTGTTTTAAAGAGAAAATTATATAGAGAAATGAGGAGCACTTAATAGCATCAGTCGATGTCTGTTTTGTTAGACAAGACAATCATCTTCTTGTTGTTCACAATCTCTCCATCTTGAAGTAGCCCTGAAACAATATGGATTCCACTGCACCTGAAAGTTTTGCACACCACTGTCCTTTTTGTAGTTGTGCTGCTGTACTCTGAAACTATGGGTCTAGGAAATAGAGAACTATTGATTTTTTTTAAAGCAGATCCTCAGCATCTTAAACTGTACAAAGAAAAGCTTTCATTAATGGCCGATCTGTCAGACTCACTGCTGGATATGAAGTTTGTCATCCAGAGGTGTGGGCTGCACTGCTAATAGCCCTCTGGGTTCTCAGGGCTCAGAAATGATGGGAACAAAACTAGCAGAAACCATCTGCTGCGCCAGAGACACGAAGAGTTTGAGAATGCTTAGGTTCCTTTGAGTTTGTTCATAATCCTCATTATTCTGAATGATGATTCTCATTAGATTATCATTACTGTTATACTGTAATGAAACATCCTCTCTGGACCCAATGGTAGCATAAGCAATGTGTAAGATCAGCATTAAAGGCAGTAGAGCAGAGTGGGGTAAGATGTGCCACCCCTGAATTCTAGCAAACTGTGCGCAATTTTTGTCACATCATGTTTAGAAAGCGTCTGTCCTATTCAAAACAAGTAACCAGCAAAGGGAATTGCCAGTGTATAAAAACATAAATGGCTTGTCTGAAGTTTAGCCATGGATTATGATGAAGAACCATTTTTAAAATAGCTGCTGTGCAGCAACGTGTGTCAAATATGTGATAATAAGCGTTGTTTTCAAATCTAGAAAATACTACGACTAGTCTATTACAAATATACAATTATTTTTGAGTACATTCGAATACTAAATCTATATACTTTTTTCTGTGAAATACATGTGAAAATAATGTGCAAAAGAAGACGTAATACTGCATATTATTAGTAGAATGCTCTGCCTAACTTTTTTTTTATTTAAAATGTAATTCATTCACATATCCAGCTTACCTTTTGACATGACACATCTTCTAATGTTTTTTTTTTCTTAATTGAAGCAAAAGGAAAAGAGGCACATCTTACCCACTCTCTCAAATACTACTATTTTCACAGTAAATAAAATTAGGTTGATTTTTTTTTTTTGCCATATGGCTCCATTTTCTTCATTAAAAATAAATATATAAAATGTATTAATATGAATTTGGGGTTAAAGTATGATGCAGTTGGCTCGTGTTCGACTAGCACTGACACAAAAACACGAAAGACCCAATTCGACATATCTCAAATCGGATAATCCGAGTAAACTGGTAGAAATCCATCGGATGGCGCTCTTGATGCCTTTAGCTTGCGCACTGGGAGCTGTCCACGGCTCTGAAACTACAGCGGAGCGGTTTAAGCTTTCAGACGCTTCCTCTGAAGCACCTGAACTGCATTTATGTTCAGAGACAACATTATTCTCAAAGAAGGTGAAAAATGATGGCTCACATCACAGAAAACGCCAGTCGTGCCGTTGAATTGTTCCAGTGCCGTCGCTCGCTGCGCAGGGAGTTCTGACGCGTTCATTCCCCTCACGAGCGTCATTAATACTACATTTAAAATATACGAAGATGGACCTTCTCTGGATTACTCCTGACGCTGTTTGGAAACTATTATGAATGGGAGTTCATTGTCACCAACTGAATGACCTGCTGATTCCTTCGCTCGGCAATCTTCGGATGCTTTTCTTCGAGCAACTTCACCAAAGAGCTTTCAGTCAGAATTAAAGCTGATACTCTAAACTCGCATATTAATGAACACAACCGGGGGGAAATAACGCAAGCAAATGATGCATTTCACAGTTCGTATGTTGTTAAACAGTCGGCGTGAAAAATGATTTCTGTAAATAGCGAGTGCATAACTATGACGAGAAGATGCCTGCTGACGTTCAAACCGTTCAGGTAAGACTTGACATAATCTAAGACTGAATCTAATGTTCAGATATAGCCTAGTTCATCATTCAGACAAACCTTGCATCGGCACTGTAGCGTTTGACCAGTGTGACTGTGCCTGTGGTGAACCACTAGGTTAAGTCCTTAAGAAAATGCACCACGAAAACAGTAAGTTTCTGCCAAAACGCCACATTTACAGTATTTGTTCATGTAAAATCTCATTAAATTAATGTGAGATCTTCAAACAGTGCAACAACGTTAAGAATACCACTGTTATTTTTAGTTTCTTTTGATGGTGTAGTATAGTAGCAGGTAATATTGCTATTGTAAAGTGATAGCTAAATAATAAATACATTCAAATGATAAAAAAAGGCTACCATGGTAATGTTCGTAAGGAATATTTCGCCAATAAAAACAAACGTTAGCCTATTTAAAAGGCTATATCGAAGTTCTCAGGTTCTTTTCATTGAACAAAGCTGAAAATCTGAAAGCTGTCAAACTTTGTCCCTTCACATAAAAGTAGGCTATATCTATAAAGAAAGATATATAGCGGCTTACTGTAAATAAGAAGGTGCGACTTTATGGAGGTGGTACTATTCTCGGTTCTTGAGGGGATTTCATTGAAGGTGTCAGGAGACTTTCGGGAAAAGGACGTGAGGATGGTGTAAGAACTGAGTCTCGCTGATGAGCTTTCGCGCCGTTTCTCGCAGTGGCGGGAATCCAGCAGCGCGAGGATGTGGGTCATTCTGTTCTGCAGTACCAGAGCTCTGTAACTTGAAAAAAATAAATGAAATAGGAATATGCTTGTGGTATAGTTTAAGCAAGCTTTTTCTATGAAAGCGTTTCAGATGTTACAGAAATATGCTTTGGTCAAACTCTAGACACTTATTTAGACATGATGCCTTACACGATGAAAATAATAGCCAAAGTTACCTAGTGCTCAGTGATAGATTAACAGTTTTAGCTTACATTTTATAATACTTATTGATGTTTGCTGTTACTTTGCCACCAAACATAATGTCACTTTCTGGAGAATGATGTAATCAAGGAATATACATTTAATAGAGGAGACTGCATGGGGAGTTTTCCTGCTACACACTACATATCTCAAACTTTGATCTACTGTAATATTCCAATATTTCTATTGAACAAACTAAAGTAGAAACAACGAATCACTACTTACACATAAACATTGTATTGTCAAGTACAAGCAGTGCTGTTAACCTACCGCAATATCGAGGCGAGATGTACGACTAATAGAAGACATAGACATTGTACATTTAGTGTGAATCTCTTCTGGTAATCAAATTTACTTTTTTAATAATAATTATGCCATTCCCTAATACCACTTATACCACCATTATTGAAATGAGGCATTTTAATTCAAAACAGTAAAGAAATAGGAAACATTTTATTTCAAAATAGCAAATACATGCAAATAATATGCAATTTTGTGTCCAGTTACAACCCTCCCTGTCTGGTCTGACATGACATGACGTTTCTGATTCCTTTATATATAATTTATAATAGAGAGAGAGAGAGAGAGAGAGAGAGAGAGAGGATCTGCAATACTTCTCAATAAATCGAGCCCAGATTTACAAAAATGGCAAACTATGTAAATCTCCTTTAAATCTCAAAGCTTTGCTTACCATCCCAAGGCTCACCCTGACAGGTTTTTTTACAGATTATACTGTATAGGTTACCCGTGACAAAGATGTGGTTTATCCTTTGTTTATGATGTTATGAATCTATGCAATAAATAACGCACACTTCATGTTTAGTAGCCTTCTCAGAAGCATAAAGTCAACATGAGTGGCCTTGCACATTTTCATTACTGTTTGAGCAACATGAATAATGCTTTGAATTTCAACGACTTTTCTCAAATACCTGTAACGCAAATGCCAATTTGCCTTAGGATTAATGTTTTTTTTTTCTTGAGAAAAGAAAAGAAATAAAAATTTTAGATTTATGAGAAGTCAACGATGTTTAAAGAAACAGTTCACCCAAAAATGACAATTCTGTCATTGTTATGAGATTATTCTTTCACCACATGTCATTCCAAAACATGTATACAGTTGTTTTCATGCAGTTCTTTTCCATGCAATGACAGTGTCCATGCCTGGGAAGCTCCAAAACGACAAAAACACCATTAAATACCATAGTAGTCCACATGACTCCATAAGTCTTCTGAAATCATGTAATAGCTTTGTCTGAGGAACAGACCAAAATTGAATGCATTATTACTCAAAATATGCGCTTCAATTCTGTTGCAAATCTTGTGAGCTACCATTTCAGCACTTCCGGTTCCATCATTCTGGAAGTCAGTGTTTTTTTTTTTTTAATTGGTCCGTGGTTAACACAAGCACAAAGTATATCAGTAAATCCACTTGACTTTAATTATTTTTTTACTTTTCTTGAAAAAGGCAGTTGCTTCCAACTGTCTAAATGGGACTACAGAGGTTGTCTGGGACATTAAACATCATCATGCCAAACTATTCCAACTCAAACTTTATGTTTTTTTTTTACTTTTCACTAAAAAAATTAATAATATACTTTAAGACTATGAGTGCTTGGAAGTAAAGGAACAGATGCCAAAATGAAATTTGTGAAAATGTACGACCTCAGGCCCCAGTATGTAGATTAGTTTGTTCCTTCATGGGAAGTGAATGGGTGCCGTCAGAATGAGAGTCCAAACAGGGTAAAATAATACAATAATCCACAAGTAATCCATACAACTCCAGTCCATCACATAATTGAAAAGCTGTGTGTTTGTAGGAAGCAAATGCATCATTATGGCATTTTGACTTTAATTTGCATTTGTCCAATACAAGTCCATAATCCATAATACATCTCAGTTGAAAACCCCTGTGCGTCTCCATCCAAAACAACATATTTGTTTGGACTGTTTGGTTAATCTGTGCATTTTTCTCTCTGATCTAGAAGCGATTGGTAACACTTTACAATAAGATTCATTAGTTAAATACTTTAGTTAACATGAACTAAGAATGAACAATACTCCTGCTGCATTTATTAATCTAGCTAATGTTATTTTAGCATTTAATAATGCATTATTAAATCAAAAGTTGTGCTTGTGCAATTAGGTCATGCCCACGTGAATTAACATGAACTAATAATGAATGACTAGTTTCATTAACTAACATTAACAAAGATTAATAAATACTGTAATAAATGTATTGTACATGTTAGTTAATACATTAACCAACATTAACTAATGGAACCTTATTGTAAAGTGTTACCGATGACTTTTTAACTGGAGAAAAAGCAATATTATGGATAGAGGAATGTATTTTAGTTGGAAGCAATCATTTAAATGTAAAAATGTCTTGATGGATTTAGTACAAACACGCAGATCTTATTTTCTGCAATAATCCAAAAACCAATGGAAAAATCAGGGTGATGCTAACTTCCGGGTTGGCATACAAAACTATGTCACCACCAGCACACTCTGTTAGTCTGAAGCAAAAACAACTTTGTTGGAGTGAAAAATGATTGAGTTCATTGAATTAATAACTGTTTGCGCACACGGACATGTTGTATGACAGAATATTTGGAATACAGAGCATTAGTCGCATGGGCCACTATTACTGGGTTACATAGAGCTTTGCAGACATGGTCACAATGAACTAGAAAAGAGCTGTGTGAACCTTTTTCTTCTTACAAAATAAATGAAAAAGTGAACAGGTTTGCAACAACAAGGTGAGCAAACAATGACAAAGCTGTAATTTTCCTGGAAAAGTTTCACAAGGACAATATACTTCTAACATTATACTGCTTCTCATAGAGGTTTCTCGTCATTGTTTGGCTTTTTTCACAAGTTTTTCTTGTTCCACACTAATACATCTCTACATCCGTCTGTCTCTCTGTTGCAGGATATTTGTGGCGGGGATCGGTTTCTTCAGTCTGTGCTTCTTAATGACCTCTCTGGGGGGGCAGTTCTCGGCCAAGCGACTGGCCGATTCCCCTTTCAGCATCCGAACCGAAGGTACATTAATAACTTGCAGCACTGTACGTCTACCTGAGCTGAATGTATGCATGTCTAATTCATCCGGTGGCATTTAGAGAGCGTCAGTTTATGGGATTTTTAATGGGGGTAATGAAGGGTTTTGCGCTGGCCTTTAACAGGCTTGATTATCCAGGGGTCAGTGTGCTGTGAATAGAATCTCTGTCTGCAGAAGACCCCATTTGTCATCAGCCATCACTTTTTATGCGTATGAAAATAGATCACGCCAGAGGCTAGAGATCTCGTTCACTGCAAATCCCAAGAAGAGCCTGTCCATGAGAAAGATTCACCCAAAAATGAACATTCTGTCTTCATTTATGCACTGATCAAGGGTATTTGTGAAAGTTTACCAATGAAGGGTGTTTCAAATATAATGCATTTCCCAGCACAGATTCTGTGTAGCTTGGTTGGGATTGTCTTCACTGTAATGGATGTATGTGATACTGACTTTATTTAGAGAAGAAAAAAAAGTAGGTATCTCAGAAGGCAGCGTAATTACGCTGTCTACCTTTTGTGACAGCTTTCATGTTGGGAGCGCACCTATAGTGCTTTACAATTCTGCCTACATGGGCTCACCTCAGAGGTTTTGGAACAGAGCCAACATGTTTTTAATATTCAGTTCCTTTCTAGTTCCAACAGGAAATGGTGTACCCAAATGTGGCAAATAGCCATCTTAAGAGCTCCACTCGGTTGCTGGAAAATTGGAAAACTGCTTCATGGTGTGTTCAGCAAACCCAAGTAAAAAGCTGAAGATGATGGATTGGTGTTCTGTAATGTTGTGGGAGAGGTCGCGTGGAGGAAAGAGGAGGAGAGAGAGAAAAAGAGGGAGAGAGAGAGAGCACAATCTGATTAATTAACCACTCCCAGGCTGAAGCCTCGAGAAAGCAGCTGGCTCTTGCTCATTAAACACTGCCTGCTGATCAGCCAGAGATGGACGTCACTGTGCTTTGGGAGTCCAGCGCTGACAGAGATGTGAGGGTTACTTTAAAATGAATTCTAGCTATAAATGACTAATTATGTCAAAACTAATTACCTCTGAATTACTTAAAAAGTAATTAGCATTCAAGTTCAATTACCACAAGTATTGTAATCTGACTTTTAGTTACTTTTACATTGATATGAATTGATGCAAATTAATACACAGTAATAGCAAGACGACTTATAGCTCAGCTATCTATCTATCTATCTATCTATCCATCCATCCATCCATCCATCCATCCATCCATCCATCATGGACATAAAGGAAACAAGAAACCATGGTTGCAACTGGGCCATTTCTGGACCCCCCATTTCACTAGTACAAGTACCTGTTCTTGAACTGTGTCCTTTTTTGTTTGTTTTTTAGGATTTTTTGATTAATATAAAGTTTGAAAGAACATCATTTATTTAAATAGAAATATTTTTCTAAAATGCAGACTGCATCTACTTTATCCCCCCTTTGCTGAATAACAGCTTGATTTCTTTCAAAAAATGAAAAAATGACTGACCCCAAACGTTTGAATGGTACTTTATGTTGTTTCAGGAGAATATTTTGAATAAATGCTATTCTTTTTGTACCTGACAACATAAACAGCGTTCTGTTACTCTCCAACCACTGATCGCTGCCTAACCTGTAAGCGGATAGTATACTGTTATTCATAGGAGCTGTTCTCTTTCGTTTCCTGATGAGACAAGCTGCTATTCACTAATTCTTTTCACATACCAGTATCCAGACTGTTACACATTGCACTCTGGCAGTATCTATCTGAGTAATACCATGCAGAGATGTTCTGGGATTTGCGTTAATCGATAGAATGGGTTATTCTAAGAGAGGTTTGGTTATTATTATTTTTAATGAAAGCTGTGTGTGGGTTGAGCAGGGAGCACTTGTCTGTTTTAATAGCAGACGGGTATTAGCCACTACATGACTGTATATGCATTAGAGCAAACTGGGTTTCTATATGATCATTGCAGCAGGGGCTCAGGATAGTCCCTTCATGGAAAAATTCTCTGCATAATGTTCAAAACTAAAAATAAACTCAACGATTTAACGCCATGTATAATATAGCGCCTGAACTATTAGTTTGAAATTGCCGTGTTTAGATGCTCTCATAGTAGGGCTGAAAAAATCTAAGGGTTCTTGTCCAATACATTCTTCAATGTTTACATTAAGGTTTAACAAACAATTAAGAAATAAAGGTAGGCATATGGACTCATACTCAAGCCTATTTAGTTTCCGTAACACACAAAGGGTGAAAGCCAAGCTCAAATAAAAAACCGCACCAAGAAACGCCAATTATGCATTATTTCTTAAGATCTCATACGGGTAAGCTGTGTCACTAAGAGTGTATCTGGGCTGTGTTTAGACTTGTCACATCTTGACGCGGCC
Source organism: Sinocyclocheilus anophthalmus (assembly GCA_018155175.1). Taxonomy (NCBI): domain Eukaryota; kingdom Metazoa; phylum Chordata; class Actinopteri; order Cypriniformes; family Cyprinidae; genus Sinocyclocheilus; species Sinocyclocheilus anophthalmus. Next base: position 297,156 of record JADLZN010002402.1, on the reverse strand, counting down.
CAATTAAGCAAGAGCTAAGGGCTGTTTAGCCAGAAGAATGAATAAGACGAACGGAAATATAAGTTATGGTGTTTTCCCAAACTAGTGTTCATTCACCTGATAACTGCAGGAATTATATGTAAGATTTTTTTTGGGGGGGGGGGGGGGGGGCGCGGGGGGGGATGTAGGGGGGCAGTGTATTTAATTCAAATGTGAAAAAACAAACTATCAAAATGTACCAGACCTAGCAGTACGAATTTTAAAGGGGTCATATGATTTTGCTAAAAAGAACATTATTTTTGTGTATCTGGTGTAATGAAATGTGTTTTGCGGTTTAAGGTTAAAAAAACACATTATTGTACATTATTGTTTCTCCTCTATACGCCGCCTTTCTGAAACGCGTCTATTTTTGCAAAGCTCATCGTTGTGAAAAAAAAGCGAGGTGTGCTCTGATTGACCAGATATCTAGTGCGTTGTGATTGGCCGAATACCTCAAACAGGTGACGGAAATGTTATGCCCCTTGCCATATTGTGATGCTTGCGGCAACCACATGTGACGATCCTGGGATGGACTCCGCTTCGTCCACGGTGAAAGCCGATCCGGGATCCACAGCGCGAAGTTGATGTATTAACTCAGCGACCAGCACGGATCAGCTCCAAACATGACAAAGCAAATATTGTCCTCTTTTGGAAGGCCAAAAAGTAGTTTCGCTTTCACAAACGAAACACACAGCACCTTCACGACATGGTGGCAGCAGCAACAATACTACAGCGAGAAACTTTCTTTGAGTGAAAATTTGGGCGGCAGTATGCAAATCTTCCCACACAGTGAAGTAGATATGTGGGGGTGTGTTAGAACGAGCCGTTTTAGGTAGGCGTGGCAGAGTCTTAACTTTTATAAAGAATATCTCTTTGGATTTGAGACTTTAGTCTTTGCAACTTTACAGATCTTCTTTATGCACCAAGAGCTTGTAACACTCCAAAGAGAAAGGAAAAATTGAAATCGCATCATATGACCCCTTTAATGTATTTTTAAAGTACCATTTATTACAACAAAACTTGCTGAATTTATACTCTAATAAACATACAAATGCATAGCACATACAGCTTTTGGATAAAATAACATAAGCAGGATTTGATATGAATTTCTCTGAATTTCTATTCATATTTTCTATTCATACTGTATCTTCCTTACATTCATATTTAAGTAGCTTGTTCGCTATCTCAATTCTATTCTGAATGTTGTCTACCCTGTTAGTTGAGTATCCCGTGTGTTTCATGTGATGTTTGGTTGCCAGTGGCATATAAATCTGTGGATTGCAGGGCTTTGACAAAGCATCCTCTAGGAAGGGCTTTAGATTTCAGTTGGAATCGTCCCTGTTCTCCATCGCACTCCGGCATATAGTAGATATCTGCACTGCTCTAAGATGAAAACCAGTGCTTCTCTTTCCTTTAGACAGTCAATGCAGGGTTCAAAGACTGTGGCCTTTGACAGTTGTGGCACACAGGCACAGCAGGGAGATGAAAACACAGATTCTATTAAAGACATGCATCTTCTTCTATATAAGAGAGGTCTTTTTTTTTCTTCGTTGTCTGCTATATAATGTACAGTGGGGTCCAAACGTCTAAAACCACATTGAAAATCCGGTTAAATTAAAAATTTTCATCTAGAACACAAAGAGACACGTTTTAAAAAGTGAAAAGAAAGACAAGTCATGATGTAAAATGAATTAGAAACAAAGTTCTGCACTATTTCTGGGTCAACTGACAAGTCAAATGACTGCTGCAATATCAATAAAACAAATGTGTTGCATAACATTATTATTTTTATTAAAACAAATAGAACGAATTGACACTGAAATGCACTAGATTTCGAAAGAATATAAATCCTGATATAATCATCACCACCCCTCTTAGCACAGGATGTGCCCTAGTTTCACCGGCATCCATGTTTCTCTCCATGCACTGTTGTGTATTTATAATGCTAAATGATGGTCTAATGGGAACAGGAGCTGTGTTCTTTCACACGCACTCTCAAGGAGGCTGCTGTTGGGTTCTTGGGGTGAAATAAACTCTGTAAATATTTGCTTCAGCACATTTTTGGAAGATTTCTCTGTAATTAAAACACAAATTCACTGCAGATTAGATCAAACACTTTGGAGTAGACCTTAAAGTCAACATGAAATGCGGTTCACAACCCATTTTAATTGTGTAATCGGATGCATTTCCGAGTGAAACAGGATATTCACTGAGGAAGAAAAAAGTAATGCTGGTCTTGATTTTCTCCACTGGGAGTTGATTGGGTCTTGAGAGGTATTACATACTAGAAAGGAGACAGGTGGTTGGAGTGAAAGGTTAAGAAAGTGAGAGGCGTCTTTGACCAAACTCAAGCTCACAGTTCAAGATTGTTGAAGAATGACTTGTGAGTGTACGTAAATGAGCCATTGAAATCAATGTAGACAGGTAGCTTTCCAGGTATTATTGCTGCCTTGTTTTTTAATTCTTTAATTTTGTAAACAAGATCAATTTAGATTTCATGTTGATTTTAAAATGCGTGTGTGTTCATACAGCTTTGTATGCCTTCAAGCCACCTCATGCTAAATACCTTAGACAGATGTGGGCACGCATTGCATTTGGAGCTAGTGATTTTGGAGCTGTGAGTTTGACCTGCTGCTTTACAGAAGCCCTCAGGTCATCTTACAGCTAGTGAGAAAACTGATGCGGTTTCATGGCAAAATCTCTTGTCTTCTATCACATACTCCCACAGCTGCTGTCAGACAGAGTCGAGCAAAAGAGCTCCAGAATTTCAGACTGACTCACTAGATGCAATCCGTGTTTGCTTTCTTCACATTTAACACCGACACACCTGGGGGGGGATATTGTTTGCATATATACACTATAAGGACAAACCTATTGTGACACATATCTTAATTACTGAATTCAGGTGTTTCAATCACACACAGTGCCGTAGGTGTATAAAATCAAGAACCTAGCCATGCAGTCTGCATTTAAAAAGAAGAAAAAGAAGGTAGTTCTGAAGAGCCCAGCACTCCATATGTTGGTTGTCATCATTATCTGACACACCTGAATACACTTAGCAGTTAGCATTAGTGGAGAAGTGAACTGAGTAGATATTTGTGATTATTTTATGTATGTATATAGTAGGGGTTGAACGACTTCTGATTTTTTTTAAAGTCGACTTTTATGTGATGAAAGTCGAGTCGAAGTCGACTAGTCACTGATGACGTCATTAATGAACAAATAAGTCTGGAGCTTTGACAAACACCTTGTGCACAGCTATGGCATATGACACAGCGCTGCCCACATGGTTATTGCTCCTATAACAGCCCATTTTTATCAGTTCTTTTGTCTTTGGGTCATTATATTTCTCAAAGATTTCTGATCATTCTAAATCAGATGCAGATAAAGTAACACAGTAAAGATTACACTTATATGAATGCATTAGTGAGAGCAATTGCGTGTGTGAATTCATTCTACCTGGCAGCGTCTCTCTACTAGTAGTGAAGCGGTGGGATTTAGTTATTAAGAAATATATGCTTGAACTTTTCAGTTTCTAAGCTATTTTATTGAGAAATCACAGAACAGTGTTGACAATACATTTCCTCAATGCTGAATGATTCTGTGCGCGTGATGTATGATGTTCTCCCGTTCAATTTCGAGCATCCAGTAATATAATCACACATGTCTTGTGGAGGCTTTCAGAGTATGCATTTATTTGTCATTTGAACTGTTTGGAAACGGAGTGTAAAAGTTGAAGTCCTTCAAAGATTTCTTATCCTGTTGCGCGCTCTATAGGACCAGCGACTAGTCGACGTCAAGCTTAAAGCGTCATGGCAGAGCATTGAAGTCGACTAGTCGATTAGTTGGTGCAACCCCTAGTATATAATAGGCCCAGTAAATGACCTTAATTGGGGTTTTTTTTTTTTTCCCCCCCCCCCCAAACCGTGTTTTACACTTTTACTGTGTTACTGATGTTACCAAACTATGGTCCACCTCTGAGAAAACAGATAAAGGTTTAAAAGAGGAAGTGTACTCATTAAAACTGAGTCTACTATACAAAGATTTGACAGAACTAGCCCAAGTAAGGTTCATGGCTTTGAATTGCTATTCAAGATTGTTAAATACAGTGTGAAAAAAGCAAGCAGATTCCTCCTGGGACCTCTCATGACTAAAACATTGATGGGCTGTATGATAGTGTGATATACTGTTGCATGAATTCAACTTTCTGTCAGACTGTGCTGGTAATTCTCAGTTATCTGGATGTATTTTTAGCTCAGAGAGACAAGCTGATTTCTTGGTCCAACTCCATTAAAATCCTGAAAATCCATTAGGCCTCTCAAAAATGTGGTTTGACCAAGATAAGACATAAAATGACTCGGCTCTGACAGGAAGCAAACATATTAATGATGATTTGATGTGCAATTAATTTATACACCCTTCCCAGTGACATTCTGACTTAGTTCACAGTGGGTGTAATGGCTGGGTGTACTTATTTTATTTTATTTGTTTTACTTATTTGGTGGTCGTCTCAATGGCAGTGGAGCAAATACTGCACTTATGCTTTGTTACATGCACACACACAATGTAGTCAATATTTTGCAAGTACTAAAAAAAAAATAATCTAAAATATTTGAAAGATTCCCACAGAGGACAATTATAGAACAAAGGGGGTATAATAAAAATGACTGATGACCATACACAATTCACATGACATTAATTGCCAGTAGGCTACAGGATTTTGCTGCACTTTGCAGAGAGATTAAGGACTTAAATTCAAAATTAATTTATTTAGGCCATTACTGATGCCTTGTGTCTTATAGATTATAGTTACAGTAAGTCTTGGGGCTAGTTGCATAAGCACAGCCACTTTGTTAAGACTGTTTCATAAGATGTAGTCTGACCAACTAGTAGTTAGTTTCTAGTTAGTCACCTTTTAAATTCAAATTAGGCATTTTTATGTAACTGACTGAAGAAAAAAAATAGATGACTAAATAAATGACTAAGCAATTTATGCAACCGGCCACAGGAGTTGACTAAATCGAGCAACAACAATGTGCTTTGCTGTCATCTATCTATCTATACAATTGTATTTATTAAAGTTTTTATTAAAGTTAGTAGGAAAAGTGATGGTGATGAATTGAATGAATCTCTTGATGATTCAGTGACTGATTCATAATACTCAGAAGGACAATACGCATTTTGGTCAATGCATTCAAAAGATTCAGTGAACCTAAATTGTGTGTTATATTACTGAGGATCAACCTGGAATATGGATATGTAGTGAAAAGGACAATGGGCAAAATACTTATGAAAATACTCTTACTAAAAATGAACTGAACAGTGGAGGTATTTATTAGGTTGTTTCACAAAAAGAAGAGTGCTGTGTAATTGTTCTAGGTCAATGTGTGATGTGTCAACAAGGAAATTAATACATGATGTTTAATTTCTGAAGTCAAACCATAGAAAATCCTGTTTTAAATTATTTATTTATTGAGTAGTGACATTAAGAGAGGAGCCAGATAGCAAACAAACAAACAATACATAAAAAAATAAGAATGCCACAGCTTTTTAAAGTGAATTTTAGCAAAATCAAGTTTCAGCTTTCAAATTTCAGTTTCTATTCTCTATTAGAGAATAACGACTTAAATTTGACTGTTTGTCACACAAAGTTTTCATAACAACTTGGAATATAGTGCACAAGTCATATGGAATACAAACATAATACTTTCATGCTGCTTTTGCATCCTTTTTTAATCTTCAACATCTCAGTCCCCATTGTTAGGTCACAATGTCCTAAAGCAGAGTTCGGATACGTGAACTAATCATTTAAAGCCAAACTTAAGGTCATTGCACACTGCCTCCGAAATATTCGTGCTCATAAAAAATTTGGATCGGGTTCGATTTGTTCTGTTTTTCGCATCCGCAGCAAGCATTTTGAAAGGTGTTTTGACAGTTCAGAGTCACCGTACAAGCGAACGCCAAAATCCAGAATGGCGATTGTCAAGTTCATCCACTTCGTCTCGCAGCACAAAGCACTGTATATAGATCCTTGCACACTGAGTTGTGACAGAAATTTGACAGAAATTGGTGGTCTTCTTTTTAATATGTGGCTCCAGTACACTTAGCCAAAGCATCAAACTGAGCCACTGACATCCGACAGTAAACTTGTAAGCACCCGCGGCTAATCCCGTGCTCCTCGAGGGGGAACTCTCCATCCTCTCACATCTAAGGATTCTTAGGAATGGACCAAATTATTCCTTTTCTTTTTTTTTTTAAAAAAGCGACTGTCCCCCCGAGGATCAACAAAATGTCTCACTGCCTTGAGACTACATAGTGCTGTTTTTGAGACTTTTTTTGCCACCGGATTAATTAATAGCATCGGGTCAGTGTGCAAGGTTTCGGTGCATACTAATTTTTCTGGATGTAGCATATGAAAATTTCGACTTGAGGGCAGAGGACATTTACACCTGTGAGGCAGGAGTGCATCATGATACCCACAGGTTGCTAGTGTGCTAGGTCTAGCTCGACACAAAGCTTTGTTTTCCTCCACTGTAAAAAACTTCCGTAAAATTTCACGGTAAAAAACCGGAGCTGTGGGGTAGCAACGTTTTAGGTTTTACGGTTTTTAACTTAAATTTACAGTTAAATACCGTTAAATTTCATTAACTGATATAATATTAATAAACCAACATACTGAAGTACTAATATCTGTTCGGAGATGTGTAATATACTGTAACACCAAATGCAGGAGGTGGAGGCGATGAGAAAGTCACATGCCTGAAACCAAAGCCCTCACAGCAGCTTAACCATATATATATATATATAAGGTGCACAGTGTCATTCACACTAACGCTAAACACCATCATGCTAACACACATGAATCTGTAATAATGCAATAAACATTCATTTAACCACATTAGGTGTAACACACAACCCTAATATACAAAACTGAAAATTTCAACAAAAACCATCAAATTTGAAAATGTAACGCAGGGAATTCTGGGAAATGTCAATTTACAGATATTTACTGTAAATTATACGGTCTTTTTCACTTCAAAAACGGTATACTACGCCGTATATTAATGTCCAATACTTGTAATGTCCAATACAGTTTTTCACCGTATACAGTGGGGGAATTTACCATTAACAGGTTTTTACTGTAGCATTTTTACAGTCTTTTACCGTTAAATTCACGGTCATTTTTTACAGTGTACAGCTGAATGAGATAGTGGGATAGTGGCAGGTTGGAAGCACTCGTTCTTGGCTGCCACAGTGGTCATTGTTTAAAGCCGTAAGAGCAGTGGAGTGTGTGATGAAGAGCCAAAAGTCATTCCCTCTCTATCTGGTTTCTCTCTGGTTTCTGTGGAAATATGTTCCTGCACTCAGCTCTAATATTCCTAATCATTCCAAAGCTCTTTTCCCTTTTCTGTCACTTGCTTTCTAATCACTCCCGCAAGCCTATTTACTCCGATTTCATATCCCAGAGTGAGTGGTTGCTAATTGAAGCGCGCACACACACGTGCGTAACATGAATTAAACCCACTATCATCCCTGAGCTGTCGTGAGACACAGATGAGACTAGAGATGAAATGGTATGAAAATTTCTTATCATGATTATAGTGACCAAAATTATCACTAGGGTTGGGAATCGAAAATCGATTCCGATTCCAGAATAGGATATTTAAGGTCAGGAATCAGATACTTGTTGTCAAATTAAAATTTCGATTCCGCCTATCGATTCCTATGCACTTTTTTTTTCTTCATCTGTGAGGATCGGACCTAGCGATCTGCCAGGACATTGCTCGCTAATCTAAGCACTCCAAAGTTTGGTTACATTTGCAATCAGAAGCCAAAAAAGCTAAGTATAATATCTGTGATAACTAAACGTGTTGCAAGAGAGGTGTCACCACCAACATGACAAAGCACTTTAATTTAATAGATCGTTAAAGATCGCGAACACGATTCAAACACCAACGTGATTCTATTCCTAAATTACAATGATTCGTCTGTTTTATTCCTCAACCTTTAACGTGTGCAATCAATGTTGTGATCACTTGGTTCGTCCGTGCAGCGTACGATCACACCAGTGTGATTTGAACATTTAAATTTGCGTTCCGTTGACCGAAAAAGAGCAGCTGTCATCTGTCACGAATGAAGTCTTTTCAGCCACGCAGTATCATTATTTATGTGTTACAAACATTCAAATCACAGAAGTACTGGGATAAAAGTTTATAGTTCAGATATAAACTCTGATGTGTACGGTAGCAATTAAAATAGAGTAAATCACCTTTTGAAACTAATTTTACACATCAAATGAAGATTTGTCAATTACATTGTTATGCCAGTAGGTGGCGAAAAGGGCCTGTTAAAATGTATTTGTCTTTGAACCATACAAGAGATTCGTTCAAGAATGCTGATTCATCCAGTAATGAAACAAGCACATATTGAGTGAGTCATTTAATCATTAATTCATAAATTACATGAGATTTTGTTTAGTTGTCTAATGTTTTTCTTCAGAATCATGAGAGAACCACAGCTTCCATTGGGGGGGGGGACTCAATTTATTCAGAATCATGCAGTTCTATTTTGCACTTAAACAGCTCTTAAAGAGTCCAGTTTTTATGTAGCCGGTTGATTTTTGTTCCGCTTCAAATAAACGGTTTGCAAAAAAGAGTACACAGGGGAAATGTTTGAGCTCATTATTTCTCAGGTGGCATCGAAAAGGGAATCGACAATAATATCAGATCGATAGCAGAACGACTCGGAATGATCAAATTCAACGATAACCAACCCCATAATTATCACGGTTATCAGTATTATCACTGTATTGTTAAAATGTGCTGGAGATGTTTAAAAAGTACTGACACATAAATCATTTCACCAAGTTTTAGATTTAAAATCAACAAACAAATAAAATTAAGTTTTGTTTGCATAATCCCTAAAACAATAACATTACCAATGATGTCTGGATTTTAAAGGACAGCAGGACGACAACAAGTTTAGCTAATCGCATTGTACGGAAACGTCAATAAAGCTTGAAACCGGTTCATAAAATGGTCACCCTCACCATTGTCAGCCTTAAATAAGAAACAGGTAAGTCAAAATGATAAAGAAATAAATGATTAAGATTTACTGCTCCATAATAATTTAGGAGCTTAGCCGAATGTTTTCAATGTGTAGATATCCAAATAAGCTGTTGTTTTTTCCATCAACGGCCCCTTCAAAATTTACAGCAAGGCACGCCCCCCACTTCCCCAGCAATTTTATGGCCAGACAACAAATGCCCACAGGGATGAAATGTACTGTAAACTCTCGGTAAATCCCCTCTGACACTAGTTGGCGCTGTGGAAACAGCAGAATTCGGCAGTAACCTCCCTGAGAACGGTAACTGCTAACTACCCCATAACTCGGGACACAGCCTTGCCATATTCTTTAGTCGTCATTACATGGCCGAGATGTAAAACAAAATACATGAATCCGTTTCTGACGGCCGGTCAGAACCTTCAGAGGTAAATCTCATCTACTTATCATACATATACTCCATACTGTATAATTCCCTTAGCAACTCTTTTAAATCCTCCAGCGTTCCACACAAATCAAACTACTCCTGCATGCTGTGGCACGTGGCACTGTACATTAAAAACCGTTGCTTTATGCTGGACATATTTTATTTATCCAGAGGGTTGTTCAAATGCGGCATCGAATACAGTTTTAATGATAATTAAAATAGGAACCGGTACTCGAACGTGGGGAATTTGATCCTGCTGATCTCCAACTCGGTCATCGTTTCCTCCCTAGATGAGACCGCAATAAGGCGTCTGCACTATAGCATTGTGCGTGTGAAGGTGGAGCCGGCCGAAAAAACCACGAGATAGTATGATATTTTATTTATAAATTTCTCATGATTTTGAATCTGGACGCAAGGGCTACTTTTCCGCGACATTGAGAATTCATACTTTTTATGCGTACCGTCTATTTTTTTTATTTTTTTTTCTCTCAAAGGACGTCATCCAGCACAATATGCAAAGCTAGTTTCAATTGCACTGGTATGGCACTTAATTTGCCAGAGAAAGAAGTATTTGTGTTGTTGACTGCGAAATCTTCACACCTCAATCATAAGGGGGCATTCCGCCCACTAATCATCGTTGGAGAGGTAAGGTGTAGAATTTTGATTCTAGTTTGATTCTGTTTGGAGAATTTTGTCCAACCTACCTGCAGTTTGCATTTACTTAATGAGAATGCATTATAAAACACTTGAATAACACACACACACACACACACACACATGCAAACCTGTTTCAGTTAATCCCTAGCCGTGCATGTGTGGGTGTGCTTTCCAGCTACATTATTAACTTTGCCATACTTTTATTGCTCATAGTTATAGTTAACTAGGCAGTTATCAATCAACTTGCAACAACTCAGAACACCCTGTTAAACACATATTGCCTTCAGCAATCACCCTGATCATCCCAGCTGCTGGCTAGCAACTACTTTGGACATCCTAGCAACTGATGTGCTACACCCTAGCAACCTAGCAACCTCAAAATACTTTATCAACCACTTAGCACCACCCTAGTAACCACTTAAAAACCTTAGCTCTTAAAAACTGCTCAACAGTGTTCTGGTAACCATCTAGAAGAAATATTCTGGGGTCCGGTGCAATTTAAGATCAGTCAAATGCATTTTTTTTGGCATAATGCTGATTACCAGATATAATAATAATATTAATAATAATTTTAAGAAGAAAATATGGTGAGGCAATAGTAAATAATTTGGAGAATTCTTCTGTTAAATTGTGTGTATTATTTTATTCATTTTTTTCAATGTTTTTAAAGAAGTTATATTTACATTTTTGGTGCATTTTATTTATTTATTTATTTGTTGCTTAACTTCTAGAGTTGTTTGGGCTCCTGCTTTTCAATTTTGGTTTAGTTAGTAAGCCATTCATTTACGTACACCATGTATTGTATGTATGTATGTATGTATGTATGTAGGATTTATTTATTTATATTCGTATGATGCAATATCATAACGTCAAAAAAAACAAAAAACAAAAAAAAAAACAAATTAGCAACCCCCCTATTGTGTACAACTGTTTCTGGAGGGCACTCGTTCTGCAGGTTTGCGCAACCCTATATTATAACACACTGACTTACAGTAAATCCAAGGTCTTCAGACTCATTAAAAACTTCTAGGCAAGTGTGTTGGTGCTGGTTGGAACTCAAATTTGCAGGACCTTGGCCTGCCGAAGAAGCGGGGGCTTGCCCCCCACTCACACTGAACATACCATCAACAGCCAAGAAAGCCCTAGCAACCACTCTGAACACCCTAGCAACTGATAGGCACACCCTATCTTCTACTTTTCACACATATCTTAACACATTATAGACCACTTAAAACACCTTAACAACCACTAAGAAATGCCGTAGCAACCACACAGACAACCTTAATCGCAAATAGAAAAGGTCAGCAACCACCTAGAGCACCATAATAACCACTAGCTCTGCTATAACATTATTTTGAAAAGGCTTTTCCTAAAATTGCAAAAATGACAAAAGCGTGTCTTGACAAACTTTCATTGGCTAGATCAGATTTGCCACAGAATTCTAAATCCATGTCTCCACATTCTGCATATGTGGCTTTCTATGAACATAATGTGACTTTATTCTTCTGCCAATTAGTGATAACACATCCTTCTGTTCTGCAGGAGGAAGCCCATCACACCACACTCACACTGCTGGAGGCATTTCTTCCAGCTGTTCAGAACAGAAGATTCTGAACGTTTAGAAGGTAGATGCACTGTATTGATCCCTGAGGGGAAGTTCAGGAGTAATGAGCAGTCTTAACAAAATATGCTTTCTATCTGTTGACCTCTAGGTGTTGTGCCAGCATGCATCTACTGCCACATTCTGCCCAAACTCAGCCCAGATGGGACTGAAACCCACAATCCTTGGTTCAGATGGCCTATGTCTTATGCACTAAGCCAACAGGGCATATAGCATGCTACAAAACCAATCCACAGTCATTCACAGCCGTACACTTTTCCATATTCAGGAGCTCGCAGCCAGCAGAGAATGTTTACCCAACAGCCTGCACTGACTCAGTGTTTACCTACCAGCATGCTGCTTGAAACTTATCTTGGAGTCTCCAAAAGATGCAATAGACTCTGACTTCGCTGAACGTTGTGTTAAGTGTTATCACAACTATGAAAGTTGTATTAAGTGTTGCCATTGGCTTGCCTTATGAAGTACTGCATGTGCAACTTGGTACCTTATTATTCATGAACAAAATAATACCTTTAACGTGTGGCAAAAGGGGAGAAATCATGGAAAACAGGATTACTATGCACACTGCCTGACCAAAAAAATGTAAAATAAAAATAAAGAGTTTAAGATGCAAAACTGATGCAGTGTGTAGCTTTTTACTTCTTAAACAACCATGTTGGAAGACGTACCCATGTCCATATTCCAGGATGACAATGTCAAGATCCACCAGGCATAATTTGTGAAACAGTGGTTCAGTGAGCATGAAAAATAAGTTTCATGTATGAGTTGGCCACCACAGAGTCCTGAGCTTAACCTTATTTAGGATGTGTCTTTAGGAGGTGCTGGAGTCGACTTTAGAGAGTGGTTCAACTCTCCCATTGTCAATACAAGATCTCAGCCAAAAATGAATGCAACTCTTAATGGAAATAAATGCTGTGATGTTGTTAAAACAATGCCACAATGAATGCACAATATAGCCAAAGCTAAAGGCAGCCCAACGGAATATTAGAGTGTGCAACTTTTTTTTTTTTTTTGGACGGGTTGTGTAAAGTCTTCTCCACATCCCAAAGACTTTCAGTGGGGTTAAGGTCAAGACTCTGACTGAGCCTGGTATCTTGATATTGCCATCCTGGAATATGGACATTGGTACAACCATGATGTTCAACCAACAGAAATTATACTGATTATAAGTACATTTTCCAATACATGATGACTTATTCTACTAAACCTAACCCTAACCAAAGGGTGTCCAAGGCCTGTTCCTGGAGGGCCATTATTCTCCAGGGTTATTTAGCTCCAGCCCTATACACACCTGAACCAGATGAACAAGGTCTTCAGTTTCACTAGAAACGTCTAGGAATGTGTGTTGAAGCTGGTTGGAGCTAAAGTCTGCAAGTCTGCAAGACTGCCCTCCAGGAGCAGGATTGGACACCCCTGCCCTAACTAACGTTACTAATTCTACCTGGCGTAGTTGCCATGTCATATTGCACAAAGCACTTATAGTTACGAGATGTCTTTAAAGTGGACTATAGAAATAATGTGTAACCGTACATGTTGGCACCACAGTACAGGGTTAAAAGAGGTGCTAACCCCACCCCTGAGTAGAGTTTCATAACCCCGGTTAGAAAGTGGTGCTAGCTCCACATCTAATTTACAAATGTGAAATATGTTTCTCTACAGTGTTTAGAATGACAAGAGAAAAGCCCTCATAACAAAAACAATACAAAACTTCCTTTCCATGCAGACCAATTACTGAAATTACACTGCAAAAACCAAATTGTCACATTATTGTCATCACGACCATGAGCACATTCCTGCTGAAAAATCCAGCATAAACCAGCACAAATTGCATGTTGATCCAGGCTGGTTTATGCTGGTCTATCTGTTGGACCAACATTGTTGCTGTTCTCAAGCAAAACAGAGTTGGTGAAGCTCTTGCCATGCTGGGAACCAGCAAACAAGCAGTCAGTGTCTCATGCCTGCAAAAGATACCTTATGCTGATGACCAGCAATGCTGGGTTTTTCAGCAGGGATATGGCTAATCAGTATCCAGAATCTTGGTAAAGGCCCGTCCCAAATGCTTACCTCAACCATTGTGGTACTCTTCAGAGTCCACAATTTGTTAATTAAAACGTTGCATAGGCTTTTGGGTTGTAGACCCAACATAGCACGGCCCCATAATCCGTAATATGGGCCTACATAGTGTCTTCAATAGGTAAGATTGGTCAGTCAAGCACTTATTGGTTTGTTCGATTCTAATGGTCAGAGTGAGGGTGGAAAATGGTCATGAAAATTATCAAAAATCTACTGTAAATCTGTAAATAATCTGTGATAGAGAATACTAAATACAGTATTACTCTATTACTCAAACCCATTCACCCACACATAACATGTATAATGGTCTTATGGGTTTCTAACACGGACACCTGCAAACATGCACACACAAGCATTCCTTCCAAGATCCGGCTCCAGTCAGCAGTATACAGCCGCATGTGGGAGTCATGAATCACTCTGTCAGCCCTTGCCGTTTAACAAATAGGGGATTTTTGGTAAGCTAATAAACACATCCGGAAGCTGAGGCAGCATACGTTAGTGGGATTAGTAGGCACACGCTGCTCGCATCGTTCACTGATCCAGAGCTTTGAAAATAGTGTCCACCTTAAAGTCAACCTTAGAACAGCACAAAGATCAAATGTATTGCTTAAGGTTCGGTAAGATTTTGGCAATCAGGGATAATGATTTTACATCTCAGCTGGGATTTGACTGTGGTATAGTAAACACTGAAATGTGTACTAATTCTTATATTAGATTGGACTCTTTTTGCCAATCTGGAGACAAGTTTAGTTGGATAAGACCTGGAACAAGACCAAAATGAATTTGCATGCTGGTGTAGGCTTGTTTATGCTGGTAATAGTCGGGTTGATGCTGGTCTGGTGGACCAGCACAGACGTGGTCTTTAAGTGGACTTCAAGTCAAGTCATGACCGAGAACAGAATGGGGTTGAATCCATGTTGAAGTCAAAACAGAGACCTGAAGAGGGTCTGAATATCTCATGACAGTGTATGCAGAAAAATATGCTTTCCTTTGGGGTGAATTAAGCCTGCTTTCATGTTAGTGTTACGCAAACCTCCACAGTGCACATACAGTGTGTTCCTGTCAAAAGACAAGATAGCACAGACCGGATCATATTTGCAAGCCAACACAGACTACAAAACGTAGCTGCAGTGTTGTAGTAGTTGAATCTGGTCTCAGGTCCAAGTCAAAACTGAGTTCAAGTCCAAAAGCTCTTGAGCCAATAATAAGACCAAGACTGAAAATAATTTGGTTTGGTTTGGTTTATTTATTTATATAGAACTACTAAAAACCCCAAGGGTTACCAATAGTGCTTTACATAAAAAGCTAAGAACCAAAAACAGTCAAACAGTCAAAATATGACCTTGGACTCATGGCGGACTCCGGTCTCAAGTACTACAACACGGGCTGGCTGACCAAGATGAAACACCAGCGCATCAGCAACCAAAACAGGTCATGCTGGATTTCAGGTTCAGCAGGGATATTCAAAGACATTAGTATTCCAAAACTTCAAGCACTATAAAATCCACCTCCACTTCTCAAAAGCAGAAATAGGATTTCTGACCCAATTTACAGACCCAATAACCATTACATGTCTCGTAATTAAACAAACGCTGGTGACTTTCTCATGGACAACAATGACTGAACTGTGCTGCCGGATTTGCTATCTGGAAAGTTCTGGATGCATAATAAGGTTGATTAAGGAACACAAAAGGAAAAGTTTTGAGTCATAATGCCTTCTGATACCTTACTGCTAGGCTGCTTGTATTCTGTAGTTTGAATGAAGTTACGGAATGACTAGGCTAAACGAAATATTCCAGGCTATTTTTAACCCACTGTCTGTGGCCTTCTGTCAGTAACCTCTAACAGTAATTTTGATTTACCGCTCCGTAAATGAGCGAATGAGAAACTACCAGACTTTGAAAGTGTAAAATTGCATGTTGGCATGTGAATGGTGGTTGTTTACCAACCCTTTTCTCCCTTTTGTTTGGTATCTAGTGCAAGGGACATAAAAGCGATGTTACATAACTATTCAAAAATCACTCACTGCATCCTAATTTGCATACAATCTGTCCTGAATTGTATGCATGATTAAAATTTGCATCCTAAATAATGGTAGACCTGTGCTGAAAATAGTATGCCAAAGATGCCCAGATGGTGTACTGTTTCAGTGGATATTTTTAAGTTAAAAACTGATTCCAAACTATAGTGGATTGCTTGTCTTAATTTGCCACCATGCTGCTTGATTTCTACTAGTCAGGCTAGTCTGGTTGTAGTTTTGGGCTTAGTTTTTTTGAACCATAGTAAACCAGATCTAACCATCAATTGTCAATTTGACCCCCCCAAACATTTGTCTTTTTTTTCCAAAGAGTTGCCCACAACCTTTTCAAGATAAGTTTGTGAAGCTATATGATTAAGTGGATTTTTGCTAAGTGGTATTTATGCTGCTAACGCTTACATTCAAATGTAAACAGTAGGAATCTGAGGTCTCAAAGCATAATTTATGATGTCTCCATTATTACTTACTCAAAATGTACTCATCACCAGTTTGCTTAATTAATAAACAAGATTTCAGTTTAGTGATTTGAGAAAAAAAGAGCATTACAATTCTGGTTTTAAACCCTGCAGAACACTCTTCTGCTAGAACTAACAGACTCACTAAATTTCCCATTTATTTTTTTAACCTGAAAGACATCGAAACAAACCCAGTATTATTTTACTTTTTTATCTTGTTAAAATGCAGAACAGTGTTTCAGATGTTTGTCTGATCATCCTGAACTAGCACCCTGCAGGCCAAATCCAACCCATCAATCGTTTTTACACATCTTCAATTGTTGAGAAATGGTGACATTTTTTGAAGACGTTTTTTTTTTTCCCCCTTTGCCAGTTTAGGATGGTATGTCAACCTAACGTTGGCATGAAATGAAAATTCAATCTATATTCTAAATGCATATTATTGATCGGATTGTGAACAATTCAGCCATGCATGTATTTTTTTCTATCTAGTGACATTTGCTGGATTTCTCCAATCATTTTGTCCTCATAAACAAATTCGAACAATAACCTACAAGCGCCTCGCCATCGATGTGCCCTCCTTCCAATTCACGAACCATCGAGCACAGACCAAGTTCCAATCCCTAGTTAGTTTTTTTCTGTCTTGGTAATCCATTTCACTTGGCTATGTCACAATACGGAAGAAAAGATCTGTTGCAACTTCTCAGCTTAAAATAAAAGGAAAAAGAAAAGAAGACTAGGTTCATGTCTTAATGCCCATTCGCAATCATGTAAACATGCAACCTAACTAGTAATACACACTTCCGTATTCCCAAATAGTTGACTCATTTGTTTTTCTATACAATGAAAATCAATGCATTCTACTATTTTTTTTTAACCCAAAAATTCTTTAAAACATGACAGAAATGCATGCAAGTTTAAAACAACAAAATGAGGGGTGAGTACAATCACAGAGTAATGCTTTGGTGAGCATGTTACTTACAGTGAAAGTTCACAAATCCAACTCTGAGAAGTGTTGACCTCAATATAAAGTAGTCTAGCTCTGATGAAGATCAGCCGCGGAGGCCTTCATGTGGGTAAAAGAAACTTTCGAAATAACTCGGCTATAATGTTCTTGTAGCCTTTATCATTAGTAAGATGCATTCACTTCACGATGATCTCAGCTGCGAGTGGGAACAGAGAATGTCAGAGCGGAGTGTTCTGAAGGCCTACTGACCTCACAGTTATAGATGTGTTCTGTTTAATTGGCCAGGTGAGAGTCATCCGCTCACTTGCACCAGCTTCCTGGGAAACAGACAGCAGGAGTTCGGAAAGCTCTGAAATTAAACTTGACTGTCAGCCTAATTGGTCCCCTTCCTGTATTGTGCTGTTTGTGTCCTTTCGAGTTGAAGTAGGCTGCCTCACCGCTGATGCTCTGGAGAGAGAGGCTGTGCTAATGAGATGCTTTTGAAATGTTGTTGAATAAAACCCTCAGCCTGTTGTTTGTATTATGAGTAAATACAACTAATATGCCAGCGAATTTGAGTTCAGTCTCCATTTAGGCTCTTTGTTTTGCCATGACTTGTTTTTGAGCTTTTCTCAGTAGTACAACCCTAGAGTATACTTACCTCTGTTTTGTGTTTTTCCTCTGTTGAAAAGACTGGCTCAGGCCAACATAAATTTCCATGCTGGACTGGTGCTGGTCTAACTGCATGGGGACCCGTATAGCTGTGGTGTCAACTGTTCTTCCATCATTTACCCTCGTGTCATTCCAAACCTTTATGTAGAACACAAAAGATGATGTTTACAAATTCAAGGCACACAAATCTACCCCATACAATGAAAGTGAAGTGGAAATAGGTCTGCCGAGCTTCGAAAATGACAAAAAGGCAGTAGTTTAGGTCACTTAACCCGGCGAATTAGTTTCTGCCTACTACAGTTGAATCTACAGCTAGGTTAAATACGAATGCTGTCAAGTTTGGCGTGGCAGTTCTTTAAAAAAATTATG
This sequence comes from Sinocyclocheilus anophthalmus, assembly GCA_018155175.1. NCBI lineage: Eukaryota > Metazoa > Chordata > Actinopteri > Cypriniformes > Cyprinidae > Sinocyclocheilus > Sinocyclocheilus anophthalmus. The sequence goes on along the minus strand of JADLZN010002402.1, from coordinate 278,817 downwards.
ATCATATATAAATTCTCGGAATATAGCAATCTGGCAAGGCCCTATGGTCACCTTTACCCATATACATCAGCGAAATGAACACACGCTAAAATGACTATGACAACATGCAAACCTATTAAAGTCCTATATACATACAAATCATTATTACATATAGAGTGGCTAAAACATTCCTTATTGCAATGCTGCAATTTTTCTATATGTTCTCCTAAACATTTCATTTTGTGTTCCATGAAAAAAAAAAGTGATACTGGTTTAGAATAACAGGTTTACAATGACTAAATAATTTTCTGAAACTTACCTTGATCTTTTCAGCAATGTCTGTAAGCATAACTTGTTGCTTTGTGTATCTGTCTGAACTGACATGTCCTCATTCTTTTGTGTAACAGTATTGGGTGGTCTCGAGTCTCGCGGTGTCCTGAGGAAGATCAGTGATATGTTGGAGATAATCATGAAGAGGATCGACACCCTGTCAAAAATGAGCAACAGCAGCGAGTCCCACAGACTGGAGGAGTTGAGCTCTGCTCTCCACAGGTGCGGCTTCACATTCATGATTACAGCACAGCAGTAACATTCTACAAGTCAGGTGTCACTTGCTGCAGTCACGTCACCTAGGGATAATCGTGTTTACAAGATGAGCGCACACGAACGGCACCACAATGTTTTAATTGCCAGTTATCTCCATGTTTATCTTTGTGCTGTTAGCACATGGTTCCATCATGGCTTGAGGACAAAGTAATAAATCTAAAATGTAACAAAATGAGATTTTGAAGCTGCTCATAAACAATGTTTTAACTTTAAGAATTTTACTTTATACACTAGGCCTGGGCGATAAAACGATTTATCAATTATTCAACGTAACGCTTCGAACGATATAAAACATTTTCTATATAGCGCGTAGTATAGGCACGTGCTTTGAGTGACGCAGGACAGACATGAACATGAACATGAGTGCTGTGCCTGCCTGTGATGAAGAGATTGTGAATAAAAAATTTAATATTAGTTTAATTTAAAATAAACATTTGCATTTGAATGCAATAATAGTACAATCAAATGTTAGGTGTGTGCAGGGCTCTAATTGAGGGGGGATGCGGGGGTTTTTGAACGAATCATGTGAGCCAGTCAGTGATTCAATGGTCTATTCACTTGTTTCGTTTCTAATTGAATCAGCCATTTTGAACAAATCGTTTGAAATAACGATTCAATGAATCACTCATTAATACACGGACTTGCTGCCACCTACTGCCGGCTTTAGTGTCATATTTATTTATCCATTACAGGCCTAAACCAGCCAAGGTGCCAGCACAAAAAAACACATTCAGCAAAATATTGTTTAATTAAGGAGAATAGTGACCAAATTCCTACATTCCAGGCCAGAAGAAACTAAGCTTAAAAGAATAGTTTCTTCATAAAGCACATTTTTCATTAAAATAAAAACCTTTTAGACAAATTTTGTAATCATGGTTAAAATTAGAAGGGTTTACTTCTACACGTTTTAGAAACCACGTACAAAAATATTGGGGTTTATTTATTTTCACTGCGTCTCATATGTTTTTTTAAAGGCAATCTGTGTGATGGGCGATTTGGCTTTTTGTATTAAGCAATGCATAAATACAATGCTGTTTTGTTCATAATTGTTTATACAATTTACAAAATAATATTTGATTTATAAGAGTTAATTTAGACGTAATGCACGTTTTTATAGACAGTCATTTCCTTGCATTGACAATTTAATGTGCTGCATTATTTTGCTCATTGCGCCCTCCGTTGGCCTTGGGAGACAAGCCAAAAGTTTAACCTATTTAACGTGCATATAAAACATTAGAAACTAGATATTGGTTTAATTTTTATTTTGTTTTTGACTGTCAAAACAAAAAACGTTTGCCTCAATAATACAGGGGTAAATGTCAAAAAAAAAATGATAGTGCTTGTTTTTAAAAAAGATTATAACAAGTCAAAAAATTAGCGTACTGAATGCTATGAACACATTATATCATTGACCATTTTTTAGATATAGCACACGCCATATATGAACTAAGGCCAATTTGATGAGAATTTTTATGGGAGCTCTGTCACTAACGCTGGTCAGACTCGTCAATCCCAATCCAAGTTTTGGCATTTCGATTTGGAATCCGACTAGATGACTATGTCCACACGGTGATATCGCAACTGCTTCAAATCTGATTTGGGTCACGTAAAGCTCTTTCACTTGTACTGAATACTGCTGGTTTCTAGGGCAAGCCAGTGTTCTGTTGGTTGCTATGCTCAAAAACAACAAAACAGCACTAAGTTTGCAATACGATGTTTGCTGATGAAATGACACATGCTGCGTCAACGCGGAGAGATTCGGTTTATGAGGCAGCGGCAGAAAGCAGCAAGCTGGAATGTGGACTTATTAGTCGTGCCGCACATCTCCACCAATCTTACTCAAAGAGGTGCCGTATACACACTGTAAAAAATATTGTGATTTAACGTAAAAGATTAAAATGCTACAGTAAAAAAATGTTAATTGGTTAACAGTAAGTTTACATACTATATACGGTGGATAAATGTAATTACATTTAATGTTATTTTACAGTAAAATACTGTTAGAAATAAGTTTTTTGGAAGTGAAAAAGAAAAATTCATTTTATAATTTACAGTAACATACTGTAAATTGACACTCCCAGAATTCCATGCATGACACATCATATTTTTTAATTTTTTTTACAAGAACCATGTGTCTCGTCTTAGTTTCTTCTTATCGTTGTTGTTGCAGTGGGGTAATCTACATTAATGTGTGAAATGAAGTTTAGTGCATACTTTCGTATAGTAGTTCAACCGTGATGGGGTTAGTGTTTCGTGTGAATGACACTGTGTGCACATCTATATAGAAGTATTGTCCTTCTCAGTGTAGAAAAGCTGTTTTGTGTGAGCTTTGGTCACTGTACCTTCTCATCCCACAGTTTTTGGGGTCAGTGATTTACCAAAGTTCAAAAACAGATATGGTACTTACATATGCTGGTTATTACCATACATCAGTTAATGAAAGTGCGGTATTTTATTGGAATTTAGTTAAGTCTGTAAAAAACAAAAAGGTTGACTACCATTCTTTATGGTGCAATTCTGGCAACCACAGCTGCCGGTATTTTACCGTAAATGTCACAGATTTTTTTTTAAAGTGTAGCAGTATGTTGTCTTTTTCCGCTTGACTTGCACTTTGCAACAACACAAGCTTGTTTCTGCAAAGATGTTCAGAGGTTTATGTTTTCTACAAAAAAACATCTGAAGTATTTATGCTTTATGTGGAGTGAGGACGTGAAAAAGCTATGCTAAATTCGATCTGACCAGTCAGACTGAAACGGATTTCCAGGAATGCGATTTGAATAGGATATCAAACCACATATGTAGCTCGAAACAGATTTGCAAAAATCGGATTTCATGTAGTTCGTTGCCGTTCAGACTATTTAAATATGATCAGATTTGCACAGAAATCGGATTTGGGCTAACAGTCTGAACGAGGCTTATGTGAAAACTGTTTTGCATACATTTTGTGTATATGATGAGGAATAGCGATAAGCATAGCTGCAGGTTAATGAGGCAACTGGCCAGCATGACCAAAACACATCTGTCATCATTTTCTGTGGCTGCAAGAGAATGAAAAATAATACAGAAATATACATGAACTGAGAAAATTTAGAGATTACACTTGTTCATCTCTTAACCCTCACAAAAATGCTTCTAAAGAAAGCTCAACGCATACATTTTATTCTAGTCACAGCACTTGAACATACATCACACCACAGTGGCAAGTTCAGAGTTTGCAAGTGGGAAGTTCCCAATAGGTCTTGAAGGCAGCAGCTGTCGGTATGTTTCAGATAGAAGTCTACTTCTTGCCGATGAGTTAGTTAAGACACTTCCCAGAGTTTTCAGCTGTCTCCATGGAAACAGATGCATGTCACATCACAAGTTCAAACGGGTGCTGGTGCCATGGCTTTACTTTGTGATTTCTCCAGACATCAACAAATCTTAGAGGAAAAAAACACCCACACATCCCAGCGATACGATCTTTGATGCGCATCAAAGTATGATGTCAACTTTCCATTTCTTCTGTTTTGCTGAAAAGTAATCAATGGAAGTGATAGTTTAAAGCTGAAGTATGTCATTCCTGCACCAGTAGTGTCACCGATGGAACTGCAAAAAACAATTAAACTGTCAAACTATTGATGCTTTCAGACATGAAACCTGGTAAATTACCGTGAAATGACCAGATTACTTTTCAGACTGACTTTTCTGGTAAACACACAGATGCTTTACATCTTTTTACCGCTAAAATACGGTTCACACATCAGTACCAAAATACCAATAAACGCTGTGATGTCAATCAACAGAAATGACCTTTAAATGCTTCACTGCTTTTTACATCTGCCGGGATGAGGAGAAGCATTTTAGTTTCACTATCTGTCCAACTTGACAACGTTTTTTTGACTTCTGAGTGACAGGCGTGAGGGGCTGCTCTCACAGAATGCATTAAAGCTTGAAAAAGGAGAGATGCTGCACAATAAAATCCAACGTAGAGCCGCCGATGAATGGAAAAGAAGGCAGGGTAAAGCAGGAAGATGCACCGCAACAGTCAAAGATGTCCGTCTAGCTCATGTTTATATAGAAAAAATTATTCAAATTATTGCTGTAAACAGTGCATGACATAATCGCGCCATCACTGTCAAAACTTTATAATTGGCTCAAATCATACCTATAACATCGGTGCATTCTTACAGACCTTTTACATGCTCATATACCGGTTTGTTCACACATCGCATTATAACGGCAATTTACTGATAATGTTACAACTTTTCATCCCGGGAAAATTGTCATAACTGATATTTTGGATATTATAAACTGGTTATTATAAACTGATATTATAAACTGGTATTTTTTCACAAGGTCCTGTTCCCACACGATTTCTAAACAGCAATTTGCTAGTAATTTTCCATTAAAGACTATGTATGTAAGGAGTTTATGTTACTGTTTTGGTTTGGTCAGGACAAGTATATTAGCATTGCAAACATACACACACACACTGCTTTTTAGTTACGTGAAGATGTAAAGAGCCTTCATTTAGAATTAGGTTCCCTTTCAGTCGGTCACTCTCGACGTCACGTCGGTGACCGACGAATTGGGAATCTCGTTAAAGAGTCCAATCTATTTCGAGTGTAAACTAAATGAGCCAATGCTCATTGGCATGCGATTATTGCATCCAGCTGCTGCTGATCACAGCGTGAGTATAAGTAGGCAGCAGATGCATCGCATATTCAACTTTTCGCTTTGGAGCCGAGCGACAACATCATTCTGCTCCATTCAAGTGTCTTCAGTGAGCTACGAGTTCAGCGCGCTCTTGGAAGCTTTTGTGTTGGCGGACGGCGCTTCAGCGGTGGTGGTTTCCCGTGTCGAGTGGGTTGCACACATTAGGCTGCACTACCTGTTTGTGTTGCAGGGATCATCTCCCCTGTGCGCCTCAGCACTCTAAAAGAGCTTTTTCCCCTAAAAGAGCATTTTCGGGTGCATCTTTTTAAAGACGAATTTGCGTGGTAAACTTGACGTTACGTCTTTGTAAAGAAGATGTGGGTCTTGCTATAGACAACGCATCAACTGGGCGTTTTTGGATGCGGTCGTTACCTAGCGCTGGGTGATGGTCACGATCGCTGCCCCTCGTGCCTGGGCATGAAGCACGCTGAAGTGGCTTTCGTGGATGACTCATGCTACCATTGCGGGGGTATGACCATCTCGGAATTGCGGACCGGACTCCGTTACCTGCAAGGGAGCGGAGCTGCCCGTGCCACTGCCTAGATCTGGGGTTCCCTGTGGTGGCAGCCGGGGGTGTCCTTTTTCTGGTGGTGGGCGGACTGTTCTTACGGTCACGGTGAGGAATTCCCCGCCGGGGATGCCCAAGCCCGCCGGCACTCGAAACCAGCGGAGCTCTCAAAAAGAGGAGGCTGGGACCCTCCGGGGGTACCACCTGTTCTTCCGCAGGCTCCCCCGACGATCGATGTCCGATTGCCAGCCCTCAACGGAGGTGTGAGCCAGAGCTTTTTGGAGAGGTAGATTTGGCTGCGCTGCTCTCCTCCGGGGCTGTAGCAATGCCTGAATCGGATCCAGAAATAATGGCTATGCTTTCCTGGGCCGCCGTAGGGGTAGGGCTCGAGTGAAGACTTTCACCGGTGTCCCGAGCCCTCAAGGTTGCACAATTGGTTCTCGGTGTGGTCCGCGCTGGCTCAGCGCCCCGCCTCGGTGCCTTTCATCCCGAAGGTGCAAGAGGAGCTCAACAGGTCATGGACGGCACCTTTTACTGACAGAAACCGAGCTGCTGGTTCCTCCTCCCTCACCACCCTCGATGGTGGGGCAGCTAGGGGGTTACAAGGGTCCCCCCGGTGGAGGGTCGGTTGCGATGCGGTTGTGTCCTAATACCGCCTCCAACCGCCCTCCCGGGTCTGTAGGTACTCGACTGGACAGCGATGCCTATACGACCTGTGGAGAAGCTGCCTCCGCCTTACACGCTACAGCGTCATTGCAAGTGCACCAGGCCAAGGCACTGAGGGACTTGCACGAGGGTGGTCACGACCCGGAAGTTCAGAGAGAACTCCGGACCGCGGCGGACCTCGCGCCACGAGCGCCGAAGGTTACGGCGCGGTATCTGGGTCGTGCCATGTCCACTATGGCGGTCCAGGAGCTTTGATCAGCGCCATTTTATGGCTTGACTGGCTGACATTGCCGCCTAGGACGGACAAGACGCGATTTCAGTGAATGCCCCGTGTCCCCAGCGGCTGTCGGCGACACGGTGGAGAAACTTGCCCGGTGGTTTCTACGCTGAACAAAGCAGACGAAGCATTCAGGTACATCCTGCCGGCGGTGCAGCTGCTCTGATGCCGTTCGCACGGGTGGCCCCACCTGCCACCGCCAAAACCAAGACAGCGCTCCCTGCGGCATCCAGCCAAGCTGATGCCGTGGGCGCAGGGTGCCCGGTCTCGCAGGGCAAGCCGCCCCGCCCGTCATCTCCAGCCCCCGCAAACCTGGTGGCAATGCGAAGCGAGAGAGCAAGAGACCGGAGACGGGCGAACCCAGACCCAGAGGTGGGGACGTGCTCTTCAGCGATGGTACGCACACCACGTCCCTCCCACGGAGGGAGGAGGCGGGCGGAGAAGCTTTCACACTGACCTCTCGGTCTGTGGTACCCAAATTCTCGACAAAGAGCATTTCCTCTATTTTTTGGGTCCCCAGAGGAGACGGGGGGTTGTGGACGACCTAGTGCATATCACACTCACCCTCCTCCCTCGCCAGTGAGCAGCAGTGGGCGGAACGGGAGGACGAACCAACGGACTACCCAAGCACAATCTCCCAATCGAATGCAGGTCAAGTGTCAGTGTTACACACACCAGAACCCCGCCTCGGATCCGGGCACGAGGACGACCGGGAGGGTCCCTGCGTTTTTTTCTCTGCGCTGCCACACTGTGGGTTTAAGCCTGTAGTTCGTTGAGACACTTAGCGCGGGGGGGTTGCGTGTGTCTGGGAGCCTGGCGTGAGTTACCCAGCCCGTCCGATGGCTCCTTCGAACCGTCAGGCCGGATGCGATCAGTCGCCCGGGTGCATCCGTCCCCGAGATTGCGTTTTTCTTGCAAGCTGGGCGACCTGAAGGACGCGTACTCAGTGTCGACATAGCACCACAGACCATACTGTGGTTCGCGTCCTTCCAACAAGACAAGCATATCCAGTACGAGGGGCCGCCCCCGGGCTTTGTCCCTGCTGCACAGGTCTTCACATAAGTTTACGGAGGTACCCCTGGTTCCCTATGAGAGAACGAGCATTCGCATTCCAAACTACCAGAGACGAAGCAAAGCAGGCCAAGCAGTATCAGGATCAGTTGTGCGAACACAGGGACCTGGAGCTTCGGCACCTCAGCCTGTTGGGCCTCCGGGTCAACTGGGAAAAGAGCAAACTCTCCACGATGCAGAGGATCTCTTTTCCCGGTAAGGAGGGGACTCGGTAAGAGCAGGATGACAGTTCCACTGAAACCGTTTCAGAGGCTCCTGGGACATATGGCAGCTACGGCGGCAGTCACGCCGATGGGGCTGCTCCATATGAGACCGCTGCAGCACTGGCTCCATGGCCCAGTCTCGAGGCACCTTCCGGGTCCAAGTTACACCGGCCTGCCGCCAAACCTTCACCCCGTGGTCAGACCTTGCGTCCTCCAGGCAGGAATGCCCCTGGAGCAGGTCTCCAGGCATTCTGTGGTTTGCACGGATGCCTCAACCACGGCTGGGGGGCCACATACAACGAGCTTGCAGTGTCAGGGGTTTGGACGGGGGCCCCAACTGCACTGGCTGCCTCGAGTTGCTGGCAGTGCACCTTGCTCGGGGCCGTCTCAAAGGGCGCTTACGCGGCAAGCATGTACTGGTCCGCACGGACAATACAGCGGCCGGTGCGTACATCAACCGACAAGGTGGTCTGCGCTCCAGTCGCTTATCGCAACTCGCCCTCCACCTCCTCCCCTGGAGTCAGAAGCATCTGAGGTCGCTTCATGCTGTTCACATTCCTGGGCTGCTCAACCGGGCAGCCGACGAGCTGTCCGGAGCTGCGCTCCCGGGAGAATGGCGACTCCATCCCCAGACGGTCCAGCTGGTTTGGGGACGTTTCAGAGCCGCTCAGGTACACCTGTTTGCCTCTCATGAAACCTCTCACTGCCAGTTGTTCTACACCCTGACCGCCCGGGAACGTGGGGGGAACACTAGGCAACGGACGCATTGCACAGTTGGACGCGGGGCCTTCGCAAGTATGCATTTGCCCCAGTGAGCCTTCTGACACAGTTGTTGTGCAAGGTCAGGGAGGATGAGGAGCAGGTCCTCTTAGTAGCGCCGTACTGGCCTAGTCGGACTTGGTTCCCAGAACTAATGCTCCTCGCGACAGCCCCTCCTTGGCCGATTCCTCTGAGGAAGGATTTACTGACTCAGAGACGGGGCACCCTTTGGCACCCGCGTCCAGACCTCTGGAAACTTCATGTCCGGTCCTGGACGGGACGCAGAGGTTCTGAGTGGCCTACACCAAGAGGTAGTCGACACCATCACTTCAGCAAGAGCACCTACGCTTTGAAGTGGGGACTGTTCGTTGAGTGTGTGTTCTTCAGCAAGAGAAGATCGCAAGAGGGAGGCATCGGAGATGCCCGATCGGAGTTGTGCTTTCTTTCCTGCAGGATGGGTTGGAGCGAAGGCTGCCTCCCTCCACCCTTAATGTTTATGTTGCTGCAATCGCTGCTAACCACGACCCCGTAGAAGGAGGTCGTTGGGGAAGCATGACCTGGTCGTCAGGTTCCTTAAGGGGGGCGAGAAGGCTAAATATACACGGCCCCATCTATTCCCCATGGACGGACGCTGGTTGGCTCACGGCACTACAGCAGGGCCCATTTGAGCCTTTGCAGATGGTTGAGTTGAAGTTCCTTTCGATGAAGACTTTGCTCCTTCTGGCATTGGCCTCCATCAAGAGGGTTGGGGACCTGCACGCATTTTCGGTCAAAGATTTTTTTGCCTAGAGTTCGGGCCGGCTGATTCACAGGTAACCCTGAGGCCCCGGCCCGGCTACGTGCCAAAGGTTCCCGATACTCCCTTCAGGGATCAGGTGATGAACCACCAAGCGCTGCCCTCGGAGGAGGCAGAACCAGCCCTAGCTTTGCTCTGTCCCGTCCTAGCCTTAAGGTGCTACATAGACCGTACGCAAAGCTTCAGGACCTCAGACCAACTCTTTGTCTGTCACGGAGGCCGGCAGAAGGGGGGGATTGCCGTCTCAAAGCATAGGATGGCCCACTGGATAGTGGATGCCGTTACCCTGGCTTATCAGGCACAGGGTGTCTCCTGCCTGCTCAGGTTGCGAGCTCACTTAATTAGAGGTGTTGCATCCTCCTGGGCGTTGGCTCGTGGCTGACAGATATTTTTAGGGCTGCGGGCTGGGCGACCCCTACCACATTCGCTAGATTCTATAGCCTTCATGTAGAGCCAGTATCCTCTTGTGTTCTCACCTCAAACAGGTAGAGACACTGAGAGGCCCCGGTTTAGTGTCAGCTTGCTAAAACCGCTCCAGAGAGTCCATACTGTAGACCCTGTTGAGTTCCTCCGTCCCCTCGGAAGCCCGACGTGGCGGAGCGTCCGGCGCCAGGCCTTCACTCGATGAATCCTTGAGAACTGGTAGAGGGCTGGGTTTCATATGTAGAGGCCTAAGTGGTTCCCGTATGTGTAAATTCCACGGTATAGCCTTAGAGCCTGTGTTCCCCGGCAGACTTCTGCCATTCAAGAGGGTTATAATCACCTCCATTCTTCCATATACACCCAAGGAATGTTCATATGTGTATTTGCTACCGAAACCTCCTTCGGGAAGGTTCGATCTTCCGTAACGTCCCTGTTCCAAGTAGTAGAAAGTAGAACGGTTGCGTTTCCCCAGTGTTATCCAGTCTTACTCATTGGGTAGTGCCATTGTAGCAGTAGCTGGTCCTCTTGTGCAAGCTCTGGCCTACGCCAAAAATTAGGGGTGCAGGTGGCTTCCACAGGACATTGGAAGGGGCAGTAGCTGTGGCCTTTTGGTAGGATCCCAAATCGTCGGTCATCCAACGTGACGTCGAGAGTGAACGACTGAAAGGGAACATCTCGGTTACGTATGTAACCCTCGTTCCCTGAAGGAGGGAACGAGAGTCACGTCAACGTCGCCACAGCTCCTGTACCACCGCTGAGCGGCCGGGTCACCAGTTTGGCTCCTCAGCGAAACCTGAATATGCGCTGCATCTGCTACCTACTTATACTCACACTGTGATCAGCAGCAGCAGGATGCAATAATCGCATGCCAATGTGCATTGGCTCGTTTAGTTTTACACTCAAAGTGGATTGGTCTCTATAAGCAAGATCCCAATTCGTCGGGCTACGACGTGACGTCTCCGTTCATCCTTCAGGGAAACGGCGGTTTAATACGTAACCCGAAGAGTTCCATAGTTTTGACTTGAGTTACTGAAAATAAAGTTGAGTTAGTATAATAAAAATGTAAGGTGTGATATAACAGAACTTTTGGGGTAGCTTAGAATCTGACTAAAACAAGGTTTTTGGTTGTAAGACTGAACAGCATAAATTATATAATACAAACAAATGAAAAGAGCTATTAAGAACTACATATAGTTAAAATCAGATTTAAAAACAGTTTGTTGGAAAATTGTTCACCCCCCACCCCGAAAATATGAATCTATCAATCAGAATTTGAGGGAGGGGGGGTTTTCTGCATTTTTGGATTATCGTGTGTATGTACTGTACTGATATATATGTGCAGTCTACAGTCAGATCTCATTTTTGTTCACTCGTTCACCATAAGAGAACTATGTGACATTTGATATATGTGACCCTGGACTACAAGAGCAGTCTTAAGTCACTTGGGTATATTTTTAGCAATAGCCAAAAAAACAAAATTATAGATTTTTCTTTTATGCCAAAAATCATTAGGATATTGCGTAAAGATCATGTTCCATGAAGATATTTTGTAAATGTCCTACCGTAAATATATCAAAACTTCATTTTTGATTAGCAATATGCATTGCTAAGAATTCATTTGGACAACTTTAAAGGCGATTTTCTCAGTATTTAGATTTTTTTTGCATCCTCAAATTCCAGATTTTAAAATAGATGTATCTCGACCAAATATTGTCCTAACAAATCACACATCAACGGAAAGCTTATTTATTCAGCTTTCAGATGATATATACATCTCAATTTTAAAAAAAGATTTTAAAGGGTCACATATAGTAAAGATTGAATGAGTTGACATGTTCATGAAGGTGTAAAATCAAAGCGCTGTACTCTGTGTTGTTGCAGAAGAAAGTTTCTGGGCATCATATTGTTGCTGAAGTAATTATTACAGCAACCGATGTAGATATAACAGATATTGACTATACTGTCTGAACAAACGGCTCCGATTTCATCACTCACGAAATGTTAAAGACAGTCCTAATGATCAGGTTTGAAATACAGTAGAGACTGAATTGAATGTGGTATCAGCAAAGCCTTAAAACTTGCATTTTCGAAATTTATCTGTTGGACTGAAAAATCACCACTGACGTTCTTTATAAAGCTGATTTGATTGGTGTGGATGAAAGCCCACAGAAGGTAAAAAGCTCTGACAGTATCTAAAAAAAGAAATCTCAGAAGTGCAGAGATTGCGGAAGTCAAACATGCATGTGACAGCTTCGCCTGAACACTTTATTGTCTTTGGGTGTGAAATCAGAAAGGTCAGGGTTCAGATGGCGTGTTTTTCTGAGCGTTCAGCTCTGTGCCGTGCAAAGGTGACATTTATTGGGAATGACAGAGTTGCTCACAGAGGGGGGCTGTTTGCTTCAGCGTGCTGCTGATGTAGCTGCAGGGCACAAGGTTGCAGGCGGTTCATGTGAGCTGTATTATAAAGAAATCAAACTCTTGGTGTGAAACAAAGATGACAATCCATTCCCTAAGCTTGCTGAACGACATTTTCCTGTCTCTCTGAAAGAGATTTTTCAAGTCTCTTGAGATACCTGAAATAAAACCTATTGAGGTTTTATTGAAATAGTCTCGGATGCAAGAAAAAAATATAATCAAAAATAATTACAATCGCACAAACTTGAGAAGCACAGTGCGTACAGAGACAACAGTGATAGTATGTTTTGGATTATTTTTTTTACTTGCTAAAATATAATCGTCTATCTAGAATATATCTATATTACTATCTAATATCTATCTCTCTAGCATCTTCTAAGCTATCTATCTTTCTATCTATACTTGAGTGCTCAACATCTGGACTTGAACATTTTTGATCATTGTATTTTTGTGTGTGTGTATTTTTTAGAGCTAATATATGGGCAGATATTTGGATATTTTCTTTGGTTGTAAATGCAGATAATTCTATTATTTTGTTATTTGGTCATTTTCCATGTCTATCCATGTCTATCAATGTCTTGCACATTTTTGTATTCAAATATTAGCAAACTGAATTTCAGATATAAGCAATTTGACTATTGTGTAATTTTGCTAAAATATTGAAAATAATTTTAGCATGTTGTATGTGCACATTATCGTGCCATTATTGCTGTACAACAGTTGTCCAACTGCTGTCACTTAAGTATTCGGCCAGAACCTGCAATTCGGTTAAGGCTCATTTCAGCCTTGTCTTTCAGCATTATGGGGCAGTGAAGCATAATGATTAAAGATCTGAGCTAGAAACTCAAGTGTTCAAACTCAGAAATTGGTGATCCTTCTCTAGCATTATTTGTATCCCATCACTAACTGTGGGACATTCGTAACTTTGTGTAAAAATTTGAATAAATAATGTATACTTAAAGGCATGGAAACTGATTTGGTTAAAGGTCCCCCGAAATGCTTAGAAACACGCAGCGTTACTCTATGTGTTGACGTCATTTTAACTGAAATAGGAAGAGAGGGTGGGACATATCAAGCAGCCCCGCCCTTTTTTAAAATAGCCAATAGCGTTCGTTTATATCACAGCTTGGGCTAGAGCCGTTCAGAGCCGTTGAGCTCCGTAAAGCCGCATTTGACAGCCAAATCGCAGTCCACTCCATATTGCTATAAAAAAAAAAAAAAATAGCAGTATGTTGTAGATTCAAATAGATCCGGATTACATGTTGTGGTCTGCGGCGACTCATGCATGTGATCAGCTCTGTGCTATAGTGGTTCTCTGGACGGAGAGAGTCGTGATGAGTCAGAGTATGTGGCGGTTGGCGCGCTGGCTGTTAGCGTGACCCAGAGGAAGCCAGACTTCTTTTTTTTATCAATAGAAAGCATATTTAAACCAGTTTGATCCGTTCCCTGCTCCCCCAATTATACTGCATACGTGACTAAGTACAGATATACTAATTCTTGCTGGACAAGGATCCGTCCACCGATTTAAAGCCGAGGCCCTTTCAGCATCTATTTATACCTAGTGCGGGCGGGAGGGCGCTTAGGATTGATAGAGGAATTGATTGGCAGAAACGTTTGATGACGAAGTTGACAGTATGATGTGTTCGTTCAAAAAAAATCGTCCCTTGCAGACTGTTTGGCGCGAAGCCCCCCCAGTTGACGAACTGCACAAGCTTTGACATGCTATATCTTCCTATAATGCGAATCGCTGTCACTGTCTTTGGAGCACAATGCATTGATTTGAGATAACCCTAAAAATAACAATTGATCCAGTAACACCCAAAAAAACTTTCATTTTGCATTTCATGGGGCTTTAAAAAATCACCTTTTTGTTATGCGGGTTGTCTCGTCAAATCTGTAGCAATCACTAAGTAAGTGGTTTCTAAATGTTTTATATAGTCTGGGAAGGTGTAGGACTCATAAAATATCCCGTCGTTCAGTCACTGACCCCTTGGTAGGAGGACTAGTGTATAGGATGTCCTTCCTGCCTCCGTAAGTGTATGGGGTATGTAGGCATATCTTCAGGTGCAACGTTCCTGCAGACATGCCATACGTTTCATCAGTGGTTCCAGACATATTGGCAGGACCCCGAGGGGCTTAGCAAAAGAAGGCCCCGGGTTATTATTATTGTAATATACGTGCTCTTATACTGCTAATGGTTTCTCACGGCGGAATGAGAATTATGACTGGGGTAGGTACTTGAAAGCGACGGCATGAATTCAACCCTAACAACACCTACGCAGTCTCTAATAGTGCGTCTCTGGTCTCTGTGTGCGTGCATGTCGTTTTGCGAGGACCTCTTGAGGCGTCGGCTTTGGAAGAGCTGATTTGCTAGTGCGGGGGGGATCTTATGCATCAAAGCTAGTTTACTCTTGCTAGCTATCAGAAAGCGCCTAGCTACTTTAAATTATTGAAATGTTTTATGATTGTTAATCTTCGCTAGATAATTTGTGACAAACAAACCCCCTAATAATTAAGTATTCTAATGATCAATGCGCTGCTGACACATATTAAAAGCTAATCGTGAATAATATTGCACACTGTCCCGGTGTTTTTAACCGTTTTTTCCCTTTTAAGAGCTGTTTACCTGTAGAAAACATCCAACCCCTGGGGACAGATAATGACGCGCAAATGTTTCTTTTTCGTTCTTCGAACCATAGCTGTTTATCTTTGAAAGCATTTTTATGTGCTGTCAACAACAACCGGGGAATTTAAGTTGCTTACTGCATAGTAATGGCTGTTCCCGTAACGTGTTTGTCTCTCTAGGGCCACTGGCTAAACATGCAGCATTTCATTTTCATTATCTATCTATGTAAACTTGGGGTGCAGGTGCAGACAGCATTTCTTATTTCATGCTCAAAGCTTATCTCAAAAAATAGCCAAGTCCACATGGGTCAAGCGTACCATCGTCACAGGAGGTTTACAATATTCAGTTACAAATATTTTAAGAGTGACGGACTTGACTTGCCAGTAGAGGCACTTCAGACTTTGTTTCCTTCTCCAAGGCCCTGGCTGTTGCTCCATGCATGCCTCATGGGGGTTCGGCAGATAATTCGGAGCCACGGGGGCTCCTTCAATCTCCATTATTATAATTCTAAATATTTCATTAGGCACAGGCACTGTAGGTTGGCGAACGTCCACCATATTGCATATTAAATTGTTTTATTTTAAAGACATCGTTCTCAACACTTCATGTTGTTCAAAACTATTATTTGCTTCTGTGGAACACAAAAATGAGCCCGTGCTTGTTACGGCGAAAACTGTATGCGTCTGGATGTCTTTCCCCATTAGTCAAAAAAAAACCCCCAAACCTACAACAGTAGGCGTATCATCAAAGTAGCCCAGCTTCATTTGGGGTGAACTATTTCTTTAATAGCCCTGTTGCTGCACATCATTTCTCTCTCTTACTCCTGTTCACTTTTCCAGATTCCAGCCCGTAGGTCTGGTGGAGCGAATCCAGGCCATCGCCCAGAATGTGTCCGACATGGCTATACGAATGGAGCAGATTCTGAAGAAGACTAACATCCCCACCAGAGGTGAATCTCTCATTTATGTTTGGGTGGCAAGGACCGAAACTCTATATCAAGATACCTAAATCTGCTATCAAAAAGCTCAAATGATCTGAGCTATGATAGCCACATGTATTTTATGCTTCCTTATTCTTCATCAACAATTGGCTCATTGTGTCTAAACTTATATTAAGTATAATTCAATGCGTTAAAGAGCTACATATAACACGCAAGATTGATTTACTCACCAAAAACTCTCATTTTAGTCTGTTAGTGAGCCAAAATCATATTGAAATGGACTATTTAAAATTAGACATGAAGAGGTCTGGGCTCAGATCCATTTTGTCAGGACAGCACATTCGCTCATTATTATTTAATGCAACTTGATTGGACTTAATCACTATAATGCCAATCATCTCTTGCCGCTATTTGTACAGCGAGCGCCTCTGTAGGGTTTGATATCTCTAAAGTTTGCCAGCAGAGTTTGGTGGAATTCCAGCAGGTTTTTAGCGAGCATATGTGCAAGCTGTGTGGGAGGTTTATTTAAACTATTAATGTAAGACAAACGGAATGCATACTTCTGCTCTGCCATTTGGACAGAATGTTCAAGAATTCTGCTTATCATACTCTGCTTGCTTTGTTATGAGAACTTTTATGTTGAAAATGAGCATTTCGTGTGCAATTGAGTTTGTTTTTTTAATGACTTTTTGTACATTTCCAATTTCTAATATTTAAGTTTTGACTTGACAATATCTTTTGATCTAAAGTCATAGATTATGTTCTCAGTCTCCAGTAACTATGCCTGTTCACAGTGAATGTGAAAATGTGACATAACGTGACACAATCCCAGACAATAGGAATATATATGGTCACACTTTAGTTTGGCCGCCGATTCTCACTATTACCTAACTATTAACTACAACTACAACTTTTGCCTCAATAAGCTTCTAATTTGGTGCTTATTAATGGTTAGTAAGGTAGTTATTAGTTTAGGTATGATATAGGATTAAGGGATCTAAAATATGGTAATGCAGAATGAGGCATTAATATGTGCTTCATAAGTACTAACAAACAGTCAATATGCTAGTAATATGCAGGCTAATAAGCACCAAGTTAATAGTGAGAATTGGTCACTAAAGTATTGGTATGCTTTATTTTATCAATTCTCTTTGAATATATTTTAAAATGTAATTTATCTCTGTTATTACAGCTGAATTTTCAGCATCATTACTCCATATTGTCACTTGATCCTTCAGAAATCATTTTAATATGCTGATTTACTGCTCAAGAAAGGTTGAAAACAGATTTTTGCTGATTAACATTTTTAGGAACCATGTTCATCAATCAATCAGTCAATCAATCAATCAATCAGTTTCCACAAAAAAATATTAGGTAGCATTGATAATAATAACAATTATTAATAATAAAGCACCAATAATAATTGAACACCACATAATAATTTAACACAGCATTAGCATATTTGAATTATTTATCATTCTTCTTAAAATGTTCTGCTGAGAAAAACCAATAACATTACAAGTGTCTCCTCTAGAGTTTAAAAAATAGATCTCAACGGGCTCACATATTATTGTTTTCCAAGATATTAGAGTATGCAATCAAAATAGATTTCAATAGGCATTTATAAACTTAAAAGTTTAAGGGGTGACAAGTGCGGGACGTGGGAGTGAATCTCTTAAATCAATGTTCCGTGTGTGTACAGAACACAGGAGTCATTGGATGTCTTCTGATTGAACAGTTCAAGGGTGTTTTTCTGCTGCTTAGTATCTTTTCATAATCGAGCAGAATGGCTAGGGTGGCCATATGTGCCGATCAATGAATGACACCAAAGTATCTCGAGAGCGATTCGAAAGCATAAGGAGCCATCTGATCAGCTCTCTATAGCACTCGTGAATTTCATACAACGATCGATCTGCACAGTGCAAACAGCCAAAACCTGGATATTTTAGGCAATATAGAAATATGGGCCCAAGGACGCGTGGACAGGTAAAAAAAATGCCCGTTATGGTCGCCCTACGAATAGCCCACAATTCCTGTATCAGAAGAGCTTGACGCGTGAAGGTTTAAGCCTCTCTTTGTTCTACAAAAAACAACCTCTTTCTTCGTTAATTAGGCTGACTGGGACTGGCTACCAGTGAGAGATGGGAGTTTATTAATCAAGGCGAGGGGATGTTTGCAATTTTCTATTCCTTTTTTCTCCCCATCTGAACAGAAAGCAGTACAGAGCTCTTAACAAAGCCCAGAGCAAGCATCATGCAGACAAGTAAAAGGTAGAAGGGCAAGAGGCCGCTTTCATAATGCTTAATAAAGCAAGCTTGAAGAAAGAAGAGGAAATGGAAGAGTATATGGAGGGCTCTCCCAAAGCCTCATTAAAACCGAGAGCATTTGGATCCCGCTGGTGTTCCATACTGAAGCTACTGTACTGTGGAAGAGTGCTATCAGACTGTGACTGCCTGTCCTTTTCATCTACAGGCCGAGATGGAGTTACAGGCCAGTGCGAAGCCCCAAAGGATCCCAGGTACCCGGATTGCGCCAGTAAAGTGGATGTGAGTTGACAGAGATTTTTCTAAAAAACTTTCACTCTCCTTTATGTCTGGTCTTTTTATTTCTTAGTTGCCTTAGAGACAAACTGATTGGCACTCAACAAATGGATTTCTTATGGAGTGCTTTCACAACTGTTTCATTGATTGATGTATTTTTTTTAGATGATGTCTCTTTTCTGTAGTTTTTTTTTTTTTTTTTTTTTTGAGTAAAGTTTGTCCTCTCTCTCTCTCTTATTCTCTCTCTCTCTCTCTCTCTCTCTTCTTTTTTTTAAATCAAAAATCAGACCATCCCAGACTCTTTACCAAGACGTGCACAGCCTTTAAGCCAAGTGATGCAAAGACCGAAGCATGCATTTTTTAAGGCGGCATCCCAAATAAGCGTTTGGTGGGAGTAGGTGGCATTAATGTACTGAAACTGTCATTGAAGGCAAAAAGCACTTGGAACTGCTGTTGTCTTTGTACTTCACACATTTAAGCACAAGCCTGAAAATTACGCATTAAATAAAATGATTGCAGTTAATGAACTCTTTAGTCTTCATGAACTACTTATGTAGCCTATGATAAACAAGTTGCTTACATAAAATACTCAGCAATCATTCAGACTTTTGCCCTCTGTGAGACACACAGTTTATCCTCATAAATCTTTTTCTGCCTCTAATCTGCACATATTGACCTACATCAACAGTCTTTTACCACATATTTTACATTTGTATATTTTCCCCATTGCATTAAATTTATTATTTTTTTTAATTAAATAAAATCTTGGGCTGTCAAAAGTTTAAAATAATTATGATGCATTTAATGATTTGTATTGTAGTTTATGCATACAGGAGGGAATTTATTAAGAATGAATTGCTCCGCTTAACGTTTACTTTTTAAGTGTAAAGCTGTTTATTTGCATGTGCTGTCTGCGCTGCTTTAGCCCCTCGATTCACTCAATTAATTATGTAGATCAGGCAACAGCACAAAAAACGCCCTGAAAATCTGTGCTGTGCACAGGTTACCACGGTTGCTTTTTGCAGGATCAGATCTCAGGACGTGCGGATTGTTGTATTATGGAGGGTACAGCAGACCACCCATGACCTGATATATTTCATATTTTTGTAGAAACCATATTTTTTGCCCCCCCCAAAAAAATTATTTGATGAATAGAAAATTTCACAAAAAAAATCTGCATTTATTTGAAATAAGAATCTTTTGTAACATTTAAATGTTTTTACTTCCACATTTGATCAATTTAATGCATCCTTCCATTAAAACTGTTGAGCAGTGGTGTATATTGCAATTCATTAGGCTTCATTCAGGTTCTGGGGCTCAAATACAATGCACAAAAACAACAAAAATAACAACAAAAAATGTGCAAGTGTTTGTTTGGCAATTCATTATACTTTCATTCATCCATCATGTTTTTGACGTGAATACACAATACCCTTTGTGTTTTACTTCGCATGTGGTGTGGTGAGAATTGTGCACTCTGTGTACATTGGTTCAAATAAGAATGATACCATCCATCATCCATGTGAAGTGGTTGTTGTATGGATGAGAGTTTCTCTTAGGTCAAATGTTTGTTTGGTCCCATTCCAAACAAATCCTGAAAGCAGCTAAATCAAACCAATCTTTGCTTGCAAAGCATGCACATTTGGTTTAAAAAAACAAATGTATTGTGGGCAGTCGTGGCCTAATTGTTAGAGAGTCGGTTGCGGGTTCAAGTCTCAGGTCCGGCAGGAATTGTCGGTGGGGGGAGTAAATATACAGCGCTCTCTTCCACCCTCAATACCACAACTGAGGTGAGACTAGGGATGCAACGATTATAGATTTTGTTGGTACGATTATTGTCTGAGGAATAATCACGATTTTACGATTATGACGATTATTATGCATTTATTAATTTCCCAACATTACTATGTATAAAATCACATGAACACTCTTCAGATATTAATGTGTTATTTATTGCTGGCTTTTGAAACAGAATTAACACAGTAACCAACAATACAGCACGAAATAATAATAAACAAAAGACAAAACAAAAGTCCATCTCTCCCATTGGAATAAAAAAAAAAGATGACCTCCGCTCTGTAAACATCCATGACAGTATTCCTCTTTTGAAAATAACAAATGGAAATAAATCGCAAAAGTATTTAATGTTTTCAGTTTATACATTCTTTACATTTCTTTTGGACCTGGGGTAGAGACTTTGAAACATGTTGTTGAAACAAAATTTGTTGGTTTTTACTTCTTATGAAAAAGAATACTACAAAGGATAGTAACTAAACCAAATTTAATGAAGTTATAGTAAGCCTAGCTATTATTAATATACGAACTAATAATGAACTTCTTTGTCCACAGGGGAAATGTTACTATGAGGAAAAAAAATAATAAACTGAAATATGGAATCAAATGCATCCATCACGTAGCAGATTTATGTTTAATAGTCTTTATAATAATCAATGATTTACAGTGGCATGAGGGAAAATCATGTCTATTCTTTGGTTGGACCAAAATAAAAACGTTGTGGCGCAATCGTGTACAAACATTCAGGAGGACACAGACTTGTTGAGAATGCTGCCCCGTGACTTTTAATAAAATAGATTAAATAGCCTACTGGAGAGACGCACAGACGCAGTTAGGCTAATTCACACAGGCATCGTCACTCTCTCTCTCCTCTCTCTCTCTCTATCTCCTCTCTCTCTCTCTCGAATAATTAATTCAAGTAACTAAATGTTATAATTAATTAATTAAAATAAATGTGATCTTACCACACTATTCAATCTGTCTGATCTGAAGCGGGCAGAATGCGGCGCTGTAGCTTTGCGTCAGGTGGTTCTTATCTTCACGTCGTGCATTAAAATCGTTCAATGTACAGCAAGCCGTGCATTATCCCTTTTGTATTCGCTCTTTAGCAGCAGTTTTTTTTACTGCAATATTTAAATGACACCCTGGTCATTATTGGTGTACCCAAAATGGTCCCACACAATTGACAGGCATTTCTCTGGTGGAAATAAAGCTTCGCTGTTTGGTCCCTCTGTCACAGTTCATCTAATGCATGTAGTAGCCTCCGTGCCTCTGATAAGCACGTCATTTTAAGCTGGTGCACTGCTAGTGTAACTTTTTTCGTTTTGCGCAAGCTGCAACAGTTCTTGTCCGTTGTCTTGGTATGCATAAGCATTAAGATTTCCATTCACTGGAAGTAAGGGGCCTAGACCAACCCCTGAAAAACAGTCCAATACCAGTATTACCATTATCCCTTTTCCACCATACTTTAAATTTGGTAGAAGAGAAGGTTCGAATGGGGTAGGTAGCAATCTCCGGGCAATATGCCAAAATTACATTATCCCTCTTCCACCAAAAATTAAATTTGGTAGAAATGGGCACGTTTAATAGCCTTCTCCTGGCATATGCCAAAAACCCAGACTCACCCATCAGACTGCCAAACTGTGTGGTTTGTCACACCACATAATAAGTTCCCACTGCTCCAGAATCCAGCACGCTTTACACCAGGGGTGTCCAATCCCGTTCCTTGAGGGCCACTGTCCTGCAGAGTTAAAAACTTCTAAGCAAGTGTTTTGGTGCTGGTTGGAGCTAAAATCAGCAGAAGTGCACACCACTCCATCCGCCGCTTGGCATTGTACTTGGTGATGTGAGGCTTGTAACCGTGCAGCTGCTCGCCATGGAAACCCATTCCATGAAGCTCCTGCTGTACAGTTTTTGCGTTGATATTAATGCCAGTGGAAGCTTGGAACTCTTCATCTATGGAACCAGCAAAGTGTCGGTGACTTTTACACAACAAGTGACTGAGCACTGAGTGACCCCACTCTCTGACTGTACGTGGTCTTATGTTTCGGCCTGAGTTGCTGCTGTTCCATGGAAATGCTTCCACTTTCCAGTAATACCACTATCCATGGGATGACATGATGACCATGGGATGACATTTCATGAACAAATATATTGCAAATGTGGAATACTGTCACAGTTCCACACTTGAATTTACTAAACTCTTCAGAACGACACAATTTTTTCACAAATATTGGTACATTCAGACTGCATGGCTGGGTGTTTGATTTTATACACATGTGGCAAAGGGTCTGACTGAAACACCTAAATTATCTAAGAATTTCCTATATAATTAAGAAGTGAGTACCAATACTTTTGTCCATATAGTGTATATAGTGTGAATGTACTGTAACTTGCTTTGGATAAAAGTGCCTGCAAAATACAATGTTAATGTAATTACAAACCTGAAGGAAACCCCCTGAGGTATTCAAGAAAACTGATCATTTGATGGTTCGTGTCACATTCGGTTCAGGTGTCACACCTCTGTCCTCTCTGTGAAATGTCAAAATAGTGACAACTCTAAGAGTTAACTGTTACTCATCTCTTTTTCTAGTGGATGAGAGCCAGGTGGACATCGGACCCTTGCTACGCCTTTTATGGAGTAGACGGCTCCGACTGCTCTTTCCTCATCTACCTCAGTGAAGTCGAGTGGTTCTGCCCCCCGCTGGCCTGGAGGAATCAAAGCAGCCACCCCACAACCAGCAGCCTGCCAAAAAGACAGGTGAGTGCCTGGAAGAGTCAACAATCACTACACTGAATTCATTGCGACAGAGAAGTGTAGGAGTTAGTAAGCTGTGATTATGGCTAAGATCACATGGCTCTTTTCCAAAAACCGAATAAGTTGCCATAGGCAGTGTTGCAGGTATCTTTTACCAAGAAGGCAATACTAGAACACACACGTTGTTACCTATACAGCATTCCAAATCAGTCATGTAGAGGTTTTATTTCAGTTAGAATGCTGACTTAGTTGGCTGTAGAAACCAAGGCAGCTCAGTGGGTTTTAAAGGGGTCATATGACAATGCTAAAAATAACATTATTTTGTGTATTTGGTGTAATGAAATGTGTTTATGCGGTTTAAGGTTCAAAAAAAATTATTTTCCACATACTGTAAATTATTTTACTCTATGCCCCGCCTTTCTGAAACGGGTCGATTTTTACAAAAGCTCATCGTTCTGAAAAGCGAGGAGAGCTCTGATTGGCCAGCTATCCAGTACATTATGATTGGCCGAATACCTCAAGAGTGTTACGGAAATGTTACGCCCCTCACCATACTGTGATGCTGTGTCCCGGCGCGACGAAACAAAAACAATACAACCCATTATAAATGAGGCATTTGTGCATCCAAGGGGGACATAATTACTGATTATAGGGATTTTATTACTGGTCTTTTTACTTTTTACACGTTGTGTTGCATCACGCCTCGTAAACATAAAACATGTCTGCATTTGTAATCGGAGAAAACAACAAGCGCTACTCTACACTGCTCAAAACTCGCGTTTGAATCATTAGTGGCAAATTCTTTTTAAATTAAATATTTGAAAAACATTAAGTACAGGGATGCGAGTCAGAACAGCCGGCATTGTACGTTCTATATACTCTCCCAGGTTCAGGAAATAGTCCTCCGTAAAACGCATTGCACACACACAAATATTTGGGTTGAAGTGTTCTGGAACAGTGTTGTAAATACAACTTAACCACTGATTTCTAGTTGTGTCCTCTTTTAGAAGACCAAACAAAGTAGTTTCGCTTTCACAACAAAACACAGCGGGCTCCCACAATTAGGGCGGGCGGTAGGCCACAGGCGACAATACTACTGTGAGAATAAAAGTTTCACCTTCTTTCTTTGCATGAGTATTTGGGCGGTGTTATGCAAATCTTCCCACACAGTGACGTAGACATGTGGGGGCGTGTTTAAATGAGGCGTTTTAGGAGGGCGTGGACGAGTCTTAGCTTTTATAAAGAATAACTCTTTGGGTTTGAGACTTTAGTCTTTGCAACTTTAGGGATCGTATCTATGCACGAACAGCTTGTAACACTCCAAAGAGAAAGGAAAACTTGAAATCGCATCATTTGACCCCTTTAAAACAGAGACTGTTTGTGTGAGCAGTATGTGTGTTCTCACCTGGTTAGTTACTCTCACAGTGTGTCATTTCAAGTGAGAGAGTTCCAGCTGTTTAACTGTTATTCACCGTGCCACTAAGCCCTGCTAAGGCTGAAACGAGACATCGTTTTATTCATTCCCCACCCCACCCCCCAAAGCATAAAATACTGTAGCATTTTCTTGCCCAGCAAAATTTCATCTGTAAATTCCACACAGCTGTTACCAGTACGAGTCTGAACTCTTTTAAAATGATGCCACAATCTGTTATTTTAAAAATGACAGTTCTTTCATTTGCAAAACCATGATGAACCTCAACCTCGTGTCCACAGACCAATTACAGTCCATTCATTCAAGTTATGTTTAAGCATTGCTTTTGAGAACAAATAACTGGCTTTTACAGGTTATATTATATCTTTGAAAAGATATTCAGACTTTAGTAGCAAGTCATTTAGTAGCAGTTTTCTAGAAATCCTTGGACAGAACATCATATTACTGTATACACTTGTAAAAAAGAAGTGCACATATTTGTATTGAATGTTCAGTGTAGTGTAATTCAAATCTTTAAAGTATGTTTAAAAAAACTGTACTTGGGCAATTTAATATTAATGAAATAAAGGGACACTTAAGTGTATTTAAAGAGTGTACACTTTCATGACTGTTTCTTAACATTTTCACTTTTAAAAAGTGCCCTTTGTAATAATGTACAATTGAAAGTTTTAATAAAAAAAATAGAAGTATGTTTTAAATGAGTATGTTTTAATAATCTTTTGTTGTGTTTTAAATAACATACTAACATACTAAAGAACATGTAAAGTACTTGGTTCAAATTTTAACTATGTTATTCAATATTACTTTTAAAGTAAGTATATTTTAAATGTACTAATCTTCAACTTCATCTTTACAAATGTGTAATTACAAATATATTTAAATGCATAACATACAAGTTTCAATAGATGATTTATATGTGTGTATCATGTGTATATCTATGTGTATATGTGTCCATACTGTATGTATTACGTTGCATGAGGATATACGCAAGGTTTGGTTTTTTCTGATCTGCGTTCAGGGCGGGGGCAATGTAGCTTGGTATAGAGGCCTGAAAGTTTTTGAGTATGTGAAGGTCCCAAAAAGCCTGGGTAGTGGAAACAAAAAAAACAAAAAAAAAAAAAAAAAAATATAATATATATATATATATATTATTATATATTATATATCTATTACAGGGTATATAGAGATATATATAGATATATATATAATATATAAATAAAATGCTTCAACTCACTGTCTGCGGCGGGTGCGCTTGTGAGCCTTCCTTTAAAAAAAAAAACTTGAATTTAACAAATATAAAATGTTCCAAACATATTTCTAAATTAGGGGGGGGGGGGGAGGGGGGGTGGGGTCAAAAGCTGGATTTGGAATTTGTAAGTGTAATATAACCTAAGATGCTATGTGGAAAAGTTTGATGAAACAGAAAGATGAAGAAAATAGTGGTTTTCATCTTGCCACGTTCTTGGTAAAGAAAACAGATTTTCACTCAAATTAATCAAAATGGATTTATAGCATTTTGAAACCAAACTCTTCAAATATATATTTGTTTTCTGAGCTATGTCTGCGAAATAATCAGTACTTATCTACACTAATTTTGTCTCTACACTTCCCTGCCGGTTTTCACTAACCTTTTCTCTTTCTATAGGCGTTTTTCCGCTCCAATCTGTCTCTACTGTTAGAGCGTGTTGGCTCGGGCAAAGAATCGCTAAGCTTCATGAGGAGGCGTATGCGCAGATTGGCTGTGCAGTGGGCTGCAGCTGCACGCAGACTTGACGAGCGCCTGCGTGGTTACTACAGAGAGCAGAAGAGGGTGAGCTGTCACGCACTGTCTAAAGAAGGTGAAATAAAGGCGCTATAGGACATAATGAGGGTTCGTTAAAACAATGACTTCATTAGCACTATTCGGATGGGATTTGTTTTCGAAGTGACATTTGAGTTAGTTGTTAATAGAGGAAGCCTGACTTATCGTGTATTGATTTGGATGCGACTGGGATTTCAAACCAGAAGTTTAGCTGTAGATATGGTATTTGATGAAGTTTAAAATAAATGAGAAGCACAATAATATAGCGCAATCACAGATGTTGGAATCTGGACAGGATTACATTTCTCAGAGGACCCAAATGAGTATGGATTTACTTCATAATTTGTTGTGTAAGAAAAACACAGCCAAATTTGATTTGGATGGTATTAAAATCAAAAATAAGTCTGCAAAACACAAATTTATCTAACCTCCTCAGGAAAAAAACTAGTTTGAATAAGAACATTATATATTAGCAGTAATGTTTGTACTATTTCCTTTTTCAAAATCAGTTACCCTATACAGACTGATTATTTTCATTTCCTGTCCTAGAGCCAAGCCTGAATGGAAAATTGTAGATTAAATTAAATCTGTCTCACAGTGAGATACAGACCAGATACACACTCTCAGTTCTGTCACATAGAGAAGTGGTTTCCTGTGAAGAGGTTGACTGTGACCATGAAAAAGCTGTTTACTGTAGGTGAAGTCTGTAGCTTATGAGTTTGACTGGTAAGTGTAAGATAATTGCAGGTGCTTGTGAATATGTTTGCGGTGGCTGAATGCACACATTTCCCATGTGGTAGTTTTTAATTATGGACTGTTTCTCTGTCAATTTGTCTTTGCTCATGCTTTCTCAACATTCCTCTTGGTTGGTGCACTTTTGATGTCCCTATTGAGTCATTTAACATTCTGTTAAAGCCTTTTAACAGTGTAGGTTGAAAGCTATTTATGGATATGGATTACCAGATGTCTGTGTTTACCATGTGTAGGATGAGAATATTAAAGAAACTAATTATTTTGGCTTAGAATCAATTCCAATTAATGATTTGGTTCCTTAATGATTCTATAAACTATTATACTGCATTTCATACACTACCATATTGAGTACTAAAATAAAATAAATATTTTAAAATAAAATATTAGTACTAAAACAGCATTAGTAGGTTTAATAAGAATGTCCCAGTCTTAACCTAAATGTAAACTAGATATACTCTATATTAATAAAAGTACCGTTTATTACAACAAAACTTTGATATTAAAATGTAAATATTAGTAAACGTTGAGATTAATTAAATACTGTGGAGAAGTATTGTTCATTGTTAGTTCATGTAACTAATGTACTTAACTAATTTGAACAATTGACATTTTACCATCATCCTCATCCTTATCATCCTACAACTTCCCAAAAAGTAAAGATTTTATATAAAAATTCCGTATTTGTATTGAAGTAAAACATTTAAAATAGATTAACTTTAACAGCAATACTGAATAACACACTAGAATTATAATAAGCAAACTATAATCAAGTACTTTACATATGCTTTAGTATGTTGGTCAACATATTCAAATAAGTGTACTTCTTTAAAACACAGACTAGAAATAAAATCACAAGCAATCCAAATATTATACAACAACTAAAATGAATGGCAAAAATTGATGCCATTGATATTTATTAATAAAGGTAGTTTAGACCAACAGGGAAAATAAAGTGGTTGAAGTCACTGAGCAGCACATCAAAAACACACTCGGTTACTAACGTAACCTCGGTTCCCTGAGATACGAGAATGAGTGTTGCGTCTTGCTTAAGACTGAGGCGAAGAGGTCGACTTCTGCCTTGCCCAAGATCTCCCAGATTCTCTGAACCGTATGTGGGGGGAGCATCCACTCTTCTGAGGGGACGTTGCTCTGGGATAGCATGTCTGCTCCCTGGTTCAACCTGCCTGGCACATGTGCTGCTCTTAGCGAACGCAAGTTTAGCTGAGCCCATTCCAGGAGGCGCTTTCTTACAGAAATGAAAAGAGGGATTCTAGGTGAGACCGCCCTGGCGATTCTTTATCCCCAGAACCCATCTTGACACCCGGGGAGGCACGCCAGGTGTTTTTGGGCCTCGGCCCAAAGCATAATGGTGGGTTGGTCTCTGAGCGACAGGCGCCATGCGGGGGGAGCAATGCTAGTGAAATGGGTTTATTTTTCATCGCTATACAGCAGTAAGTTGGAGGGCGCTAATGGAATGGGCCGGGGTTAACAACAGCAGTCATCACAAACCCCCCACCCACACAGGAAAATAAAAGGAACGGGGTTGCTTGGAGGCACAAAAAGGAGGCTGCTTGGGGGGTTGTCCGGCGTGATGAGGGGAGGGGACTTGCACTCCTATTCCGTCCACGGAGCCAGGTCCGGCCAGAGGGGCACCGGGGCCAGCACTGACCTTGGGCAGGGGGATCATTGGAGCTTAGGGAATGGGGTAGTGTCTAGGAGCCGGGAGATGGGAGCGATTTTTTGAAGAAGGAGCGATGCCGGGGGGGGGGCTCAGGCTTAGAGGCCTGAAAGTTGTGGGGTCCGGTCCAGACTCGTCCATTTTCTGGAGAAGTTTGGCCTGAAGGACCTGGAGGACCGCCATGGAGTGAAGCGCAGAGGCCGCTTGTCCAGCAGATGAGTAGGCTCGTCCGGCGAGAGCTGAAGTCGCCCTACACAGCTTGGACGGGTGGGCCGTCTTTGCCTTCCAGCCGATGGCCGTGGGTGGGCAGAGATGCGAGGCCACTGACTCATTCAGGGGAGGCAGTTTGTCATACCCCTTTTCTTTGACGACGTCGACCGTAGTGAGGGCAGACGAAGAGCGTACCGCAGGCGGGCCGAGTAGGGGGTTGCGCCTAGATCTGGTGATCTCTTCATGGACTTCTGGGAAGAATGGGGAAGCTTGTTGTTGAGGGGCTTGATGGCGCCCTGGCAAGAACCATTCGTCCAGGCGGCTGCGGGTGGGCTCCTCTGGCAGAGACCAATCCAAAACCAGCTCTTGGACAGCCTTAAACAGAACGCGGAAGAGGAAAGAGTTCGGCGTCGGGGTCCAGGCCTGTGCTGGCAGCTCTGGGCTCTGCAGACGGCAGGGGGGCGGGGTCGAAAGACGAGCCCGACAGCTCCTCCGCATCTGAGGCATCCAGAGACACATTGTCATCCATGGTGTCACACTCACTCCCACCGAACGAAACCAGATCGCTCACAGCTGCAGAAGGATGCTGGTCCGGATTTTTTGGCGAGAAGAGAGAAGAGAAGGGGGAGAAAGCCTCTCTATTGAGGACTGCCCCCCCCGTCCTGCAGCGCGGAGAGAGTACACTGAGCTGCGAAGGGTGTGGACGAGAGAGAAAGTAGGAGGAGATGACGGGAGGGGGCTCAGACGGAACATATGGGGCTCCTCATCACCCGTAGGCGCTGAGGATCCTCCTGCACGAGAACTACGAGCCACGTGGCTTTGTTCCGCGCGCCGTGTGTCAATGTCAGCACGAGGTGCTCTTGCCCCGTCCGGATGACATTTCTGGCGTTCTCTCGAGCCAGGGAGGGTGGGTCTCCTTCTCCTCTGGCCCGCGTTGTCTAGCGTCTTTGTCGCTGTGTGTGCGCCCTGTCGGCCTAACGTGGATTCCTTCCGTCTGCTCCGTGACTTGGAAAACTCTTCCACCCATATTCTCCAGCGCTTTGTTTGCTCTCTCCGCTCTGTGCCACCGAGCCGAGACACGCCTTTCTTGGAAAAGCGACACACAGCTAATCTCTTTGCCCCTGCTCTTCACCTCTGGCCACCTCTGCCCCCATCTCCGCTCCGTCCGGATTCCTCCCTCTGTCTTTTCGCATGGTCCATCGCGGTCCTGCCTTGCTGTGCGCTCTTCTTCCTTGCCTCTCGCGCCTGCCGTCGGTGTTGATCGCCGCCTTCCCTCTCCTGCTTTCAGAGCTTTCTCTCTCCACCGCGCGCTGGAGCGACATGCAGAGTATGGAGGCAGCTCAGTGGTGCCTATGAGAGGTTTTTTGCTGACGCTGGCCCCCCATCAGACTACGCACCATCTAGGGCGCTCCACGCTGTCGCGAGAGGAGGCAGAGGGGGGTGCCCACCCATTCCTCAAATATTCTCGTTTATCCCTGAGTAGTTTTGGCAACATGGCGTCCAACGCGCCCAGCCTTTTGCTGCGCTTCCTTTTTCCCCCCCGGACCGGGAAACTTTTGTGGGCAAGCGACATCAAGACTGAAACACACTGGGCCGGCCCCAACCGACCCGAGGACCGTCAAGCGAACAGGTAGGGATGCGGCATAGTCGATCCTACCGACCGACACCAGGGGAGAAGTCGAGCGCGGCAGGGCAATAAGGACACACGGGGACGAGTCAGCAGCGTCGGCATCCCGCAGGAGGGTTCGGGCCGCCGCTCCCTTTTTTTACTGGCTTGTATCTCTGTAGTCTGTACGTTAGAGGTCAGCGCTGGGAGCGAGCTTGGGCCTGGGCGGCTAGATCGTTATCGGAATAGTATCGATACTCAAACTAAACAATACGCATTTACTAACCGCTTTGATTTACAGTTATTTTGTTATTGTAATAATAATAATAACAATGCATACAATATGCATAGAATTGGACGAATAACCTTTGTTAGCTAGTAATTGTGTAGGATATAACTATTTTCCTGCTCATTTGAACACACGCAAATGTTGCAAGACAGAACCAATCAAACACAGAGAGCGTCGTTCTTTTTCCACTCTACTTCTAAAGTGCCCCCATTCCAATCCCGGGATGCATGCCAAATTAGTTCATAAGAAAGGGGCAATTACCAAGCCTTTTTTGGGAACGGCAGCCCAGCCCTGAACAATGCTTATACCGAGGACAGAAAACTAAACATATGTTTGACGCTTCATTTCACAATATGAAAAAAATTGGAAATCGTTAGCCCAATACATAGCCTAGTTTGTACACAATTACATTTATTTTATATTGAACCCGTTTTTGGGATTAAGATAATAGAGTCAGCCTTATTCAGTAACGTTAACTAGAATCATACACTGGCAGACACCAAATTAGTTGCACTATTTTAGCCCGGACGAAACCGCCGGTGCACGGCAAAAGGTCCCGTATGTACTATGAACCTCCAGCCCCGGTTTTACTAAAGTGACCGTAGTTCAATTGTAGTATTTGTAGATTTGAATCTACATTTGTGTAAACAAAAAACACATTTGAACCATCATGTTGGTCCTTCCCCCCCCCTCCCCAAACCCAAAATATAACCTAATAAGTTAAAATTAAGGCGTATTGAATGTTAAAATGTGTTTTAAACAAAGTTAAGTGGTATTACCCATTTTACTCTTAGTAATTTAATTTAATACATTTCATCATTTAAAAGTTTAACATTTGAAAGTTTCAGAAGTATCGTATCAGTATCGATACGACCGATTATGCCGTGGAAAAAATATTTGGTTTCTAGTATACGAACAACACACAATAACGTCCCCTAGTGTGTATCGCCCCATTCCCTAGTCCTCGCTTTGGCGACCCCCTGTTATGCGGAACTAGAATTTGTGAACAATTTTTGACGGAACCAAAAATTGCTCTTAGAAAATCCTTGACTCTATAGCCGTCGGACGCCGAGTAGATGGCTTGCAGGGGACCGGCAAAGGACCCCCGCTGCTGAAGACCGTCACGAATTAGGCAGTGCCAAGAGTGGGAAAGGTCAGCCCGAGCAGATCAAACCGCAATCCAGCCAGAGATCCGGGGGGCGCTGATACGCCCTGCGAGGCTGTTCACCGGCCGAAGGGCTTCTCGTCTCGTGTGCTGAAGACTATTGTACGTCGCCCTTCGCTGAAGGAGAAGGAAAATTAAGGATCCCCTATGGCGACGTGGCACGCTTATATACGACCAGAAGATGCCCCGCCCATATTGGCGGGGGCCTGGCACGCCCGCGGTCAGCTCCCACCCTGCTGAGCCATTGGTGTGTTTTGAGTAAGTGCTCATTACTTTTTGGTCCCATGACAATTGCCCATCGTTTGAAGTACACTGACTACTGATTGAAAAAACGGCTTCAGGTATTCCTAGCCGGAAAGGGAAAATGAGTCCCTTAACAATAGCGTCTTAAGTAAATGCAGTACCGATTGTTGGTTCACCGGGAAGTATCGAATAGGAACAGTATTGTTCATGCGCTTGACCTCTATTACCATCTATCACTTTATCAGCAATTCATTTTCATTGAGAGTGATTTCATTGGAAAACCGCAGATAGAGAAATTGAGACCATGTCTGGACACCAATATTCTATGAAAAAATAAATGAATAAAATATCCACTTTTCTGTAAGCTCAAACCTAACAAATATACATGTCACATGTGTCTGTAATTTGATGCACAAATAAATATTGCTTTAAATACATATTCTGTAGCAATGGTAAAAGAATAGACATTTGACTTTAAGGGTATTTTGTGATGCAGAGATGACAATGCCTTGTTCAGAGAAAGTGTCATTTGTAGTATATCAACTCGTTAAGAAATGCATCGCCCCGCCACATGCATGTTCAGTCTGCGCATTCAGGACCTCCTCTCCCTGAGGCCATGCAACCTCGTTAATAATTTTGCGCCACCATGCAACCGATGCTTGTGAAAATCGGTATGAGGAAAAACAAAACCCACACCCGTCCTAAGTTAAGATGGAGCTCACGAACTCATCGAAATACCTTTGCAAACTAGCTGGAGCTGCATTACTCCATCTACCTCCTGCATTACTCACTAAGGTACATTATAGTGACCCACTTCCACTTCCAATAAACCCTTTCAGATTGAAAATCCCCATGTAGTCCGTTCCGTAATTTGCTAACAATTGACTGCTTCTTTTAAACCTAAATACTATCATTGTCTTCATACATACAAAACAAGAACATGTTAGCATCTGGCCAAGTCCTGTAGTAAATAAAAAAAAAAAAAAAAGAAACTTTCGCTTGTTAGTAAAAAAACAAAGAATGTAATTCAGCTTTTTTTTGAACATCACTAAGCAGTTAAAGGACCACATGTACCTACTACTAAATTTAGCCACAGGAAAACAGTGCCCTGATTGATTCAGGCCTCATGATCCGCGTCAGCACCAAGCTTCTTGACTTTTTGTCAATAACAACCAGAAAGATAACAGTTCAACACACACCCGTACACGTTACCATTGATATAAGAGCAGTATTATTGGGGTGTCCCCTCCTATCCCCCTATGGAATAGCACGGTCGAAAAGAAACAGCCGTTTAAGAACAGAAAAAAAACCATCACAAATTGGTCAGCCAAAATCCTGCGTATGCATTCGGGCCATGATCCAGGTAAAACTTGCAGGTTACTTAAATTCATTTAAACACTAAGGGGGTCCCGCGGGCGACTTGACTCGCGTATAATTTTAATTTCTTCACATTGAATAAGATGTCTTATGTGTTGGGAATTTTCACACAGGCAGACGTGGCCAAACAAAACACCGACAAGTCAACAATTAATGTGGCTTCTACAGAGAATATGCCATACTTTTCTTTTGTTTCTGCCTCCTAAAAATCACTTTTGTTTGTGGCAATCCTCATTTGTAAGTCATTTTAACTTGAAGTGTTTGCTAAATGAATAAATGTTAATGTTTTGACTGGAAATGTGAATAGTGCACTTGATCATTCATCAGACATGAATCACGAGAAGCCATTCAGTCAGAACTTGTACTCAATCTTTCTCTCATCTTCAAATTCACCACCATTCAGCTGGACTCGTCAGTGACAGCACCATCTAGGAACGGGTTTCGAAAAGGGATCGTAAGCTAATGAAGAGTGTAAAGACCATTGGTGCAAATAGTTTTCTATGATCTGTTTAAGCTTACACTGCAAATACCACCTGGCCATTTTCCTGATGCTCTTCAACAAGGATTGCAAACTTTTTATTACCCCAAATATGATGATATTTATTTCAATCATGACAGTTCTCATAATTGTTTTACCATGTTAATGGAAAATGACAATGTTTGCAAATTGCATTTGGTTTTAGCAGACTAGATTTCCTATGATTCTGCTGCCAATAACTTAAGGCACACATCAATCCTATCGCCGATCTAGACTGGTGAGCTGGAGGAGGTAGAGGATTTCAGAGATATTCATCTCCAAATGGTGATCCATTTACAAAGCACTCTCTTCCTAAAATATAAAAGGTATTCTAGGAAATTCTAAAAAAAAAAAAAAAAATTAGATTAGATTTTTATCAAGACAACAAGATGAACTTATATTGTCAACTAAAAGCAAATTGTTAAAAGTTTTTGTTATCCGTTAAAACAATTAACTTTTGCCTCACCTGCTGTAACGGATAGCGTGACAACAGAGTTGAGGATCCACTTGCAGGCTTCATTAAAAGAGTGTAGTCAAAACAGGCAGGGTCAAACATCGGCGAACAACAACATTCAAGGCAAAACAAAATAGTTATCCAGTAAACAGGCAATTGTCAGGGCAGGCAGCAAACGATCACGAAAATCAATGAGACCGTCCAGGATCTAAAACTAGGCTAGGCAAGGTAAGGCAAGGAACAAGACCGTTAAAACAAGCAACACAGAATGGCTAGAAATGGTCTGCATACAACGGAAACACAATACTCAGCAAAGTGTGTCGTCGTCGTCTTCTTCTTCTTCTTCTTCTTCTTCTTCTTCTTCTTCTTCTTCTTCTTCTTCTTCTTCTTCTTCTTCTTCTTCTTCATTGGTGTTTATTGGTGGTTGGCCAGCAAATTGTGTGAGAAAGAGTGCTGCTTAAATAGTCCCACTGATTGAAAACAGGTGTGCGTAATCAGTTCCAGGGCAGAGGGTTATGGGAAATGGAGTCCGGGGTGAAAAGGTGATGGAGACCTCTGGTGGTGAGTGGGAGGAACAGCAGGGACCATATTTATGTCACCTGCATCTTAAAAGGGACTCGTCTTTTTTTTTTTGGCTTTGACTTCTGTAAGAAATCAGCTTTAACAAAATGTCATTATTTCAAAAAAATTTCATTGAGAAAGATTTAACAAAATCTTTCATCTTTCACCCTTTTTTGGGTTTGTATCTCTTCTTTTTAAGATATACAGATACTTATTAAACTCGTGCTACTGTCAGGAATATACACTCAGTAGTGGGTGTTTTTATTCTCACTTTATATGGTATGTAGGTTGATTTTACAGCTAGACTATTCAATTAAAATGTAGGAAAATAGGGTATTTAAAAAATGGACAAATGTTCTCAGCTTTGTGTGGAGACTGGAAATGCTGTAAAGGTTATAACCAAATCATAAAATCTTTTGATCATGCCTTTGAGCAAGCCCTGAAGGTTTTGGATGCTTTGGTCAGCTTTGTATGTTATCTCAAACTTTTCTTCAGAGACTATGATTGAAATGGTTCCCTTAAAAACAAAATAATATAAGATTTAATTTAATGTAATTTAATTTAATTTAGTGCATTATAGCATATAGCTTAATGCTTTGCAATAATCAAAATAATCTCCTTATTAATGACATACCAAGTATTTACCAATAAACCAAACTGAAACTGTGATACGAGCTGAATCATGAGAAAAATAAACCTTTAGACACTAGCTTTGGCTGGCTAAATCCTTATCTAGTTGGTTGTCTACTTACATTAAGGCTGTCAAGACTGCTAGAGTACATGAAACATCATTAAATCCCTGCTGCTGAACTTCAGCTTTGTGGAATTTGAGAAGTACATCTCTTTTATTTCAGATATTTCAAACATAACTTAATCTTGATGTGTAGCCTTTTTTGGCAGTAAAATTGTATATTCATGATGATACTTATAAGTCATTTGTCCCACTGGAAATAGCTTATTTAGGCAAATTTAGTAGTATTTTGGTATTCTATGCTTACAGAAAATTAGCATAATGTGCATAGTAGACATACTATTCTGCAGAAATAGTTGTATGTGTTATGTGTAATATGGTCATATGTTATTCTGAACATAGTCTATCTTTCCTTTCCTTTCAGATCCTTGTGCATGTGGGCTTTCTGACAGAGGAATCCGGTGATGTGTTCAGTCCTAAAGTGTTGAAGGGTGGCCCGCTCGGAGAGATGGTCCAATGGGCAGACATCCTCACCACCCTTCATGTGCTAGGTCATAACCTCAAGATATCACTCTCAGTCAAAGAACTGCAAGGGTGAGTCTCGTGATAAGGCTCTTACCTCATTAATATTCATAAGCAAAATCTTCGCCTTGGTACTATTTATGATCTGATGACCTGTACAGATGTGCTTTAGTTGCATTGTTTTGACGGTGACATTGAAATGTGCTCAGATATACTATGCATCATGTATTATTAAAATTCAGAAACCCTTATTATTAGTGACACCGGTGGTCATTAAGTGAACTGCGGCCAGCAACTTTTTTTGCTTTTGCTTTTGCTTGTGCTTTATTGTGTTTTATGACCTACTATACTTTGCATGTTTTATTTTATTTGAATTTATTTTTAGTCATTTTAGTCTTACCTACGCACTGATCCAGAAACAACAAGTGCCACGTTAAATTCCTGCATACAGTATTAGGAGTGTATTTCAGCACTATGGACAGCTCCCGTATACACACAATAGTCTGGCTGCATTTGCTCTAACTATATGCACAATATCTCTGAAAGATTTTAAAGCACGTCATTTGTACTTTTTTTGGATGCTGTAGTTTTTATTAGAGCTGAAGAGAAGACTATTATGAAATACCCTAGGGGTGACACCTGCTTGAATGTGAGCTTGTAATCAGTTTGGCTTTGTCAAATTGTTGACAAGAAGGTGGTAAGTGTACAAAGTAAACCATGGAAACATGTATATGAGCTTGGAACCGAATAAATGTCCTAGTGAAGGCATTGATAAATTGCAGGAAGAAAAATGGCAACATCGAACATTGAACTTTACTATCTCTGGATGCTCCTAGTGAATTTAAATTAGTTGAAAACCTGGAGCACCATGACAACAGGTTTCTGTCTCGCTTCAGGCTGGACAACAACCAGTTTGACCTACTCCCAGGAAAAGCTGAACACTTTTTTTTCTTTTTATACAACATAGAATTGTGAACATTTACATGGAAAGCATACCAAAAAACGAATTAGTCGTTGCAACTATATATAATTACTTTTACTCTGTACTTGACTACAATTTTTGAATATGTATTGTATATGTACTCTTTACTCCAATACATTTGTGATGTGTAATGCAGTTTCTTGTTACATTTTGCATGCCACCTGACTTTTTCTGCATCAGTTTATTTCTGCTACAAAAAAAGTGATATTGCCATCTACAGCACATTGAATGTGCTATATCTTGTGCGTTTTGCCCTCACTCACCCAAACTTGTCAACAAGTTTCATCCACAAACAGTTATGAATATGAAATAAGTTATTGATTAATCTTCATGCTTAAATAATGCTAAAATAAAATCTTCATGTTCATGCTAAGAATAGTTTTTTTAAGACTATCTTAAAGTCAGGCTATTCGCTTATTTCATATTCTAGATTGTCATCATTTTGACAAATGTTTTCATTTGTCACACTTCTGACACGACTAGATCAGAAATTTGAATATGAATATGCAAGGTCACAGAACCCAAACAAAATGGGATCACCAATCATCATCATTTTGCACAGAGGCAAAGTTAAAGACAACTTTATAATGTGAATTATAAAGCAGTAAATTACTGTGATGTTAGCATCATTCTGCTGTTCATTCACAGTCATTTGTAAGAAAATGACCAGCATGCATTGATTTCACAGCAAATTTCTGACTACAGTAATATATTGTAAATAATACTCTTTAACCCTGTAAATTCCTGGCAATTTTTTACAGTGTAGTATAGCTCTGAACCTATATTCAGTTCAAGTAAAATACTTAAGTACTGTTAAAATCAGATACTCTAACCCCCAGTTTCACAGACAAGGCTTAAGCTAGTCCCAGACTAAAATGCACGTTTGAGCTGTCTCAACTAAAAATATCTTGCTCTGACATATCTTAAAAAATGTCAGTTCCATTGTTCTGTCTCAAGATGCACACATGTAACGTTTTCTTCTAAGGCATTTTTGTAAAAGTTGCTTAAATATCTCAATTTAACTAAGGTCTAGTCCTGGCTTAAGTTAAGCCCCATTTGTAAAACCGGGCCTAAGAGTTTTACTCAAGTCGAATTGGAATGGGGGACTTGTAACTTGTAATGGAGTCATTTTCACTGAGTACTTGCAGGTACTCTTTACACCTATATACAGTGGGTACGGAAAGTATTCAGACCCCCTTAAATTTTTCACTCTGTTATATTGCAGCCATTTGCTAAAATCATTTAAGTTAATTTTTTCCTCATTAATGTACACACAGCACCCCATATTGACAGAAAAACACAGAATTGTTTACATTTTTTCAGATTTATTAAAAAAGAAAAACTGAAATATCACATGGTCCTAAGTATTCAGACCCTTTGCTCAGTATTTAGTAGAAGCACCCTTTTGATCTAATTGAGTCTTTTTGGGAAAGATGCAACAAGTTTTTCACACCTGGATTTGGGGATCCTCTGCCATTCCTCCTTGCAGATCCTCTCCAGTTCTGTCAGGTTGGATGGTAAACGTTGGTGGACAGCCATTTTTAGGTCTCTCAAGAGATGCTCAATTGGGTTTAAGTCAGGGCTCTGGCTGGGCCATTCAAGAACAGTCACAGAGTTGTTGTGAAGCCACTTCGTTATTTTAGCTGTGTGCTTAGGGTCATTGTCTTGTTGGAAGGTTAAACCTTCGGCCCAATCTGAGGTCCTGAGCACTCTGGAGAAGGTTTTCGTCAGGATATCCCTGTACTTGGCCGCATAAATCTTTCCCTCGATTGCAACCAGTCGACCTGTCCCTGCAGCTGAAAAACACCCACACAGCATGATGCTGCCACCACCATGATTCACTGTTGGGACTGTATTGGACAGGGATGAGCTACGTTATGTAGTGCTGTTTTCTCCACAAATAAATCTAGAATTAAGGCCAAAAAGTTCTATCTTGCTCTCATCAGACCAGAGAATCTTATTTCTCACCATCGTGGAGTCCTTCAGGTGTTTTTTAGCAAAACTCCAGCGGGCTCATGGGCTCTTGCACTGAGAGGGCTTCAGTCGGGCCACTCTGCCATAAAGCCCTGACTGGTGGTGGGCTGCAGTGATGGTTGACTTTCTATAAATTTCTCCCATCTCCTGACTGCATCTCTGGAGCTCAGCCACAGTGATCTTGGGTTCTTCTTTACCTCTCTCACCAAAACCCGATAGCTCAGTTTGGCCGGATGGACAGCTCTAGGAAGGGTTCTGGTCATCAAAAACGTCTTCCATTTAAGGATTAGGAGGCACTGTGTCTGAGGCACCTTAGTGCAGCAGAAAATTTTTTGTAACTTTGGCCGATCTGTGCCTTGCCACCACTTCTGTCTCTGAGTCTTCAGGCAGTCTTTGACTCATGATTCTCATTTGGCTCTGACACGCACTTTGTGAGCTTAAGGTCTATATAGGACAGGTGTGTGGCTTTCTCTAATCAAAGTCAATCAGTATAATCAAAAACACAGCTGGACTCAAATGAAGGTTGTAGAACCATCTCAAGGATGATCAGAGAAATGGGCAGCACGAGTTTAAAGATATGAGCGTACAGCAAAGGTCTGAATACTAGGACCAGGCGATATTGCAGTTTCTTTTTTAATAAATCTGCCAATGTCAACACTTCTGGTTTTTTCTGTCAAGATGTTGGGGTGTGTGTACATTATGAGGAAAAAATGAACCTTAAGATTTTAGCAAAAAATGGACTGCATAAAACAAAGAGTGAACAAATGTAAGGGGGTCGTATACTTAAGTACCCCTGTATATCGATATTATTTTTTTTCTTTTTTCTTTACATAAATTATTATTTATTTTGTATTTATTTTCTTTTAGACCTGGGGGAGGGGGATAAAGATACATCAGGAGGATTAAAAGACATAATTTGTGAATCAAAACCATGAGTAAAATATCACAAGGTGCAAAGTGGGACCTGTCACTGCAAAGACATGCAGCATTGGATGTGCTTGAAAGGACAGCAAACGAGGTTGCTCAACAGTTTAATGCATTGAGCAGTGCTG
This sequence comes from Sinocyclocheilus anophthalmus, assembly GCA_018155175.1. Taxonomy (NCBI): domain Eukaryota; kingdom Metazoa; phylum Chordata; class Actinopteri; order Cypriniformes; family Cyprinidae; genus Sinocyclocheilus; species Sinocyclocheilus anophthalmus. The sequence continues at coordinate 238,454 of JADLZN010002402.1, read as the reverse complement.
ACGTGAGTCATGTGAAAAGGCCTTTACACAAGTATCTGTCAGTCTCTGTTCAACAGACAGTTCTATCAGCCCTTCTCTGATTAATGCTTCAATACACTGAAAGATAATGCCATTCTCACTTGCCTCAAAAGTTGGTTTTTGCCAATCTTGTTAACTGTCAGGCCTGAATGAAATGTGTGAAAATTGCCTTCAGTTACAGTTTTTGTGTTTAACTTGAAGACATTCTTCTTTAATCTGTTTTGTCAGAAGATGTGAGGCTGCTGGAGTTAATGCTCTTGCTGATCCATATCTCTGACAGACTTCAATATGTTGCTTTGAATGTAATTTCTATAGTCTTTTCATGAGAAAGAAAAATGAAGTTTGTTTATTATGATCTGATATGTCTATAAATTGGCCTGTGAAATAGTGAACGGTCTACATGAGAGCCAAAACACTAACGCACTTTATAATTCCTTGCAGTGTCTAGTGGAATCATTCTAGGAAACTTGGCTGTATTTCTTTGTTGCTCAAGATTGCTCTGCTCAGATTGACTCAAGTAAATTATTTATTCAAATAAATGGCACCTCACCCCTTGCATTTGCCAAAAAAACAAACCCCTTAGCGGGGACCTGAGCCATATCTATAGGCACCAAAATATCACAGGCTGTTTTCCAAAACCCAGCAAGTCTAAGGCAACATCCAAACTCAAATAGAACAAAGCTAAATCCAAGCGATTTCAAAAGAGTTTGTTGTTAGCATGCTAATGATGCAGTTCTGAATTCCCTTTCAACCAATGTCAGATGACTCGACAAACATACTTGCAGTGACTATTTCGAGCATGCAAGACCAATTCCCATGCACCTGCTTGAATGGACTCATCTCAAAAACTTCTTGACACACATTTAAATAACAAATCAGCAACAAAATTGGACAAACTGTCACATAATGTTGTTTCTTATGCTCAAAAAAACATAACAAATGGGAAATGGAGCTTTTGATATGTGTATTTTTATCTGGAAGATGTATTTTTAGAGTGTTTGATCAGCTGCAATACCTCTCTAAAACGTTTCCTGTCAGATGTTAAATGGACATTTAGAAAGATGATTTTAAGATCCTTATGATTTTGAATGAAAGTAAAACAGCTATGTTAAAGATGTTTTCCAAGTTTTTATACACAACAGATACTTTCCATTTTCTCTTGGAGATGTATATGTGTGTGCTACCTGGGTATTAAACATAAAAATAGATAGCACACATATATTATGTAAAATAGTCCATTTTAATTAGACTGAACAGTAGAATTAATTTATTTATAATTGTTCTATATTTAATGAATTCTAAATATATTTGTAAGGAAATCCTCCAGTGTTGATGGATATCATTATTATTTTATTATTATATTATTATTATATTATATTATATCCTCCCCTAAATAATAATAATAATAATAATACTAATTATTATATTATATTATTATTATTATTATTATTATTATTTTATTATTATTATTATCCCCTATTATTAGATATTAGTAGTAGTATTATTATGATCAATAATAATAATATAATAATATAATTATTATCTATTATTTTATTGTCAATAATCATAATAAGATTATATTATAATATCAATAATAATTATTATGATGAGTGTAGTAGTAGTAGTATTAAGTATTTTTTTCTTTACTGAAAATTCTAAAATTACTAAGAGAATGAACCACCATTGGGAATATTATTATGTTATATTAATATTAATATTATTATATAGTATGTCTAAGGAGAATTCTCCGTTGACCCCCATTTTGAAGGATTTAGGTAATTTATATTTTTGTATTACATTTTTCTTCTGTACTGAATAAAGTTCGAAGAATACTAATTTTAAGTTAATTATGAAGTTTCACGCTTTGTCTCTGTTTTTCTGTAATATATCTAAGTTATATAATATATATAATTATATATATATATCATATATATATATAGTGCTTATAAATGCTCGGTGTGTTTTTTATACAGGAAGCTCAGCAGGTTATGGAATAGAGCCACATGGACTTGCGGGATAGGCTCTTTTGAATTGGGCCAGTAAGAAACCAGCTAGCAACCACATAGAACACCCTAGCAACTGCATAGTAATGTCTTAGTAACACACTAGCAACCACCCTTTTCACCTCTATATTTGTTCAGAGCAGAATAGTCCAGATTTAGTCCTGATTGTAGCTCAGTATCTTCTGACTCTCTGAACTGATCAGACACACACTCAAGCTCACTGATGAGTCTCACTAATGCAACACGCTCTGATTGGCTTTCCCTCTTCACTGCATACTTCATGTGTTTTCTCTGTAGGGAATAGGCAGATGTCTGTTCTCCAGCTGTTGGAGAGGTTTATGATACTCTCTCCTCCCCAGCAGCTGCTGTCCCTCTATTCTCATCTTTATTCCCGCTGGCTGTGTGCTGTCAGAGTCAAAGCAGAGCACACATTCACAGCAAATGCATGAAACACTCATGCTTCCTGTCAAAAGTCCAGCACACATTACTAAACAGAAGCTTGTCGCCCTTTCATGTTTTAAAATGCCATGAAACTCCCTCTTTCTGCACAGGTCAGCTCTCTCCAATGACATGGAAATGTAAAAATGCATGCCTGAAGCTGTAGAGTGGAGGGAGGAGAGGATATACTTTTCTGTTATTATTTTATTGTGTTTTATTGCATTGTGAGAATCCTGGCTTATTGGTATGCCCACCAGATGATGCGAGTAAAATGGGGCAATAAGGACTCTGCCCCTTTTGGGGTTAGTAATGGCGTGAGATTGGGGATTTTTTTGTACCCAATCGCTGAATCTTTTAAATGGATGATTTCTGAAGTTTGAAGGCTGTAAAACTGGGGGTATGATTTGAATATTATAGTGGGATCCATTTAGTATATATAATTTAATTCATTTTTTTCATTATTAATTTCAAAATATATATAATTTCAGTTGTACTGTTATTCATTTAAACAGGATTTTAATTTAATTCCGATAGTCAGATAAGTTACAAAATAGAACCCACCCAAGTTGAGAGCTAAGTGTAAGTTAGTGTAACTGTATTTTGTAGTTTTATAGTTTTTTAATTAATGATATGTTTTATGTTTCAAATTTGATCACGTAAGCTTAAAAAGTTGCTTTACAAATTTACCAAAAATTCGTAAATATATATACATCTTTGTTAAAAAGTAAACAAGTTCGTACTCTCATTCCTCAAGTCATGCCTCATCATTATCATCATTATTATTCTGATCATTTTTATTTATATTATATATTCATTTATTTTATCAGCAAAAAACATTTTAGTAATTTTGTTATATGATTTTTTAAATTACAATTTAATACATTTAATAAGAGATTTAACAGTGATCACATTTGCAAATGCAAGCATGCAATGAAATGCACAAATATAGTATACACTTTATGTATATACTATTACTGTATTTGTTTTTTTTTTGTTCTTACTTTAACTTAGTTAAACGTTGCAAAATGTAAAAAGTAACAAAACATTGTATTAAGTTTGTTGTATGTGATTTTTACCAAAAATCCACAAATATATTATACAGTTTTTGTAAGCTTACACACATACACATATCATTTTGTATCAGCAATTTTTGTATCTGTTTGCATTTGTCCTCTGCATCTGAATATATAGAAATGTGCTTTTGCATTTTTAATGGCTTGTAAATAACATTTGTATAGAGAATTGTTAAATAACTGTCATTGTGTGATGGTTGCCATAATGGTGCTAATCTGTGAACACGTTGGCATCAGCGTCAGATCGCGTCATGTTTCAAACAAGCAGCAGTCCACCTCTCCATAAATCTAGAAACCCTCCTGTAATAAATGATCTTTACACAAACATTTCAAAATTGTCAATCGTTGACTGAAAGTCTGTTGTTCTGTCAGCATCGAGGGAGAGCATTATATTTTTGCACCATGCAAACCAACATTTGTGACCTATGTGTGGTATAAAGTATTTGAAATTCCTGTCAAAGGAAAAGGTCACGTGGAGTCATGAATAATCACAGTGTCTTCTCATAGGATGAGGCGATGTAGCATCATGAATAATTATGAGACGTTGCTGACATCGACAGGCAAACACTATACATCCTGTGATGTTGACTCAGTGTGCATTTCAAACCTAGAAGACAAGAAAGAATTCTGGGAAATTATTTCTGAGCTCTTAAGATTAAAAATAATTGACGCAAAAATAAAATATTTATTTTCAATGAAAGTTGTCATGAGTATTATGAGTGACAGTGACTGTTGCTGATGCAATGTGGGCATGTCTAAAAATTTAACAAAGTTGCTTTTTGCAAACGAGCAGTGAGGCAATGCAGCAACTACCAAAAGGAGTTAAAGACATTAGAGCTCATGTGATAGTTAAAGGTGGGGTAAGAGATTTCTGGAAGCCAATGTTGATATTTCAAATCACCAAAACAAACACGCCCCTACCCAAAAAGGTCTCGCCCCTATTTTGATAGCTCCGCCCCACACATGCAACCCAGGCGACGATTAGTTATGGCGTTATTTTAATGACAAATGTCAAGAGCGCATTATTGTAGCATAAAAGCACATTAATATAATGCGCGAGCGCGAATCTCTCTGCTCGCGTGCGGATTTCCTTTGCAGATTTCAAAGATGGATCTGTAATTTCTTTACAATTTATTACTAGGCTACTTAGTCATAATATTAGAAATGAATCGAGTGTTTGGATCATTTGTAAATAACCTAGTTTAACAGTCAAACCTCTCTGAACGATTTATCTAAACAAACAAAAAAGCATATGATTCGGTCATGGGTTCAATATTTATTGGTCCTTGGATTGAAGTATATATATATTCTGATTTAAGGCAGAACTATTTAGATATGGGTCAGATGCACTATTCCCGATTTGGAGACCAAATATATATAATGAATTTTTCATATTTGCCATAACATTATTATTTTCTATGGGTTTAATGCATTTGCAGACAATGTAATTACATGTAACTGTCATATAATTGTATATTCACTGTTTTAGAGGAGAGTGCCATTGAATGTGTAGCTAATATTAAGTGGATTTTCATGAAAAACAAAATCAGAACTGAAAACAAACACTGGATTAAAAAAAAACCAATAAATGTCCAAACAGCAATGCTATTAGAGCATTTATTGTATTATATCTTGTATCATTTACATCTATTTTTGTATTTGATGTTGATTTGAGGAGTTGTTACTTATTATTACCATCATACCAACTGAGAATTTATTGCAATGACTTTAAATTCAGTTGAGGTATTAAACAACAGGTGCATATCAATAAATTAGAATGTCTTGGAAAAGTTCATTTATTTCAGTATTTCATCTCAAATTGTGAAACTCGTGTATAAATAAATTCAATTGCAAACAGACTGAAGTAGTTTAAGTCTTTGGTTCTTTTAATTGTGATGATTTTGGACAAAAACCCACCAATTCACTATCTCAAAAAAAAGAATACTTCATAAGACCAATAAAAAAAACATTTGTATGAATTGTTGGGCTTCTGGAAAGTATTTTAATTTACTGTACATGTACTCAATAGTTGGTAGGGGCTCCTTTTGCATGAATTATTGCATCAGTGCGGCGTGGCATGGAGGTGATCAGCTTGTGGCACTGCTGAGGTGGTATAGAAACCCAGGTTGCTTTGATAGCGGCCTTCAGCTCATCTGCATTTTTTGCTCTCTTGTTTCTCATTTTCCTCTTGACAATACCCTATAGATTCTCTATGGTGTTCAGGTCTGGTGAGTTTGCTGGCCAACACCAAGCACACCAACACCATGGTCATTTAGTGTGGGCAGGTGCCAAATCCTGCTGGGAAAATGAAATCAGCATCTTCAAAAAAGCTGGTCAGCAGAAGGAAGCAATGAAGTGCTCCAAAATTTCTTGGTAAACAGGTGCCCGGTGACGTTGTTTTTCAAAAAACACAATGGACCAACAAGCAGATGACATTGCACCCCAAATCATCACAGAAACTTAACACTGGACTTCAAGCAACTTGGGCTATGAGCTTCTCAACCCTTCCTCCAGACTCTAGGACTTGGTTTCCTAATGAAATACAAAACTTGCTCTCATCAAAGAGGACTTTGGACCACTGGGCAAAAAGTCCAGTTCTTCTTCTCCTTAGCCCAAATAAGACGCCTCTGACGTTGTCTGTGGTTCAGGAGTGTGGCTTAACAAGAGGAATACGACAAATGTAGCCAAATTCCTTGACATGTCTGTTTGTGGTGGCTCTTGATGCCTTGACCCAGCCTCTGTCCATTCCTTGTGAAGTTCACTCAATTTCTTGAATTGATTTTGCTTGACAATCATCATAAGGCTGCGGTTCTCTCGGTTGGTTGTGCATCTTTTCTTCCACACTTTTTACTTCCACTAAACTTTCTGTTAACATGCTTGGACACAGCACTCTGTGAAACAGCCAGCTTATTTGGCAATGAATATTTGTGGCTTACCCTCCTTGTAAAGGGTGTCAATGATTGTCTTCTGGACAACGGTCAGATCAGCAGCCTTCCCCATGATTGTGTAGCCTAGTGAACCAAACTGAGAGACCATTTTGAAGACCAACCTTTGCAGGTGTTTTGAGTTGATAAGATGATTGGCATGTCACCATATTCTAATATGTTGAGATTGTTGAGCTACAATTTCATTAAAACAATGCACCATATTATTAATGGAAAGAATTCAAGATCATCTTTGAGTGTCAAAAGGAATGCCAGGTTAGTTCATCAAGCAATAGATTCACATAGCATTTCACTCGGTCTTCGTTGTGAATATGATGGTTAAAGCTTGTATTTATATGCACATTTTAAAACAGTTGTTTGACAAAGTAGCCATACTTTACGATTCGCAGAAAAGATCGAACCAAACATAAAAGAGATATAGTTTAAACAGTCTAGCTACCAATAACCAGTTATGTTAACCAAAATAAACAATAAGAGAGAGGAGGGACCCACGTTTAAGTGCGCGCACTTTCTCCGGGCGAGAGCAGCGTTTATCTGAGTGCACGCGTCCGGTTTTGTGCAGGACCAAATATATTAATGTGCTCTCACGCTACAATAATTCCGTCTCGACATTTGTCATTAAAATAACGCCGCCATGTTCTGTGATGAACAAACTCACCTCTCGAGAAGAAACAAAGCAACCTCTGCATCCGATCGCAGTCCTTCCGCTCTTTGAGTTCTCTTCAGCGCTGGAAAGCTGATCCGATATTCACACGGGTCCTACTTCTTGCCTTATCGTAACACCGTGTCTACACCGGACGCAAGTGGCGCGGCGCGACAAAATACTATAGAACGCATTATAATCAGTGATGCTGTCTACACAGGATGCGGCGCGGCGCGACACGACAAATCCCGACAGAAAACTGCTGCCGCGTTCTATTTCAAATGATTTTCAACAGTCGCTTTGTCACGTCCAGTGTAGACAGACTTTAGCTGTTGCGTCGCGGTGTAGACACGGTGTAAGCCTTCATTTGTTCCGCAGACGGTTCTCTTTTTTTTTTATCCGCCATCTCTATCTTTCCGTCGCTCGGCTCGCTAATGTCAGTCCTGTGCACTGAACGCTCTCTCCTGCACATCATGAGTAGACATGCCCCTTATTGCTGATTGGTTACAAGTTTGTTTTGGTACTCGGCCCGTTTTCTAAAGCATTTTTGAAAAAAAAAAAAACACATACCCCCTTTACGTGCTGGAACATAGCTAAGTTCTTGTTATTGTCAGCAGTTTCAGTGTTATGATTTGTCTCTGCCCACATGTAGCGCATGTCTCTGCCTAAAAATAAATAGGTTAGGTACAATGATGCATGTTGAAATGTTTGCAGTTTAATTGAGTTTGATTTATGCATTAAAAATTGATGATCTTATTCAAGATTTCTAAGAAATAACATACAGTGAATTATAAAATAAACTAAGACAGTGTTATTTTAGTATTTTTATATACCGTGACAGTACTTATTAGTAAATTACGCTTTTTATAGTATTAGTCTTAATTTATATTAGTTAATGTTTCAAAAAGTAACCAAATGTAAAAACTTATGATAGTATTTTTGTTGTTGTTTTAGTTTTAGTAATTTAGTACCAAGGGCAAATTGTCTACTTATTGTTTACATTTTCCGAAGTTCAAGTTTTTAATCAAATGTTTATATTTTATTTAATTTCAGATATATATTAATTCATATATTAAACAATAGTTTTTTCCCCACTTTTAACAAGCTTAAAGTTTACAAACTGTACTAAATGCTTTAGTTATTTTGCTATGTGATTTTAATAATCTAATAATCTAATTTACTTCAACTTAAAGTTATTTGATTTCAGTTAGCTATTTCAGTTTGTTAATTTCAAATTTTTGTTTACATTACATTTTTTATTGAATGTTTCGAAAGTTAACATATATATTTTTCTAAATTATTAATTTATAAAGTATTACAACAGAATACATTTTTAGCAGCAAGAAAAATGATTGTCAAATTTAAATGACAATTAAAATAAAAACTGATACTATTTTCAGAATCCCTGGCATGTTGTGCAATAACATTAGGCCATCCAGCACTATAAAAACAATTCAGTTCAGCCACTCTCTAACCTCCAACAATACAATGGGGACAATATGTGAGGTTTGATGGGGGTGAGGGACTGTATTACAGCAATTATTGTGTGAATGACATGGAGTCCCGGGATTGTGCGGAGAACAGGTTCAGTGAGAGGAAGGGCAGCACACAGCTTGCAGGCACAGTTTGTCACACAAGCTGTAAAGCTGTGTGCTACAGGACGCCAGAGGTGAGAAAAGAGACACAGACAGCTGTCACGTCCCATCAGGGATGTCCTGTACAACAGACTGGTAATTATTCAGCATAGAGAGAAACAAAATTAAGATTAATGCAGTGTTAATATCGTCTGTTACATTTCATTCTGTAGTTGAAGCAGTGTCTATCTGATTTGTCTCCCTGTTAGCACCCATCCTCCTGTCATACTCAAGGGAAAATGAGCCAGTGGAAGGAATAAATGGTGTCTAGCCTGCTATGAGAGGAGAGCAGTTTAAAAACTGTCATTCAGTGCACTTTGAATTAGAGGAGCATATGCCTGCAGCACAGCACTGCGGCTTCATCAGCTGTGCTTCTCAAATCACCACTGTCTTCCACTGTGAGGAATGTTAATGATGTGCATAATTTAAAGGAATAGTTCAGCCAGAGATAAAAATTCAGTCATCATTTACTCACCCTCATGTCGTTCCAAACCTGCATGACTTTCTTTCTTCTGAAGAACCAAACGAAATATATATTGCGGATAAGCACCATTCAAAAGTTTAGGGTTGGTAAGTTAGAAAGACAGATCGGATGTGCAACAGGCGGACTTTATGAATAATAATAAGACTAAGTATAATAACATATCACAAACAGAAAAACAATATTATAGTAATTAGTACTGAACAAGTTTACAAGGAGTTGTACTGCTTTAATGATTTATTTATTTATTTTGTGGAAACCATGATACATTTTGTCAGGATTATTTGATGAATAGAATGATCAGCACAGCAGTTATTTTAAATAGAAATATTTTGTAACATTATAAATGTTTTTATTGTCACTTTTGATCAATTTATTGTCTTTGCTGAATGAAAGTATTAATTAAAAAAATGTAAATATAAAAAACTTGCTGAAAAAAAAGGTCCGTGTGTGTGCTATATTTCAATTCTTAATGCATGTCAACTTTTTTATTTTATTTTATTTTATTTTAATGTCATTTAATTTCCACACAAAGCTATTGTGTTTAGAAGGCTTGGCATATAGTACAAAAGTTGGACTATTTTAATGGTACTTTTATGTTGCAGTTTTTGTTATTTTTAGAGCTTGATATTCCCAGTCTCCATTTACTTTCAATTTATGAAAAAGAGCAGCAAGGATAGTCGTCCTTGTGTTGATGTAGAAAAAAAAGCCATGTGGGTTTAAAATGACTTAAGGGTGAGAAAATGATGAAACTCTTTTAATTTCTAAGTGAACTATCCCTTCTAAGAACAGGATCTCATTCACTATATGCTGTATGTATCAAAGCCACCCATAACCATCACCCCTCTTTTATATGTTGTGATCGGCACTGAACATAAGGCCTGAGTTTCTCCACAGGTCTCAGATCAGACAGTTTGTCGTCTGTTTATACCGCATGTAGTTCAGAAACATTCAGGCCTCATTATTTTACCCTAGTGAGTATTAAAGGCATCAGATGTTGCACAAATTTTCCCTTCACTTTTTCTTTGAATGCACTCTCAAAACCCTAAAGAGGTTTTTTTCATGCATTGGCTATATTGTTCCTTTACTGCCACGGGGCACTTACTCTCTTTCTGTTTCTCTCCATCGCTGTACTTTTGATCAGCTTCTTTGAAGCTCTATCTGGAGCAGTAACAGCGCTGCGTTTGAAAACAGTGTTAGGTGCCTAATCAAGATAACACTGATATGATACACTGCAGAAATTCACTAAGACACATGAGACCTTTTAGGGACACAAAGCATGTTGTTAAATTATCAGCTGCCTGTAAGCATATGAATGCTGTCTTACCACAAAATTATGTATTACGGTACTTGGAAGACAAATCTGTGCCCTGCAGTACAAAGAATGGATTTACATTACTGAAGCTGCACAGTGGTAAAATATTCAGCAAACGAACAGTTCACATGTGCTGCTCATGAGGCGCTGAAGATGTCAGTTATTACTAAAATAATCGTATTGCTTTCCCGCTTGCAGGCCTAATTCACTTTACAACGTTATGCTTCAAAGGGGACATGCCATACATTATTTTCAGCTTATACTATTAAATATTTTCTGCACCAAACATTACATTTTAGTTATTAATTATAATTTGTCACCCTCTGAACCTTTTAGAATTAGATCCACCACATCTTCTTCAAAATGAACAACAGCATTTTGTAGTGGTTTGCTGGTGGCGTTCTTCAGTTACAACTAATAATTGCTTCAATGCTACCTTCTTAACAAGAAGTCTATGGAGAGTGGAAGGTGCTACACACACAGTCAGATACAGGGTTTTATCGTCAAGGTTGGATACATGTATGCTTTATTTACATGCTTCATTTTCTTTTAATAGGATTATCTGAGCACAAATGGTTGGCTTTTCAGTCCATCAAACAGGAACATTTGATTTCTCATGTTGTGACACCTTTAGTGGTTTTTCAGACATCGGAGGTATAAAATAATATTAAAAAACAGGTTTTGTGGAAAATGTTTATCATTTTTTGTTCCAATCGCTCCTGATATGTGCTTTGATCTTCAACTGATTATAATTAATTAAACCAGTCTTGTTTAATCACATACAATAGTTTACTGTTCACTCACTGTACTAATCAAGGTTACTGAGTTACTGAAAAGAAGATAATTATAGTGCTATCAGTTCAGGTTAGGGTTTGGATTTCAATGCTTGCTAAAAAGAGTTTGGAAACCAAGCTATTCCAGTGCAATATGACCTGAGCTTAGAAAAGAGATTCAATGTCTTTCATAAGTCCTTATATAAGATCCTATTTCAAGGACCATTAATGCATCAATACATTAATGCATAAAGTATATAACTATAGCAGACTGAGAAAGCGCTGGTGAATGACGCAGTTCTGAATCATATTGCCATATTGGAATTGTCCAGTCCATAGCCCTTCCTGATAGCATGTGATGAATGTGATTTAGAGTTTTTTTTAGCGCTAATCTGTTTGCAAATCTGCAAATCTAAGCAGCACTAAACACTCTACAAAACTCAGGGAAATCTTTAGCACAGTTTTCTGGAAATTAACCAGTTTTTTCCCCTTTAAAAAATATGTATATATGTATGCCACGGTTCGGTACGTACCTTGTTTCGGGGGTCACGGTTAGATACGATTTCGGTACAACAGGGAAAAAAAACAAAAATGAGAAGGAGGAGCCCTTCGAGCCTCTGCAGTCAGTAGAGCTTAAGTTTCTGTCGTTAAAGACAGTGCTCCTAACGCCGACTTGGCTCAGTCAAGAGGGTAGGGGATCCTCTGGCGGCATTTTCAGGTAAACGATTCGGGACTAAGAATCGGACTGGGTAACTCCTAACGATGTCCTGAGACCCCGGGCCTGGATACGTGCCTAAGTTCCACACGCTTTTTATGTGATAGGTGGTGAACTTGCCAAGCGCTGCCCCGGAGTCAGGAGCGAGGCAGACCAGCCAGCTATGCTATTGTCCGTTCGCGATATGATTTACGTGAACCGTACGCGGAGCTTCAGGACCTCAGACCAGATCTTTGTCTGCTTTGGAGGTCAGCAGAAAGGAAAGGCTGTCTCCAAACAAAGAATTGCCCACTGGTTAGTGGAGGCTATAGTCTTAGCATACCAGGCCCAACATTTACCATGCACCCTCGGAGTGAGAGCTCACTCTACGAGAGGGTGCATACTTTCCCTTGGGCATTGCGCGGGGCGCATCGTGTATAGCCCGTGTCCTCTCGTGTACTCGCCTCAGGTAGGCAGAAACACCGGACCTGCTCGGTGTCGATCAAGCTTGCTTCGCCATTCCCCTCTACGGACCGGATACGTGCGCTTTTTTGCTTCTCAGTTCAGTTCCACATGGCGAACCCTGTTGGAGTTCCTCACGCACCCTCAGCGGTCAGGCGTGGCGGATCGCCAGACGCCAGGCTCAGCACTCGTATGCATGCCCAAGGTCAGCCCTTGTGCAGGGCTAGGTGCCCGTGTGTAGTGATTACCCCTCCGGGTGATCCCACATGTGTATTCTTCAACGGTACGGCTCCCCTCACGGTAAGCACGTGTCTTTCCCTGGCAGTCGTTCTCTGCCATCTCTGCAGTGTAGTGATCTCACCCCAGGTGGGTTGAGTCTCCCGCAGAGACTTCCATATGTAGTACTACCCTGGGCCAGTCCATATGTGTAATTCAACATGATACCTCCTATGCGCAGGATGTGGCTTCCGTAGCATCCCAACTGGGTACGCTTTCCCAGTGTTATCAATGTACCACTGTATGGAACAGCAGTGTGGACACCTCTGCCTAGCCGCTGTCCTTTCTTCCGCCCCAGCTGGTGTGGGGGGACTTGCCGGCTTCCGCAGGACACTGGAGGGGGTCAGCAATAGTGGCATTTCCATACGGATCCCAATGGGTTTAGAGGTCATAGAAACGTGAATGAGGCTGAAAGGAATGGCTCGGTTACTTGTGGTAACCTCGTTCCCTGAAGGAGTGTGAAACGGAGACGTTAAGTTTCGCAACAGTGCAGGTACCAACCTGCTGTACGGCGGGGCGCATAGTCTCGGCGCATCAGCGAAAAAATGATGTGCGGTTGCAAGCGACTTCTTTTATATCCGCGCGGCAGGGGAGGGGTGCGCGTGGCAAAAACGCTCTGCCTACACTGTCATTGGCTTGTTGAGTTTACATAAAGGTGATTGGGTGTCTCACGGGCAGAAGATCCCAATTCATCAGGCATGAGACGTAAAGTTACGTTCCCTCCTTCAGGGAACGAGGTTACACAAGTAACCAAGACGGCCTGAGTACGGAACGAGACACTGAGTCCTATAGGGGTCGCTATGGAGGGAATGCCTCGTATGACCGTTGTAGGAGCTACATTGAAAAAACAACAACAAAGGTGGCTGGCGAAGCACCTGACATCACTACAGTGTGATTATAGTATAAATATGACCGGGGAAAATGTCATTCACTTTTCGTTGTGAAAGCTGACGGAGTTCGAAGCATGGCAGGTAAGCATAGAGGAGCATGTCTCGTTGAACTACTAGGGAACCATGGTGACATAAGTTACTGAGACGTTCCCTTTCAAGGACCCATTAGGGGTCGCTTATGGGAACGATATACCCCGACCGCCATGATGAGGGGAGTGAGGGCCAGATAGACACAAGAATCCGAGTATACACTAGTTTAGCCTGTCACACAGGGGTACAGCTTGCTCGGGATAAAGATCTGAAAAGGAAACTGTCCAACAGACTCTAGGTGGCCACACCTGGTAAAGTAGGTATCCTAGGCTACCTAGGGGAGTGTGCCAAAGTGAATGGGCTTAAACCAGACTCCAAGAAAGGCACAAAGCAACCGCACAAGCCCTCACCGACAGGATTTTAGAAAGGACGCAAGGAACTAGCGGCGAACTTACCACACTGTGGATTTGCAAAGAGTTGCCAAAGCCTTCACGTGCACACTTACTCACATGGATTTTAGGATACCGTTTTAAGGGGGCTCTTGTGGGCACTCTGAAAGAGCAGCTCATAGATGGAATGGTGCATACCAAACCCAATATGTTTGAGAGTCACAAACTCGATCTAAGATATAAAGCTGGAAAGGCTAGCAGTAAATCTCTAGCTGAGGAAGCAAACACCCAGCTCTCAATCGAGAAGGTTTGAGGGAGCACGACTACGCATTTTCCAATGCTCGGGAATAGCTGCAATAATTTACTTAGATGAGGGCGCAACTATCACCGCAGCACTAAAAACGACGAGGGAGGCTCAACTCAAACAGGGTTCAAATACTGGAAAACTGCCAGCAGTTAAAGTGACCAGCTGCCGGTATACGACCCAGCTCTCAACGAGAGAGGTGGTCGCCCCGCATGGATCGTTTGAATCTGAGGTAAGTGTACTGCAAGCTAGCAAAAACTCAAAAAGGGGAGCATGCTACTATTACCACGAGAACAGACCACAGAGCGAACCCGGGGCGATCGATAGGAAGCAGCATCTCATAGTAACCCTCCAATGGTGAGGGGAGCGATACTCCAATGGGTGTGTCAAAAATAGAGCCACATGGTTGAGTGGAGACAAGTGGTACCGGCGGTACGACACAACTCAGAGGAAAAGGAACGAGCTATAACGCGTAACCCCGTACCGTAAGGATGTGATCACGAAAAGTGAGCAAAGTTCTAGCGTTGAACAGATGCTACACGATGTAGGATTTAGAAAAGTACGCCAAAGTGTCAAAGATCGTTGCGCCATTAACCGCTAGTGGTTTACAGAAAGTGCAGAGTACGTAGCGTGGCATTTAACATAGCATGGCTTAAATTTCCAGGCATATGATCACCGAGGAATACCGGAGGGCGGTACGGGCGACAAATGGGAGAGGCAAGCTCAAATACGACCCTTTAAGGCGAGGGGAGCACTGCCTGAGACGGCATTACATAAGAAGGTTCTCGCAAATGCCACCTACTCTTCCCGCTTGATGCCTCAGCAAGAGGGATATCCTGGTGACCGGACATACAGAATTTTTGCAGTGTCGTGCCGGCGAGCAGAAGCTTCTGACCTGGCCGCATGGTCCAGGAAGTATGAAGCCGGCACCAGGGCTATCATACTGGCTGGACATAATGTCGACGAGTGAGGTAACACTGTAAGTCGAGCACCTGGTTTTTGAATCCAGCAAAGGGGTGCTCACAGAGGACCTACCTTAAAAAGGACAGAAACACACAGGTCCCGGAAAAACACTGCAAAGAAATCTCACAGAAGGATTATACACACATAACCACCAGCACATTAAAAACATATACATATACATAGATATATATATATATATATAGATATATATATATATACTGTAGAATGGATCATACTCACCCACCATGGTTCCCGCGCTGGAGCCCCATTCAAGAGGCGACTCAAAGAAGCCTCTAGTCCAGACCATCAGCAAGGTGGTCACTATGAAGCCATAGAACCAACCAAACATATAGGTCCAGCATAGGAGACGGAAATGCAGGAAAATTCCTACCTAACCTCGGACAGGAGGAGAGCTGGTGGTTATAGGGGAATTAGGAGCTAAGGGCAGATGTAAGACCCCCGAAGGAAACGAGTAGATACTCAAGTATCACTCTGATCCGGACGAAAGCGCTGATGCCTTGTCTGGATCACATCCCTAGGTCTTGCCTACCTCCCTTCGACCCGCAATTCCTTCTAACCCTACCCGCAGGTGGGGGAGGAGCGCGAGCCACGACACTAGCCTTCTGTGGCCGTCTCTGATCCTCAAAACTGAGACGGGCTAGGACCAATATGCGTCAGGGCTTGACCTGGACCATCGTGAAATGAAGGACTGAAGGCCGCTGAGCGCACCTTTGCCTCCCTGAACTTCTCGACCACAGTCTCAACGGAGGTAACCAAAAATATTCGGAAGGCAAAACCGGCGCATCGAGAAGAAAGCCCCTCTCTTCCATCCCGGTATCTGCCAGGTTCACCCACAGATGTATCTCCGTCACTACCATAGCTGGCAGGCATGCTTAGTAGCACAGAGAGTGAGATCTGTGGTGCCGTGAAACTCAGCTATCTCATCAGGCCTTTATCCAGGTCTTCCAGCAGGTCAGCCTAATATGCCTGGAGCACCGCATCGTGCGCAATGAAGCAACAGCCTGACCTGCTGCTGCGTATGCCCTGCCATCCAAGCGAGATGGCAAAGAGGGAGTTTTAAGAGAGGACTTCTCACCCATAGAAAGATAGCTAGCCAGTCGTCTTTTTTACAGGGGCATCCTCTCATAGTCGTTTCCGCGCATCGCCTCGATGTTGGCATAACTCGTATGCTAGAATCGATGAATGCATAAGAAAGATAATGCTCAAAACTCACCATATGCAGAGCAGGAGGATTGGGAAGGCTCAACCTAAGCTTCTTTGCCCTCCTCAGACAGATCCGCTCTTACGGGCCGAACCCAGCGAGCACCGGGACCTGGATCAACGATGTTAAAGATAATAACAATCATCCTCCAGAGCTTTACTCTAGCCACAAGCCGAACGAGCGCCGAGAAGGGAAAACCCCTTTTAAAATCATACAGCCAGATTCAGAAGCAGCACATGGTCAATGTTCTAGTGGCTTTGTTTCAAATGCGTACTCATGGCATTCGCTGTGAGTTTGTACGAATACATGTATTGTTCACCCATAATTACCTAGATATATAGTTACCACTACTATATATTATTATATATATCTATATAATTCATATCTGCAGACACATTTATCAGCAAAGCGATCTTACAAAATGAAGGGACCATGGAAGCAATCAAAATCAAAAAAGAGCAAGATAATAACGTGCTATACAAGTCACAGTTAGGTACCGTTAGCAAGGTTTTTGTAAATAATATAATAAATAAAAGAAACCAGATAGAAAGAAAAAGGATTTAAAAAGCAACAAAAACTCTCGGGTGCATGAATATATAAAAAAAAAAGTTATTCTTAAGAATATAATCACACCAATCTTGTTGTGTTGTTTGTTTTAATGATGTATTTTGAGAAAGATCTGCAGTGCCCACTACAATTAGAATTAATTGGAAACTGTGTACAAATGGAATGGGAAATAGGATACCAATCTCAAAGCGCTACTTTCCCTTTCTGAATTTCTGACACGGATGTAGGGGAATCATAGTGAAAGGGCCCCCTGTGGTGAGTGAGCAATCTAGGGAGATTAATCTTTCTGACTGTTACATTAAATCATTCATTTTAGAGCCCTGCACAGCCTCAAATTTAGGCCTAGCTGGCACTGGCCCGAGATATAGACCCTAGCCCGGCCCGTGTCCGACAGCTTAACAGAATTACCGACCCCAGCCCATCTTTTTTCCCCCTTCTCCCAAAACAGCTTACTACTGTTTCAGCTTTTAAAATAGTTCAGTGTTGTATGTAATGCCAAAGTGATTATATTTCATTTTGTTTTTTTATAAAGTTAATTTAGAAAAATGTTTGGAGCATTTTTTTTGTTTGTTAAATATAAGTTTTTTGTTTTTAAAGTAACGACCAAGCGGCCAACGGAGTTGATCATAGGTTTGATCAATTTAGCCTTCTCAAATCATCACGACTTGCCTAAAATAAAATCTATAGATATAAAACAGTTCAAGCATATAACAATGTTTAAATGTTAAACCTAGATAAATGTGCGCTAGCTCCAATATTTTGCGCGGAGAGTGAAAGCTGAAGCATGCTTTGCAGGACATGGAGGCGCCAGTACGATCACTTGCATTTTTTTCAGTGGATACGCCGTCATTTTTGCTCATAAAGGTAAGAGTAATACATCATTCGGAACTGTAAAGGGTCTACTTTTATTTGTGTGCACTCACAATATCAACAAAACGTTGTGCTTTTATAAAATAAAGAAAACAAACATGATGCGCTTTCTGCCGTCTCGTCTTGAACAGGAAATGAAAGAACTGAAACTCAGCGAATACATGCCTCACAGACATGATAAATATATCTATAGAAAGCTTTAAATTACTACTTAATGAAATAAAACTAATCAAAAACAAAAACTCTTTCATTATAATCATAATCATAATCTGTAAAGATGCACTTCTCTCTAAAGGCGCGTCTAATGAGGAGATGGCGAAGGTGGCAACTTCATCCTTGCGACACTGACTCAGAAAACACTATTTATTAGTAAATAATTCAAATATTTAATTATATTCCCCCTGACACATTTACGGTAATTACTTTTGCCGATGCTTTGCGGCAAGCTTAAGCCTATTGCGTGCATTTGAACGCAGAACGCAGAACTCTTCAGCTGCGCTGACGGCACGCACCATACATGCTGCTGCTGCTGGACACTAAACGCCATAGAGCCGCTCTGACAGGTAGCTGTTAGCACGGCTCCTCATGTTGGTGCTCCACCAGCGCAGCAAATTTTTATCACTAATTGATGGATGTCTAAAATATAAAAATAAGGAGAAGGCTAAAACAGGCCCGAGGCCTGGCCCGCGTCTGAACTATGACTTAAAAACTGGCCCAAGGGGCGTAAAAAAGTCGGGGACCATCGGGCCCGGGCTGAAATGCAGGGCTCTAATTAATTTACTGGTAAGAAAAAATAATCTTGTGGCTCGCTGTAGTACAAAAGAAGTGCAATAGCATTTCAAGTTTTTTTCATGTTCTAGTGGAGATAGCAAGTCAGCTCAGCCTCTTGAGAATACAGCATGGTCTCTTATCAAGTTTGTGTCAGCCTGATAGTCTTAAACACAACAGGGTCAGTTAATCTGAATCCTGAAGTTTTTAATCTGTAGTGAACCACACTTACTCCACTGCAGTGCTTTCGGAAACTTCTGAATACCTTTTTGAAGCCAAACAAATATTATAAATTGTAAAAGGATTAATATTGTAATAAGATTAAAATGATTTCCATTCACTCTGTAAAGCAAATGTGTGTCCTTGGGGGCTTATTTCTAATGCAGCATTCATTTTCTTATAGATTTTTCTGAAGAAAGTGAGTAAGTGAGTGGCAGTTGGGATTTCTGTCTGTGCCTGTCTCACATCTCCAGGTGTCTGATTCATTTGAGCGCAGTGAGCCGACACTAACAGACAAATATCTTCTACATGACACAAATCGCTGGTCACACGGAGTGCTTCATTACTTTGCTGCCGTTTTTCAATCTGAACCCCAGTGGCCTTATGTGAAGCCCTAAGATCTGACAAGAATGGAAGTCTTTGGCTATATTTATAGACCCAGGGTCAAAATGAAGTGGTACGTTCACTATAGAATCTCTTCTCAGGCTTTCTTTCATATCGGGAGAGAGATTAGTGTGACTGGAACTGTGTGCAAGAGCTGTGTACTCAGCAGTGTATACAAAGAACATGAGCTGCTCCCTGTAAATGTGCGTCCACATCCAGTTTGGTCAGTCTTTCTCCCAGTGTGAGTCTGATCCTACCACATGCATCTGAAAAAAAGATTAAAAGGCCTAACTCCGAACCTTGCAGCACTCCCTAGAAACTGATATCGAATCTGTGCTTGGAGACATGAGTCTCATAAAGGGGTGAATATTTATGCAACTTACTAGTCACCACAATGTAAAGGTTCATGGGTACACACACACACACCTTTTCCATGTTTTATGTGGACATCCCATAGGCATAATGGTTTTTATACTGTACAAACTGTATTTTTTATCCCCATACCCTAAGCATCTCCCCTCACACAAAAAAGATAATTCTGTATAAGCTAGTTATAAATCCCCCAACCACACACACACACACACACACACAAACATTCACACAATAGCTGTGGAATGACTCACATGTAAGGTGTGACTGCAAATTTGTAATTATGTAATTAATTATGTACTTGATGTGATTGTTCAGATAATTGTTCAGATATAAATAGAAACAGATGTTGTTGACACTTAGTTCAAATAGTGATAGAGGATATTCATACAAAGAGTGAATAAAAGTACGTTGTTGCTTGTACTAAAAGTAAAATAGCTGAGTAATGGGGATTGTAGTTTCCAAGAGGGTATTTAGACTAGTGTTAATTTTGTCAGTTATTGTTAATTGTTAGTCTTAGTCTTAGTCTTGTGTCAAATGCAACTTTTAGTTTTTATCATATTTAGTCTACTTGTTCTGTTTTAGTCTAGTTTTAGTCAGTGGAAATTTACACATTTTTGTCATATTTTCGTCTTACTGTATAATGGTTAAAATTAAGGATGCACCGATACTGGTATCGGTATCGGGCCCGATACTGGTCTCCTGTACTCATACTCGTACTCGTTATAATGCCCCGATACCAAACACCGATACCACACAACATGTGTAAGCGCCATTATGCAAACAAAGAAAAAACCGGAGACAAGACAGAACAACGTCAGCAGAAAGGAGATTAAGGATGTCTACGTAGTATATGTATGCAATGAATTTAATGTTAAACATTCAGTATTAACGCCTGTATAGCTGATGTGCGCGAGCTGATAAACAAAGCACACTGAGTGGATTGAGCGTGCGGTGGCGCAAATGCGCAAGCTTGTCGAGTGAATATATCTTTCTCACAGACATCACTGGAAAGCTTGTAGTTTGGTCGAATGTGTCATAAACAAGTAAGTAAAACAATGCAAAGTACTGAACCGGAGGGAGAGAGAGAGAGCGAGGAGAGGAAGAGAAGAGCAGACGAAGAACTGTGAGGGATCAGACCCGACGACGAGAGAGGAAGCGCGCAATTTCTGTTGTGGATCTTTGATGTTCATCATTAGCCAGAATCATTTTTTTTTATTATTAAATCGCATCGTAAAATAAAACACAAATTTGGCTATAGTGGCATTCATTATAAACATCATTTATTTTTAACCTTAAGCATATACGACTTTCTGGCGGAAGTGAATCTAGCAGCCTGTGTGAAATGCACAAGGCTGTACTATTCTGCATCAGTACAAAAACGTGCACGCGTTGTGCGTGTTTTGCTTGCTCGAGTGTTTCTACATTATATGAGAGGCTTTGGAATATAAAATCGCTGCACGTTTCAGATGAAAAAAACGCGACTTCTATTTCTGAAAAATCACAGTTAGGAGATTTATAACGAGAGGTTCCCTGCATTATTACAGCAAAGCACATGATTACAGTACTGAGCCGCTGCAATCGAGCAGCTCTAATGCTATTAAATTAAACATAATGTACCATAGAGAAAAAAATTCTAGAACAGTGAAGTAACAAAAAAAAAAAAAAAAAAACAAAACACCACTTTGTTAAAATACATTTTAATGGGCATAATTAAGTGTTAAAATACCAATGGTATACAGTCAAACAAAAATATCCAGAGAAAGCATATAATTTGATTATTTTTTACTAGTGGGTGAGGGACACTATAGTTCATTTCTGAGGGAGGTAGCAAAATAAGTAAACGGTGACAAAATGTATACCAAAATTCTTTCATAAGTGGGATACCGTAAAACTGATACAATTTGGGCCAAAAAATTAGTCAGACGAGTCTGGGAACAAACATTGACGTTGAGGTTGCCTGAGGGCTGAAGCATGGCCAGGCGACGGCTGTCATTCAGGTAAGGGTGCGACTAAGTCATGTTAGTTGTGCTAATAGGTCATACTAACAGTGTATATTGTGGTTGCTGTCCTCATTCGGTACTACCTTTCTTCCAAGTTATCACATTATCACGCTAATGTGTTTTGATCGTTTACCTCGGAGGTTGTTATATTTTTTACATTTTACATATAGCGAATCCCTGTGATATGTGCGGCAAGGGTGAAGGTGTTGGCCTCCCTTTGGTTGCTGTCTCTTGCTCCCTTCCCGTTCCCCTCCCCTTCCCTCTCTTTTGGTTTGTGCACTTTTACCCCTGTCAAGCCCCTGCCCACCTCTTGGTCTCGGTCTCCGTCTCGGCCCGTCCCCCCCCCGTATGTCTGGGGGCGTCTAGCCCCCCCCACACAAACCACCCGCGAGTCATTGGCCCACACCGTGCCGGTATCAGGCTAACCTCTATCCAGAATAGAAACCGACTTCCAGCCCGGAGTCTTTTTCGGCAACCCTACCATTCTGAAACCACAAACACACCCCCAACCCCGCAGCAAGTTGTCTTCTCTCGGAGACAACACCAAAGTTGCCTGCCTGGTCCCCCCATACCCAAACCCACACAAAGCATGGCACGCCACTCGCCCCCTTCCACCCGAGTGCTGTGTGACACCCAGACACAGTCTGTAATGGGGCTACAAATGTGGTAACACCAGACCATGCACCAAGCGCGTCACTACAACACCCTAACGAAAAAAAGACCCCCCTGCCCGCGCTGAGTACGTAGACAACGGTCAACGATGCACAGCGAAGAAGAGGGGGGCACACCTCCACTACGCCTTTGTGATTACCTCAACGAAGCCCATTCCCCAGATTTGACGCCTCCACTACGCATGTACCTATTAATGTTAATCAGATCTTTGGCACTGGATAGCTCCTATCCTAAATTCGTATGGGCTCCTGTTTGGTCGTTTTTGTTTTCCATGTAATCAAAAAAGTGTTATTTTTTCACTTTGCCGTGGTGGAATTTGAACCGTTTGTTAAAGACTTTCAAAACCCCCAAAACGGTACAACTAGGAAAAATAGCATCGGAACATAATGAGAGCACAAAAACCTGTGTTTCAGCTGAGACTAAAACACAAGATGGTTTTTAGCCAGCCTTTTCCAAAAAGGCTACATCTGGATCAAAAGCGGCCCCTACGGGTAGTTCGTCTTATACATCGGGGTCGTTTATTCGGGCCAATAGGTAGATAGTGTTCTCTTCCGCTTACAACTCCAAAATAAATAACAATGGCCGTTTTAGGATCCTATATACTTGCATGTTAAGTGGAATCGTAATCAGAACCAGAATCATTAAATTCCTTACTTGTGTGTGTTTGTGTATGCAGTATTCATTTTTACCACTGCTCACACTTGCTATAACTGCAAATTTAAACCCTTTGATAGCTCTACGCATTCATACTGGAATTTGCATACATCTAATTAAAGCCTCTAGCAGTGTTAAGTTAATGAAACTGCAGTCTGCTAAATACAGCCTTGTGCTCTTCCATTACAGCACATTCATTCTCGCTGTGTGATACGCTACCACTTCTCTTGATTTTCAGCCCATCACAATCGTTCATCTATTCGTAAATGCTCCGCCTTCTAATCTGTGTAATCTGTTGCATTTGTTACAAAAACACATTTGAGACATATTAAAGACCTGTCCTGCTGTGATTGTGCATAGAAAATCACATATTTCGGTATAGGAAATGAGACTATGTTTTTTTTTTGTGCACACGGAGTCTTTGTAGAGAACGTGAACAGCACCAGGGGTGTTTACCTTTGCATTTTTTGGCAAGAAGACAATCCTGAAGAAAAGAGAGTGTGGGTTTTGTTTTCCACATAATTTAAGAGTTAGGAGTTGCAACAGTTTTAGAGCAGTGCTTATTTATAATTGGGGTAAGCTGGCAGCAGAGGAACCGTTTTGAAGCAGTGAGGCCTGAAATGAATGGAAAGAAATGTGGGCATTTTAATTTTGAATTGCTCCACTTCTGTGACAGCTGAACCCAAACAGTGTGGCAACTGGCAATCTGAGATGCTCAGATGTGGGCTAATTTAAGGGGTATCAAAAGTGCTTGCTCACAGTGTTTAATAGATTATGTATGAGACAGAAATGAGTTTGGGAATTTGATGCAACAGTCTCATCCACAGGCCATCTACAGTCCGTTCACTGACCACTTGATGCATATTGCACATTCAAGAGCTGGCTGAAACGTTTAGTTCAAATCTGATTGGTAGAATATATAACTTATGGGATTTGAGGGAAGGCAGCAGTCCACCAGGAAACAGTCATGCTTACAAGGTTGAATGAGCATTGCCAAGTATTCAGAAATACACAAATAGCAGAATAGTTTGAGTGTGTTTAGGAAGACCAGCTTGATTAATGTTCATTGTTTCATGGGAGTGGACAGTCCCTGCTCAACTGTTTTGCCACGATTTTATTTCCATAGTAAAAGCGAGTTCTCTGATTGTTTGTTTGTTTGTTTGTTTGTTTTGGACAATTAACTCACAATTAAAAATGTCTGAATGTCACTGCGGTACAAGTGTCATTTGTGCTCATATGCTGCAGAATATTTTCTCTTCACTAACTTCACTTTCTTCTTCACTGTCATTTTTGCTCACTGTCTTTTAATCAGCAGGGGCCGGTTGTAGTTTTGTTACAAATTATAGTAAGTTACAACTTGCACACTAATTAATATTTTTGGTCTGCGCCATTAAACTTAGTTGAAACATAACTCCACATATAAAATAAGTCTCTCAAAACCTCCCGTGGCAGGAGCAACAGCTGGAATAAAATAACAGATCGACTGAATTGCATCAATAAGCTCTTAACATATAAGATAATGTTCACCTTTACATTTTAAGAGAGGGAACATTGTGTGAATAAATTACTTTGTTTGCAGCGTTTCAACACGAATCCGACCTAAACAGCCATGTACTTCTGCTCGTGTATTTAAAGGCTGCTATTGGAGCATTCCATTTTTAATGTTCATTTAGTGAAAATTTGCATTTGTTATTTTTGTATCTATTTTTTAATTATCATTTTAACTTTATTTCAATTAACAAAAATATTTTAATATAGTTTTAATGAACAATAATAACACTGCTTTACAGTTGCCTAGCTGCACAAATTGATGTATGCATATTTATGTATATAAGTGTATATAAGTGCAGGTTTGTGGCTTCACCTGCAGTATTTTACAGTGTTTTCAAATGTAGCTCATCCTATCAGATTTCAGAGCTGGAACTATGTGTTTTATAACTAGAGCTTTTGTAATGGCTCAGTTAGTCTGTAGAACAAGTTGTCTTATAGATGTTATTATTTATCTACTGTTTAGCAAGAAGATAGCAGTTCTTCCTCGAAATAAAAAACTGCAGCAATATAAATGTATCACAAGAACAGCAGGGTGTATCTGATCTTAACCTCATGAGGACATTTACTCTCGAAAAAAAATGTTTTATTGTTTTGTGTGTGTGTGTGTGTGTGTGTGTTTCATGGCTCATGAGACTCAATGGAGTTCTCAGTATCACACTAAGATGTCTCTGCTTAATTCACAATGTATAAATAGAGACCAAACTGTTGTCAATTGCAGAATTCAGATCATTTGGTTATTCAAAAAAAAAAAAATTTGTTGTTTTGTTTTGTTTTTTGTGCATTCACTTTTTCTTATTATTGAATTTTTGTTTGTCATTTCTGTCTTCTTATATCTTTTAAATTATGCATAAAAATGGACACAGTAAATAAAGACACTGCATTTTTTATTGTTGAATATCCCATCACTTGGAAAAACAACAATGTTCTAATGGAGATGTCCTAATGGAGTTTCATGTTGACTTTTGGCAAACATCTCCATTTACTCTCCATCTATCCATCTATGTCATCTTTGGACGTTAGTTGAAAATGGAGCATAAATGTGATGTTTTGTGTTGTATTTCTGTGTGCCGCTCACTGTGATAGCTTGTGTGTCTGTCAATTGTCACATTCGCTGAGCTCCAGTGACCTGTGGAAACACAGCTCACACTTGGCTCAGAGTCATTTCTCTTTTTAGAGAGGGAGGCAGTTTAATTCACTCGGTTTATAAAGAAGGCATGGAAACCGTGACAGCTTTAAGTGGGGAAAAATTTAATTGTTTAGCCTCAGGAACACTCCAGTCACTACCAAATATGGACCGGACTATTCATAAAATATTGTAGGATATAACAAAATATCTTAACACACAGGACAAAAATGTACCTGTGGCAACATTGCTGCAAAATAATATTATATTGCTTCTTGCAAGTTTTGTGGAGCTTTTAAGGTGAAATGTCCAGTGAGAAGAATGCTCTAAAAGTGCATTCAGTTTTATCTAAAACAGATGGATCTGGCAGCGTTTTATTACACTGGTTGCTCTATCACATTTGAAAATAATGTACCACATACAGTAAACCTGACCCTATAACTGATAGTGTTAACAAAAGCAAAAGTGAGATAAAAACACATTTGCTGAAACATCAGTGCAATTTTAGCTTGATTCTACAAGTCTTAGAACTTTTTTTATTGTGACTTGTGCTTCACAGGACTCGTACCTGACTGTACCAGGTGGGCTACCGAGCAAGTTTACTATGTCAGGAAAGTCATACATATGCAGCTGGTTATGTAATGTAAATTTTAAAATTGTATTAGGTTACAAATCATGCACTATGGTAAAAGTGCTTTGGAATCATAAGTGATATCTGTCAATGCACACATTTCTTAAAAGGGTATTTGATCATGTGAACTAATTGTTTTGCAACTAGTTTGCTATATTGAATATTGAATATAAATTCCCATTTAGTTTACATATGCATTGATTATTTCAATGTTAAATACCATGCGCTTGCTCCGTTTTATATTTAATTATATTTAATTATATATAAGCTTCTCATACAGGAAATTAACACTGACATAATTAACTTTATTGATATAATCTTATTAGAGCAGCAGAGTATATAGCATTTCAAAAGTTGCTGTTCCCATGGAAACAATGGTTCTCAATGTGACTGCCTACTGCCATGAAGCATTTTGATTGACAGGTCTCAAACTACTCTTATAAACTGAATGCAAATATTTCACTAGCTGTAGCAGTATTTTACAGTACATTATTTTTTATACATAAGCAGAGCAACAATTTTATTTGCCCTTGTTTGCATGGTTTTTTGGTTCCATTAATTAATTGCAGGCTCATTGGATAGCAAATATTTTATATATATATATAGATATATATATACATCTCACATATATTACTCGACTTTGTCTCGAAATGGCGATATTCATCTCAAAATTCTGATTTTATTTCTTTTAGAATTATGAGATATAACTACATTTTGTGTTTTATATAAATATTATATATATATATAGAGAGAGAAGAGAGAGAGAGAGAGAGAGAGAGAGAGGCGCAACAGTATACAAAATGTAATATATATATATATATATAATATAATATATATAATGATAGAGAGGAGAGAGAGATAGAGCGTCATATACAGTATATATATATAATATATAATATAATAATATAACTTTATATATATACATTCCCCACATTCTACGTCATGATGTGGGGAAGATTTTGCCTAACGCCACCAAATGTTCACGCAAGAACGAAGGCGTAATTTTATTGTTGCTAGCACAACCACCAGCCGCCGTGTCCGTGGAGACGCTGTGTGGATTCGTTGTGACAGCGCAACGAACTTTTTTGGTCTACCACAAGAGTACACGACTAAATCGTTGGTTAAGTTTGTTATTTACTGATCCTGGTAGACTACATTCCGTCTGTTCTGACTACAGCACTGTATTAACGTTTTTCATATTTAAAGAATATGCCACTGATGATTAAAACGCGAGTTTTGAGCAGTGTAGAGTAGCGCTTGTTGTTTGTCATTTCTCAGATCACAAATTCGACTGGCTTAAAAGACAGAATAAGTCATTATAATCATAATTATGTCCCCCACTGGTGCAACAAATGCCTCGTTTATAAGGGTTTTAATGTTTTTGTCTCGTCGTCGCGCCGGGACACGCCATCACAGTATGGTGAGGGCGTAACATTTCCATCACAGGCTTGAGGAATTCGGCCAATCACAACTCACTGGATAGCTGGCCAATCAGACACATCCTCGCTTTTCAGATCGATGAGCTTTGTAAAAATCGACGCGTTTTCAGAAAGGCGGGGCATAGAGGAGAACAATAATGTACATTATGTGGAAAATGTGTTTTTTGAACTTTTAAACTGCATAAACATATTTCATTACACAAAATAATGTTTTTTTTTTAGCAACGTCATATGACCCCTTTAAAGGGACAGTTCAACCAAAAAAAGAAATTCTTTCATCATTTATTCACTCTCAGGTTGATCAAAACCTAAAAAGTCAAAGACTTTGGTGAATCTTTAAATCACAAATTAAGATGTTTTTACAGAAATGTGTCCCTCCATTGAAAGTCCAGGTAGCCAGAACCTAGAAGATCAAAAAAAAAGCCATACAGGTTTCATAATATCAATCCATTTGAATCAACCCATATGAATAAAAGCCTAAATTAAGTCTTTTCATCATAAAAAAGTGTATCTCTTCACAAGACTTGGATTAAAATGCCTGATTTATATGGATTCATTTTATGACACCTTTTTGGATCACATTCATGGAACTTCGAAATTAGGATTACGTCTGACATTTATTTCTTTTCATAGTCACATTCACATTTCATCTTCATTCAAGTGAAACTATGCTTTTATCTATGCACAAGATACTACTCCACAATTGTCAGTGAGGTTCCATTATTTGATTCCCTTTGCTCCGCTTATTTCTCACAGGAGTCCTTTTGCACGAGTTTACAACCCCCATTGAATGGATTTTTGCTTGTGGACCCCGTAACCTAGTTTTTTGGTTGCAAAGACCAACATCCGCCCTCATTTACCCTAGCGACATTTATAGAACTAAAGATTTGGCAGACCCAGGACTAAAAAAGCTTTATCTTTGCCTATGATTTTTCATAGATAACGAACTTTAATCATGCAGAAAAAATGGTGTAGAAAAAGAGGAGTCTTTTTTTTTGGTTCCCCAGATTGGTCTATTACAAACACACCCCTGGTGTTACGTTTAAAAGGCGCTCCAAATCGTTGTCATTTTTGAAGAAACATTTCAGAACGAAATAAGATCAAAAACCTTCGGTGTTCGGAAATGAATTTTAAAAAAAAACCAATGAACTAAGGACGGTCCCAACCTTCCGTGCGATGTGATGCGGTTATATTCGCTTTTAAACAATAACCATTTTTCCTTTAGATGAAGATGTGGTTTTCTGAAACGCACTCCAGCGAATTCATATGAAATTCAGAAGCCAGTTATTACACAGTTCTGTGTGTTTTACACATTTCTCGGTGCTGAAACATCTGCTCACTAAACAGCACGGCTTTGGGGATTTGGGCACTGATCCAGGATCCCTTGTGCAGCCGCAAGCCCAGAGAAACTCTCATCCAACTGACAAATTATCTGGGTCCTTCCGAGAGGATATGTCTCTCCTCACATCACCTGCTGTGTTCGAATCTAGATGATGAGGGTCACACTAAATTTTTAGCCCGGACCCCCGGGGTCATGGTGCTTGTCGGTGTGTCCCCCAAAATATGTATTTATTTTCTTTAGGGTTTTATTTTTTAAGTTTGGTAATACGATATTCCAAAATGAAAGAACGTGGCCCATTATAAACAAAAAATTAATAATATCAAACAATAAAACTTTTAAAAGGCGACACTGATTACGGAAATAATCAAAAATACTTTAAGAAACATAATATACAATTATTATCAGAAACAGTAGCTTCATCTTATTGAAAATTAATAAAATATCTATATCCGTTTACATTAAATTAAATGCAATTATTTGAACATACGTTGACATCCACTTAAGTGAACCTTAATTCATCTTTATAAGTGGCTATCTAATTTCATAATTATTTCAGTTTCTTTTAAAACTATTGTTATAAGTGACTGACTAAATGTTTATTGTCAAGCCATGTAATGGACGGTCATTTCCTTCTGGTTAAAAACTTATATGTTCCATGATTTTTTAAAAGTATATTTGTAATTAAATGATTAGTAATTATTGAAGTTTCAATTTAGTACCTGTTAAACATATATACCCATTTACAATCCAATAAGCACACTACAGTTTCAAATGCCTCTTCTACAGTTTTGTCTTAGTCTTTTTTAGTCACAGAAACGCTTCCAAATAATTGTACTTTAAAACACAAAAAAATATTAAAACAATGTTTTAAAGTAAACATTTTAATATTACATTATTACAAAGTGCACTTTTAAAATTCATTCCTCAAATTAACTTTTAAAATTCACTTAATCAGGAGACCATTTATTTCTTAAATAAGTATCTTATCTACAATTACAGTTTATATATATCTATATTTGTGGTGTGATACCGCTTTTTATTTATTAGTTATTCCCATTATGGGACCACAATTCCCCCACAAGGAGTAAACATACTATACTTTTGGACCTTGTTTGGACCTTTTTTTTTTGTTTGACTGGGGTCCCCATGAAGGACGTGGGTGGACAAGCGTATAAAAATCATAGCAGAAGTATTTTTTTTTTGTTTTAACACAAAATGAGGAAAGTAAAATGCACACAGTTTCCTGGTGATGTGTAAAGGTTTAAGGGGTCTGTTTGGTGTAGGTCCCTAGCGTCATACATTGTTGTAACAGTATAAAACCATTACAACCTATAGATGTCCCCCTAACACATGGGAAACACAACATGTGTGGTTGTGTGTGTGTGTGGTGTGTGTGTGGTGTTTTGTGTGTGTTTGGTGTTTGTGTTGTGTGTTGTGGTGTGTGTGGTGGGTGTGACCCCTGGACCACAAAACCTGTCATAAGGTTTATGTCAAAGACATAATTTTTTGAAACTGGGATTTATATTGAAATTGAGATATGCTTTTTTAGATATTGCTAAAATATACCCAAGCGACTTAAGACTGTTCTTTTGTGGTCCAGGGTCACCCACACACACACACACCACACATATATATATATATATACTTTTAAGTTTTGAAGCGCACTACAAATTCACATTCAGTACAGTTAAGCAGACTACAAGGTTTCTGAAAACTCTGGAGTCTTGCATGTCATGTTGCAAAAGGGTTACATGCAAGACATCGAGAAATCAATGCACAAAAGGTAAATGAATTCCACAGAGTCACTCAGAGATCTATATAGTTGAATCACAAGTAAATATGAGTCAATATACATAATGCAAAGGGCTGAAATGTTCCAGCAATGTTGATGTTGATTACTACTCTCAAACCTGCACCACTGCTTTACTGTGTTACAACTTATTCTTTCTTCACTTTTAGGTCACTTGGCATTCCTCCAGGAAGAGGAAGCTGTCCTCTGATTGGCCCGTTACCCTTTGACCTTATCTATACGGACTACCACGGCCTGCAGCAGATGAAACAGCACATGGGCCTTTCCTTTAGACAGCACAGGTCAGTTTGAGTCTCTCTTCCAAAAAACTGAGCTGCCTTTCTGATTTCTGAACCTCTGGCTTGTAACCATAAAGATATTTATTTGCCTGCCTTTTTGAAAAAGTTACAAAACTTGAATTTTGATTTCAAGCTGATCAGTATCATGTGCTTTATAATGGATTCTGAGTCTTTATTGACTTGGTCATGCCAGCAGTCTCTGTGAATTCTCAGAACTCAATCAGTGAGTTCAATTATGAATAGAGATGAATACATACAACACTGATGAGTACAGCATAATACTCCAGAAATTTACTTCATAAATAATGGATAACATCTGTGTCTCATCGTTCACACCAAGACCGCCACATGCATAATGTATTAAAATTATTGGAAGATCAAGTAGATGCCATTTCTCATTTGTCAACTGTAAAATACAGTATGTTGCTATATTTCACTCTGGGAGAGAATGATTTGTCTTTTGTGTAATAAATCAACCATGTAGGATTCATTTTTTATTGCACTGAAATGTGTACAGCAGTCCAAGTCTGAATGCTGTTGTTGTTTTTTTCCAAGTGTCACAAAATAGGAAATAATTTAATAATCTTCACATAGCTATTTTCATACAATTACAAAAACGTATAAATTCATCATAAAAACAGTGTAAAAAGAAGCAAACTTTAGCATATTTTTATTATGAGAATAATATACTTTAAAAGAATATACTTGATAAATTAGACTTAATTGCAATAAAATTTAAATATATTATAATTTTTTTTGACCCACTCAAAAGGAATTAAGCACATCTTTATATGTAATTTTAAAATTAATTTGTCTTTGAAATATGGTTAAAGCATTTTTGGTCAAATAAAATATACTTTAATGTCGTTTCTATTGAAACTTGTACGTCATGTATTTAAATATATTTGAAATTGCACTTTTGTAATGATGAAGTTGCAATTTAGTACATTTAAAATATATTACCTTTAAATGTAATATTGAATAACACACTGCAGTGAAAATCATAATTACGTACTTGTGCTGTATGTTAGTGTACTTCTACAAAAAAAGAGATTATTAAAAACATAATATTTACAATGTAAAGTAAAACTTTAAAGGGTATTAAAGTATTTTAGGCATTTTCAGTAATATTATATTATACCACCATAACTGATTTTAATTGTGCCACTTGCAATGCTTCATGGGATGAGTAGTTCATTCTCATCTGATAACATTATAACACAATTTACATTTTTCTTTTTCTCTAGATTCCTTAACCCTACCACAGCCTAAGTAAAGACATAAACCTAACTATTAATAAGCAGCAAATTAGGAGTTTATTGAGGCAAAAGTCGTAGTTAATAATTAGTTCATAGTTAAAAGTGTTCTAATGTGTATTGTTCACAAGGGTTTGTTGTGTTCGCAACAGCATAACAGTCATGTAGTGTGTGATTTATTCCCTTATTTTTCTTCAACAGTTTATTTAATAAGTCAGCAAATGTGTGATGGCTAGTATTTTAAAAAGTATTCAGATTTCAGGAGTCATGTAGCGTAGTCTGATTATGTACTGATAAGCATATCCACTGTATGTTCAGTCATATATCATTGCATATTTAATCCCATTAATGAGATTGATATCTAGAATGGAAAGAGATTTAATGACTTCAGTTTCACTGTGTTCCTCACACAAAGCTATCATATGGCCTCAGAAGACTTGGAAATTAAAAGCAGCACAGCGATAGTCCATTTGACTTGTGCATTGCAAGTCTAATGATCTACTGCTGTGGTACTTTTCATTTTGGAGCCTGTCAGCCCCTGGTTACCATTCACTTTCATTTTATGAAAAAATATATAGTGTGAATGATCTGCAAAACATCTGCATGGAAAAAAACAAAGCCACACAGGTTTGAAAATGAGGCAGTTTTCTTTAATGGGGAAACTAAGATTTTAATGGAAAGCTTTATGCTAATGTGTATAATCACATTTGCCAGACGCACATCGTTTCGTTTGGCGGAATAGCATGTGTGAGCATATTAGCTGGTCTGTGCATCACCACACAACAAAAAATAATCAGAACTCTGGGTAAAGTGTTTTTCTGTGTAGGTGCCACATCCGTGTGATCGACACCTTTGGCACGGAGCCAGCATACAATAATGAGGAGTACGCCACACTGAACGGCTACAGAACCAACTGGGGCTACTGGAACCTCAACTGCAAACAATACATGACCATGTTCCGTAAGTCTGTGATTCTTATTACTGGCTGGAGCTGAATCATGACACAATTGTCTTGTTAGAGCTGCTTTACAGCAGAATTTGGCTTTGCTCGTATTTGAAATTTTGCTAACACTTTAGATCAAGGAACGCATATTCACTGTATTTTGCCTCAAACTTCTAATTTGCTGCTTATTGAGAGTAAGCAAGGTAGTTGTTGCGGTAGTTATGTTGAGGTATTGGATAGGGTTAAGGGATCTACAATATGGTCATGCATTAATATATGCTTTATAAGTAAGGGATAATGTACATCTAGCCAGTTGTTTGCTTCGCGTCGGGGGTTATTCTGCGATATGTAAATAATTAGACACAAAATATTGATTTGAGTTTAAATATTTGAACGCAATGCTTCTGTGAAGACAGCAGTTGCGAGCAAGCGGCAAGTTAAAACTAGACGGACATTTAAGGGAAACAGTGCAGTCAAACCACTTATTACACAAAATTTCACCACAAAAATAATTAAGGCAATAAAAGAATTAAAGACGAAAATGTTTTTAAAATCTTACCAGTTTGTTAGTTCTCTTATAATCCATTACAGCGTACAAAACAATCGCAGCAAAATGGCAGCAGCTGCGTTTGTATGAAACAAGAGAGAGCGAGTCTGCGATTCCAGGATGACATAATTAAATAATTGTACTGCGTCACCAAGAAAACCATCGTTTCCTACAAGTTATAGGGCCTCCTTCAGTTACCCGGATGAGCCTGTGTTATAAGCTTTTACCAGTTGTTATGATAACATACCTCAGAATATTGCGACTGACCA
Organism: Sinocyclocheilus anophthalmus; assembly: GCA_018155175.1. Taxonomy (NCBI): domain Eukaryota; kingdom Metazoa; phylum Chordata; class Actinopteri; order Cypriniformes; family Cyprinidae; genus Sinocyclocheilus; species Sinocyclocheilus anophthalmus. The sequence continues at coordinate 204,206 of JADLZN010002402.1, read as the reverse complement.
ATCGGAGTCAAGTATTCCACAGAGCCATGTAATAAGAGCTAAAGAACAGCCAATAAATAAATAAATAAAAACTAGTTATTTGCTGTATTATCAATTTACAATGGATTAAACTAAGTCTATACCTTTTTGCACATTTAAAATGGTGTTTTGTTTGGAAATATGTCATATTACGGAAGTTAGACAATGTAAAAAAATATATTTTTAACAGTAAAAGTCACAAAATGCTATGTAAAAGTAAAAATACTATGGTAAAACTGGTTAATTGGTTAACAATCAGTTTCCTTACTATACTCATGGATTACATTTTATGTAATTAAAGTAAAATACATTTCAGGTAATTGAAATTATATGTCATCTTATAATTTACAGTATAAAACTCTAAATTGCCATTCTCTGTGGCAGCTCACATTTAATTTTTAATTGAAATAAATTGTTTCCTCTCAGTTTTTTGTTAGCAGTTATGACGTCATATCTTATGTTGTTAAATTAATGTTTACGGCATTATTTAGTGTCACTATTTTTGTGTTTGTGCCAGATAAATATTGCTGTATTCAGTTTTACAGTGTTAAAATTTTGGTAGCACTTTCTATGAAGCCCATTTTTATAACACATTATACGGGTATTCTTAAGACATTATAATGAATGCATAATGCATTATAAAAAATACAATACAAATACAGGCACCTGTACAAATACAATACAATTGTAACGGAGGGAACACAGGAAGCGTGCGGATCCATCTGCAAGGCTTTATTCGCAAGAGACGTGGTCAAAAACAGGCATAGGTCAGACAATGGCAAACAGGTATATTGATGGCAAGGCAAGAGGGATAATTCAGGTACAAGGCAAAGGTCCAGGCAGTGGTGAAAAGTATTCAATTGGGCGAGACTCGAGGGATAATCCGGGTACACAGGCAGTGATCAGAACACGGGGAAACAGACAAGGCAAGATGATGAAAACAAGGAAAAACAAGACACTAGGCTCGGTAAGGCAGCTAACACTAGGGGAGTGGAAAATGCAGAACAGTACACAAGACTAAAACAGAAAACACAGAATGGCTCGGTAAGGCAGCTAACACTAGGGGAGTGAAAAACGCTAGACAATACTCGGCGATCTGAACAGGAACTGAGTGGGTGTTAAATAGAGTGAGTAATGGCTCTCAGGTGAGCGTGTGATTAGTGAAGGCTGTGTGATCAGTGAATTCAGCTGTGTAAGTGCAATGGATGATGGGAAATGTAGCCATGGTGACATGTGGAAGTCTGTGTAGTGTGAGAGTCAATATAATGGAAGGGTGACCTCTGCTGGTAATCGGACGGAAGGCCACGGACCGGATTCGTGACAGAGCCCCCCCCCCAAGGAGCGGCTTCCAGACGCTCCCAACACAATACCATCCAGGAGGGTGGTGGGGCGGAGGCGGAACAGGGGGAGGGACGGTGGGCCAGGTCCATGTGGAAATGGAGAGACTGGGAAATGAGGCAAAGCCGGCAGAGCAGGGCACCAAGGTGGAGCAGACGGAACAGGAGCCCACCCTGGGCCTAACTCAGGGACATGACCCCCTCCTGGGTGGAATGGAGGATCTGGAGCCCTTCCAGGGTGGTACTGGGGATCAGGATAGCGCTTACGTGATGCTGGCACTGGAGAGTGCTCTGGAGGAGCAGGCACAGCAAAGGGCCTTCGAGGAGCTGGGACTGGAGTGAGTTTTGTCTGGGCCGACACTGGAGCGGCTCCGGGGCTGGAGCCGACATGGGACGGGGAAACAGGAGCCCTCCCTGGGCTTAACAGGGAAACAGGAGCCCTTCGTGGACTATACTCGGGAACAGGAGCCCTCACTGGCTATACTCGGACGGACCCTCCCTGGGCTTAACAGGAAACAGGAGCCCCTTCGTTGACTATACTCGGAACAGGCGCCCTCACTGGGCTCGACTCGGAACAGGAGCCCTCCCGTGGGCTAACTCGGAACAGAGCCCCCTGGGCTTAACTCGGGAACAGGACCTCCCTGGGCTTGAACTCGGGAGGTCATGACCCTCCCGGGTTAACTCGGGACAGGATCCCTCCCTGGGTTAACTCGGGAACAGGAGCCCTCCCGGGCTAACTCGGGAACAGGAGCCCTCGTGGCTATTCAGGATGAAAGTCCTCCTGGTAGGGACTGGGACCGGGGAACTGAGACCCAAGAGACAGACGAGCATATACTGTCTCAGGTCTGCACAGACAAGTTCCTTTCACAAACGGCCTCCATAGCCGTGACAGGATGAGCAGAGAGTTCGCAAACGGCCTCCATAGCTGTGACAGGACTAGCAGAGTATTTCACAATGCCCTTTATAGCTGTGACAGACAACCAGGAATTCACAGGGGTACGATGACACCTCTGCAGGTTTTGCAGTGGATGCCGCCACCTCTGGAGGTTCTATAGTAGTGCCCTCAGGATACAGGGAGACGTCGGCGAAGGTTCCTTCGACCTTGACATGACAGGTTAAAAGTGCGTTTCTGGGTGCCACCACCACGCAAGGAGCTGAAGTGAGCACCGCCACTTCGGGAGGTTCTGCAACATGCGCTGCCACTTCTGGAGAAACTGCAGTGGGCACCATCGTTTCGGGGAACACAGCAGCTAGTACCACTACCTCAGGAGATTCTGCAGCTTCAGCCGCCAACTCTGGAGACCTAATAGTGGGCGCCGCCGCCTCTGGGTGTTCTGTGGTGGTGTATGCAGCCCAACCACAACAAAAAGCGATCCCCATCAGGGGAAACACTTCAGACAGGGGAATTAGTTCAGGAACAGAAAGGTTATAGTGAGTGGGTTTAGGGATACCAGCTGCGCGTGCAGACAAGTGGTGTATCCATCACACAATACCATACTGGGGATACCGAACGACTGCCTTGACGTCTGGGTGCAACAGGCAGTACATGAACAAGACTCCTGAAATCGCTTGTCCGACGAGACTCAGGCGGATCACTGTGACTTGACGGTAACTCAGGAGGTCAGCTGTGACGTGACGGACTCAGGATGGTCCGCTGTGACGTGACGTGACTCAGGATGATCAGCTGTGACGTGACGTGACTCAGGATGATCAGCTGTGAGTGACGGGACTCTGGATATCAGCTGTAAATGGACTGGACTCATTATAACAACTGTGACTTGACTTGGTTCATGAAGATCAGCTGTGTCTTGACTTGCCTCATGACGATCAACTGTGACTTGACTGGACTCAGGAAGATCAGTCTGTGACTTGACTGGACTCACGATGATCAACTGTGATTTGACTTGGTTCATGAAGATCAACTTTCACATAACGGGGCGCTGTTGTGTCCGCCATTTTGTGAGCGTAATCTAGTGCGGGGGCCATTACACGCGTGATGCGAAGGGTTCGGTTCCGCCGCGATCCCCACAGTGAATAGAGAGTCACACAACCAGCAACGTTCCAAAAACAACTCAGTGACAACGTGGACCCTCGCGTCTAAGCTCAGATTTTAGAGGTTGATTAAGGCCATCACAAAAAAACACTATCAAAAGACAGTCTGGCAGATCAGAATAGCGTGCTATGGCTAAAAATTTGCGAACATAGTTCTCTAGTGATCGCGGGCCCTGTCTAAGGGCTAACAAAATCCTTGCCGTGTCCATACCTGGCCAATGTTCCTCTGAAAAGCTGCTGGATCCTTGTGAGGCCGAGTATTCTGTAACGGAGGGAACACAGGAAGCGTGCGGATCCATCTGCAAGGCTTTATTCGCAAGAGACGTGGTCAAAAACAGGCATAGGTCAGACAATGGCAAACAGGTATATTGATGGCAAGGCAAGAGGGATAATCCAGGTACAAGGCAAAGGTCCAGGTAGGGGCGAACAGTATCCAATTGGGAGAGACTCGAGGGATAATCCAGGTACACAGGCAGTGATCAGAACACGGGGAAACGGACAAGGCAAGATGATGAAAACAAGGAAAAACAAGACACTAGGCTCGGTAAGGCAGCTAACACTAGGGGAGTGGAAAATGCAGAACAATACACGAGACTAAAACAGAAAACACGGAATGGCTCGGTAAGGCAGCTAACACTAGGGGAGTGAAAAACGCTAGACAATACTCGGCGATCTGAACAGGAACTGAGTGGGTGTTAAATAGAGTGAGTAATGGCTCTCAGGTGAGCGTGTGATTAGTGAAGGCTGTGTGATCAGTGAATTCAGCTGTGTAAGTGCAATGGATGATGGGAACTGTAGTCCGGAGTGACATGTAACAGTCTGTGTAGTGTGAGAGTCAATGTAATGGTAGAGTGACCTCTACTGGTAATCGGCCGGAAGGCCACGGACCGGATTCGTGACAACAATACAAATGCAGATACAGTCTGCAACATACCCAGTCCTGATAATCCACTTAATTTATAATGGATTCATTATTTATTATAATGGATCTCATATCTTGACATTATTTATTTAAGATCTGTTCAGGATCTTACTGATATTACAATATAGCTAAAATCAAATGTGCCATATTACACAATTCATTTAATTTTTTTATTAAAAAAATATTTATAAATTGTTATAATTAATGCTTATTTATAAGTTAATTATAAGTGGTCTTTGTGCTGCTTTAAGTAAAGTAACAGTTAACACTGCAAGATATAATACGTTATAATACCTATAACTTGGAAATATAATCCATTAAAATTAAGTGGATGCATTGTGTTCATGGTGTCGTATAATCATCATACTCTTAACAGCTATACACAAATAAGTAATATTATAATGCATTACAACTGTTTGTGAGGATTACTCATTAGATTATAAAACATATTATAAGTAAAAAAAAAATAATAAATAAATATAGATATATATGATAGTATATAGATCCATCCACAAAAAGTTATGAATATGAAATAAGTTATTGGTTAATCTTCATGCTTAAATAGTGCTAAAATAAAATTGTCATGTTCATGATAAGAACAGTTAGACTAACTTAAAGTTAGGCAATTATCGTATTTCATATTCTAGCTTCTCATCATTTTGACAAATGTTTTAATTTGTCACACTTCTGACATGACTAGATAAGAAATTTTAATATGAATATGCAAGGTCAAAGAGCCCAAACAAATGGGGTCACCAATCACTATTATGGTGACTTCAAAACAATTACAGCAGTAAACAACTACATTTCTGACAGTGGCACAGATAAAGACAACTTTATAATGTGAATTCACAGTAAAACAAAATGATTGTGATTTATCATCATTCTGCTGTTCATTCACAGTCATTTATAAAAATAAATAAAATGACCCAGCATGCATTGATTTCACAGCAAATGTCTGACTACAGTAATATATTGTAAAATAATACTCTTTAATCCTGTAAATTCCTGCCAATATTTTTTATAGTGTATGGTATGTAATAAAAAAACAAAAAAAAGTTTTGGTTACACTTTATTTTAAGCTGTCCATGTTATAGAGTAATTGTACATGTAAGTGCTGAGTAATATTAATTAATAATGTTTACTTTCTATAGGATTAGTGTTAGGAATAGGGTTTGATTTAGGGTTAGTTGCATATAATTATACAGTTATTAAAGGGATAGTTCACCCAAAAATGTAAATTATCCCATGATTTACTCACCCTCAAGCCATCCTAGGTGTATGTGACTTTTTTTCAGGCAAATGTAATCAGAATTATATAAAAAAAATGTCTTGGCTCTTCCAAGCTTTATATAATGGCAGTGAGTGGATTTTAAGCCCAAAAAAGTGCATCCATCCATCATAAAAAGTGCTCCACATGGCCCCGGAGGGTTAATAAAAGCCTTCTGAAGCGAAGCGATGCGTTTGTGTAAGAAAAATATACATATTTAAAACTTTATAGACTGTAATCTGTAGCTTACGTAAGTACAGTACATGCAACGTGTAACAAGGACACCATAAAATAAAGTTTTACCAAAATGATTGCTTCTACCAAGTAGTTTAGTTACCTATGTCTAATTAGTAGCTTGTAATGTGGCTAACTTCTTTATCAAAGGGGTGAGTATCTCGTAGCTTCTCTAATGCATTTATCAGGCTGCATTATGAAAGTCTTTTAGTAATCACAGCACAGAAAATGAGAACAGTAAGCACGTCTGGGTGAGCGTTTTGTGTTTGGGTAGCAGATGCTATAGACGCAGAGCATCTGTATACGGGAGAAGAGCAGCAGATGTTGTCAGAGCTGGAGAGTGTTTGTGTCTGTGCAGCATATGCACAAATCTGCATCTCTACACTCTGAGGCACTGCTCCTCATTTCAATATATTAACAGCACACAAGGTTGGCCCAAATTCAGAATTTAGCAATTTGTTCCCTTTCACTTCATGAGTGTGCATTTGAATTGAATTGGCCAGATGCCCTACAGGATGACGAATTGAAATTCGCATCAGAATGACAGAAATTCAACACACCACAGCGCTTAATTTTCACTAAATGTCTCTTTAGTGTAGAATTTAGACCAATTAGACCGTTTTTCCTTGAACTAAGTTCAGTGCAGTCAAACAGTTGCCAGACATCAGAACTAATTTTGTTATACAAAACCACAACATTTCATCTACATGCACTTCTATGTATATATCTATATATATATTATAATATTAAATGTCTAATCTAATCTAAATTAAATTATTGCGAGAAATGAAAGACTTCACCCATAGACAATAACATGAGTTTTATTAAATCTAATATAAATACTAAAAACTAAATACTAATATATGTGCAATTTCAACATTTTATCTTCATATCCTGAAATTCTTAATAATCTTTTAAAAATGGTTATGGAATAGTCCTGAATAGTATGTGTAATTCATAATGGATGACTGAATGAATGAACGAATGAACAGAGCTGGGTAGATGACTTACACATTGTATAATGTTTACAAAAATGTTCCAAATTCTGATTACACATTACATTATAAAACTGTCAGTTAGTAAAGTACTCTATGGTACTCTTTTAGGTAATTATTCTGAGTACGTTTTAGATTACTTTTATATTACTTTTTTTATCTAACTTGTTTTAAACTTACCATTAAACATACCATATTGACACACACACACCACACAAAAAAGCAAGAGAAAGAAAATATCAACGTCATAACATTATACATTAAACCAGTGTTTCCCAACGGGGCTTAATTCAAAAACTGCAGTAGGTTTTGTGAGTTGATAATTAAATAATAATGAATAAAAAATTGATATATTATATATACTGTATATAATATATACCTATATATAATATAACATAAATTATTTAAAGCACTTGGACACTAACATAGAAAGGTAACACTTTTTTGATAGTCCACTTTAGACATTCTATTAACAGTAAGTAACTTTGCAACTACATGTCAACTAGCAGTTAGTAGAGTATTAGTAGACTGTCTGCTTAATATCTTCTAACACTTTCTTTGTCAACTTATTCTACTAACCCTAAACCTACCCTAACAGTCTACTTTGAGAGTTAGTAGACATGTAGTTGCAAATTAATGATAATTAGTTGACATGTAGTTGACATGTAGTTACAAAGTTACTTATAGTTAGTAGAATGTCTAAAGTGGACTATCGAAATAAAGTGTAACCCATAGAAATATTTAATTTGTTTACCTGCATGTTAATGTGACCATTAACCATCATCAGAGAACTGTGAATGTGTTGTTAAGTTATTGAAATATTACGAAATATTTCAAGTAAATATTTCATGTCTAAAGCATTTGGCTGACAAAAAATGTTTGGGAATCCCTTTATTTCATACATGGTCTAAATGCTTGAGAGGTGCTTCCCCTCTTATTTAGTAAACTGATTTCCACTTTAATAAAAAAAATATATAGACGCTTAAAAGGACTGCTGAGCTCAAAATAAGTCCAGTTGCGTATGCATTTGAGGCGATACAGCAAGGGGACCGAGCAGTACTACCATTACAGGTGGAAGAAGTCGTGATCCTGCTGGTTTGGGGTGAAGGGCGGGTCAGAAACAATACGTGTTTAAATGGATTTTACCCATCAAAACAGCCATTCTGATATAATTTTGTGTGCATTTGCTCAAGAAGATGCGAAAGACAACTCAATTTGACACTCGCATGCTGTCCGAGCTGCGGCTTTTAGCATGTGTGCACACAGAAACAATCTATCACAGCCTGCGACTACCGCATTTAAATCTCTTTCACGCTGTCTTGCACTTGAATGGCTTAAAGGGATAGTTCACCCAAAAATGAAAATTAGCCTGTGTTTTACTTACCCTCAAAGCACCCTAGGTGTATTTGACTTTCTTCTTTCAGACGAATCCAATCAGAGTTATTTAAAACCGTCCTGGCCCCCCACCTTCATGGGGGTAAGTGGGTTTTGGTTGTCAACAGTTCAGAAGACGTTAAATAAAGTGCACGCATCCATAATAAAACATCCCTCACACGGTGAATAAAGGCCTCCTGTAGCAAATCCATGCATTTTTGTAAGATAAATATCCATATTTCAAATGTAATAAACACTTTTTTCTCACTTCCGCTGACTGTGGTCCGCGGAAGATGTTCAGGCGATGAGTAGCGTATCGCGTGGAGTGCCTCTGCGAATGCAGACCAAAGGAAAACCACTCTCCTCTTGGCTTATATCGAAATCCTCCGACATTTTTCTTTACAAATCCTCATTTTGTGCTTCTAATTCGTGACCAGCGTTTTGTTTTTTTTGTCTCCGCGTTCGTCACTAATCACGCAACATCGACGTCTTACGTCATCCGCCGGAACGGCTTCCGCGCATGCCAGTTAATATACAGTATACTAGCTTAAGGTTTACTACCTTACAATCAGCAATCAAACTTACATTTTATGAGCATTCGTGAAATAATTCTGTCCACTGCTTCTCTTTGGAACATTCAAAATGAATGCAATGGTGTCATTGCGATGATCTCGTAAAGAACTGTATTTATGAAATTAGAAATATTCTGTTTTTTTGTTGTTGTTTTTCTGCAGCACACACTCCTGATAACTCTTTCATGGGTTTTGTGATCGAGGAACTAAACCAGACTGAAAGATTGATGATACAGAGGGACAAAGTCAACAACATGGCTGTGGTTTACGGCAAAGAGGCCAGTATGTGGAAGGTAAGAATGTGTGTGTCCAATAACAGCCCGTCAAAGCAAAGGTTGACGGTTTCCTTATTGGTTAGCAGAAACAGCAGAATTAGCAGAATTCTGACACTTTTCTACAGCATGTACTGGCAGCCTTGCTCAGCATTCGAAAACACTGTGCCATCACTGCTGTAAACTTGCTTCAGTCTGTGTAACTGTCAGAACATACAGAGATTGATTGCCTGGCTTCTATCATGGCTTGTTGGGCACACTGATTGCGCTAAAGTGGCGTTTGGATGTGCTGACAGCAAATAACATCAGGCTGCTTTAACACGCTTCAAAGCAGGATGAAAGCAAACATTCTGCACATCGAGAGAGACAGTCTGTGAACATCGCCGGAGGAAACTGAGCCCACCCGTCCTCCAACAAAAATAAATAAATAAATAAAAACTTGACAAGTAGCAGGCTTTAATCAGAAAGTGTGTTCAAACCGGTGGGCGTTTGGGAGCAGAGATTGGTTTTGATGAGAGTAAAATGTACCCCAGGAGCCTTGGAAAGCTCCAAGTCTTTGAAAAATGAAGTCTCCACATTTAACCTGAATGTTTTGACTGCCATCTTTAACGTGTTAGTGTGTCTCTGTGCTGCTTGAGGTGTGCATTGTCGTGTATGTTTTGTTTGACAGGTTGCCATTTAAAAGCTATCTGCACTCTGGAGTCCCTAAACACTGACAGTTCCCTCCGGGCCAAATGGCAGCCCACTCGCTCTCATTGTGCATGTGTCACTCAGCCCAGTGCTACAACTGTACGCTTAGAGATTGGAAAGACAATCATCGCCCCTTTGTCCACCGTTTTCCCCCCTTCTAATTTATTTTTTGGTCTCTTGTCGACCGTCTTGGCTCACTTACAACTCCAAGTCAGAGCGTGACAATCATTTTATCACTTCATGGAAAAATCTGGAAGTGCCAGGGAGTATTGCACTTCGGACCTGGAAAGACCGTGGGAATATACTTTTTTTTTTTTTTGATAAATTTCTATAAAATTTTTTTTTTTTATTTTTTGTATTATTATTTTTATTTTTATTTTTACGTGAAAGACTACAGAAGTCATGGACTTGGTCAAAGCCACTGTCGGAAACAGTTTTGCTGTTTAATATTATATATAATATATATAACAGTTGCATCTCAATAAATCTAAATGTGTGGAAAGTTCATTTATTTCAGTAATTCAACAATTGTGAAACTTGTGTATTAAATAATTCAATGCACACAGACTGAAGGGGTTTTTGTTAATGTGAGCCAAAATCATCACAATTAAAAAACCAAAGACTTAAACTACTTCAATCAGTGTGCACTGAATTTATTTAATACACAAATTTCAAAATTTGAGTTGAATTACTGAAATAAAAAAAAACTGAACTTTTCCACGACATTCTAATGTATTGAGACGCACCTGTACATGAAATAATATAACTATCACTGCATTTTTCAAAACAATATAATTAAAATGTCTTTACTGTCACCCTTGATCGATTGAGTAATTTGTTAAATAAAACAAAGAAGAAATCATACTGACACCAAAACGTGAAATGTGATTTATGTACGGTTATGGTTCTCTAAATGTCTAGGTAGAATCTCAACTGATGTGTGTGTGACACTTTAGTATGACATTTTCATTCATTCATTCATTCAATTATTCATTCAACACAAGCAATGAAGTCATATTACAATCAGTCAAAAGTTGTGCACTTAATTATAGCACTTGAGGTTTGATTTACGATGTGGTTAAATAGCATGTGTCAGGAAAAGAAGAGTGTCTTTTATTTGCCTATAAAAGAAAGTTAGTGTCTTTTATTTTCTTCTGCAAAGGCTGGTAATCCTCATTCTGACAAAAAGAGTCAGGAAATCCCACCCTCAAGATTATATTATATTCTGGGCTCAGATCCCTTCTTCAATGCAAATCTATGGGATTTGTTCACCCAGTTTATCGTACACCAGCCGAAAATTGTCTGATCACTCAAGTCACAGGATTTGGGCAATCTGCAGTGTGGCATGTGTTACACACTGAAGCTTAATACTTAGGACAAAAATAAATAAAAATAGAGGTTTTGAATAACTTAGTAATCATTAATAAGCTGTTTTACAACATAGTGTCAATAAATGGCTAGATCGGGGAGCTAGTTCTACATCGCAAACTTTGTAGTATATCTGCACAAGCAAATGCATAAAACTTTTTTTTTTAAAGAAGATTCCATTTAGATTCTGGAAGCGGCACTGGAATGAATCATTTAAGCCAACGAGTTTCATATAAATGAACTTGCTGACTCACAAAGAAGCTTTAATTTGTTTAATTTAGATTGATCGATTGTTACAGATTTCTATAATGATGTTTCATCCTCAGTGCTGCTTAACTAATGTTTGCTTTCAGAGATCGATACAGAGATGTCATTAAGGTAGCGCCGCTTTTCCTAAGACAGACAGAAATCTTTAATGTGAACCTTAACGAGGCCCTACATTGATTTTCTGAATGTCACTCCGTTGTTTGAAATGGCACATCGTCTGTTACGCTTATTCTTCAATCGTACGTTCATTACCGCTAAGAGGAGAAGCAATTTTGGTTCACACAAGAATGATTCGGTCATAAATGTCCAGAAGGTAAACTTTGAACTGTTACAGTCACTTTGCTTGTCTGAGGTACTTTTAAGAACTACAGTTACAGTATGCTATTTATTAAAGCATGCATGAGGGAGCAAAGAGAACAAGCAGAGGTTCTTTTGCTGTGCAAAGAAAAGAGCCAAATGTGTTTTTATTCTCAAGAGGAGATGCTTGCCTCCAAAACTCTTAATGGTGTGATCTAAGAAATTAGGTGTAACACTTGCCTGAGGAGATGTATGAATTATTAAAGCGTATGATTTAAAAATAAGTATATTCTACCCTGTTTTACTACACATCTAAGAGAACTTTCATTATTGTCCAGAGAACATGGTGTGTGATGATGGTAAAATGAAACATCCAAAACTTCTGGTCAAGGGTCAATGGAATTGGAAAACGCACCTTATATTTTATATATATATTATATAGAATTATATATATATAATATATATTACGACTATAGTGTGTGTGTGTATGTATGTATGTTATGTATGTATGTACTATATATATATTATATATATGTATATATATATTCAATAAGCCACTAGAAAACAAAGACAAAAAAAACCTATGGCTCTTAATTACGTTTCTCAGTCAAATTCTTGATAGCATCAAATCAGTATTAATATATGAAATATAATAATCTCCCAGTGGAGACAGTTGTGAAATTGACTTTAGTCATGAGTAATTAAAGATGTGAGCAATAAGATATAATATTTATAGTATATATTGCCAGTATAATAAATGGGTGCTGATGTGTTTTGGTATTTTTACTTTTCAATATTTTCCTACAAATTATCATGTGAGCCAGAATGGACTCCTTTGCACGCATAAAACCATACATTGTGGTCAATGGCCTTGCTGGTTCTGATGTCATTGGAATGCAGTGTGTAAATACTCTGCAAGTCTCTACCATTTAAATAGTTTTGGTAATCATACATTTTGCAGCAATTGTGGTCAAATATGCACAGACACAATGCAGAAACACATGTGCATATGCACACACAAAGACGGGGAAATGAAGTGTTGTGCTCTGCTGAGTTTTTTATTGAACATCAACAGGAGTGAATTATTGCTGCGGGGGTTTTGGCTATAACAGATCAGACTCTTAGTTTTTTTTGTCAAAGGCAAATGCATTAAACCTTTTTCCTGAAATACTAATGGGAAACTCATATGTTTCTGCTGCTGTGTTGTAATTGTATATCTGTAGCCTGTGCTTTTGAGTGTGCGCTGTCCATGGTGCTGATCTCAAGTTAGATACCAAACTACTCATTCTTTAATGCACAATCTGTATGCATTTTGATTAAAAACACTAGAATGCATGCCAGAAAACACTGTTCACTGTCGACATACTTATGTTATGTCGACATAACCATAATACCATAATTCTCTGTGGCAGTACAATATTAAAATAGTGATAAAGCAACAATTAAATGCAATGCACATAGTTTGCTCTTCATTATGCTGCTTTAAGACCAAAATAACATATATTTTTTTCTTTTCTTTTTTCAGAATCATTTGAACTGCATTATGACATAGTAATTACAATTTACAAACTCATAAGTACGGACTTCTTGTGGATGTCATAAATAGGAGGGATCAAGAGACACACTAGTCTTTCTCTAAGGTTCGTTCTCATCTGCTTCTCTTTTTCCATGCTTCTGCAGGGTAAGGAGAAGCTGCTGAGCATCTTACACCGTTACATGGACATCCACGGGACAGTGTACTATGAAGCCCAGCGGCCCCCTGAGGTGCCCGCATTCGTCAGGAACCACGGCATACTGCCCCAACAGGAGCTACAGCAGCTTCTGAGGAAGGCTAAGGTACAGTTAGCATGATGTACTTTCACATCTAATACGTAGGGAATTTTTCCCAGTGATACAGATGCAGACTCGGCTATGTTTGCATTATGGAAGTGTTTAATTATGAACAGCCAATTTTGGCTTTACAAATGCAATCCATGTGTGGTAACAGATCAGATCACTTATCAGTCTAAATAGTTATTACAAAAGCACATTTAGTACCCATATAATTCACAAAACTATAACGTTGCCACACTTATGCAGTCAGTTTGACACGTGTGAATACTATGTAATCATGTTATCCATTAAAAAGTAACTGTAATCTGATTATGAGTGTTTAAAAACATAATATTACCAAATTACAAGTACTTAATTTTTGGAATCTGATTATGTAATCCAGATTACATGTAATCAGTTACTACCCAACACTAGGACTGTTAATCTAAATATTCAGTAAATACATTTAAAAAATATAATATAAAATAAAATAATTTGTTTAAAAAAGGGCTAATGTCCCGTTGACCTTCAAGTAAATTCCATTATAAGAGTTTTTCAACCATTGGAGCAATTTCTGTATGTACACTTATCAAAATATTCATACATGTTATTAACTGTGTTTTGATGAATGATAATATGCAGCAATTTTGATTAAACTTGTAATCAATTAACAATCCTAAACATCAATTTTCTCTCAGCTCTTCTTGGGGTTTGGCTTTCCCTATGAAGGTCCCGCCCCTTTAGAGGCAATAGCCAATGGCTGTGTGTTCCTGCAGCCAAAGTTCAGCCCCCCTCGCAGCTCCCTCAACCATGAGTTCTTCAGAGGGAAGCCCACATCCAGAGAGGTAAGCGCAGTCTGCTCACAATATCCCTTATAAATTTAAAGAGGGTCCATTATGCAAGAAGAAACTGCTGATATAAAATTCAAAGAAAGTCGAAGATTATTCATTAGTCTAACTTAGGTTTTTAACAAAAAACTATTACATAATATCATTCATCTTGACTTTTTAAAATATGTGTTTATTCCTGATTTCTAAACACATTTCTCCAAACTTAAAGTGTAGTACTCCCAAAACACGTAACAGGCATCTATACAATCTATGGAATCCAGTTTCCGCCACTGAATAAAAAAGGTAATGGTGAGGAAAAAGTCAGAATTTGTTGTAAAAGTACTATATACAGTGGGTACGGAAGTATTCAGACCCCCTTAAATTTTCACTCTTAACAATATTGCATCCATTTGCTAAAATCATTTAAGTAAATTTTTTCCTCAATGTACACACAGCACCCCATATTGACAGAAAAACACAGGATTGTTGACATTTTTGCAGATTTTATTAAAAAAGAAAAACTGAAATAAATCACATGGTCCTAAGTATTCAGACCATTGCTCAGTATTTAGTAGAAGCACCCTTTTGATCTAATACACCCATGAGTCTTTTTGGGAAAGATGCAAAGTTTTTCACACCTGGATTTGGGGAACCACTGCCATTCCTCCTTGCAGATCCTCTCCAGTTCTCTCAGGTTGGATGGTAAACTTTGGTGGACAGCCATTTTTAGGTCTCTAGAGATGCTCAGTTGGGTTTAAGTCAGGGCTCTGGCTTGGCCATCAAGAACAGTCACAGAGTTGTTGTGAACCCACTCCTTCGTTATTTTAGCTGTGTGCTTAGGGTCATGGTCTTGTTGGAAGGTAAAACTTCGGCCCAGTCCGAGGTCCTGAGCACTCTGGAGAAGGTTCGTCCAGGAGATCCCGTCTGTACTTGGCCGCATTCATCTTTCCCTCGTTTGTAACCAGTCGTCCTGTCCCTGCAGCTGGAAAAACACCCCCACAGCATGATGCTGCCACACCATGCTTCACTGTTGGGACTGTACTAGACAGGTGATGAGCAGTGCCTGAGTTTTCTCCACACATACCGCTTAGATTTAAGGCCAAAAAGTTCTATCTTGGTATCATCAGACCAGAGAATCTTATTTCTAACCATCTTAGCAAACTCCATGCGGGCTTTCATGTGTCTTGCACTGAGGTGAGGCTTCCGTCGGGCCACTCTGCCATATAGCCCTGACTGGTGGAGGGCTGCAGTGCTGGTTGACTTTCTACAACTTTCTCCCATCTCCTGACTGCATCTCTGGCGCTCAGCCACAGTGATCTTTGGGTTCTTATTTACCTCTCTCACCAAGGCTCTTCTCCCCCGATAGATCAGTTTGGCCGGACGGCCAGCTCTACGAAGGGTAGGGTCGTCCCAAACGTCTTCCATTTAAGGAGTATGGAGGCCACTGTGCTCTTAGGGAACCTTAAGAGGCAGCAGGAAATTTTTTTGTAACCTTGGCCAGATCTGCCTTGCCACAATTCTGTCTCTGAGCTCTTCAGGCAGTTCCTTTGACTCATGACCTCATGATTCTCATTTGCTCTGACATGCATGTGAGCTGTAAGGTCTTATATAGGACAGGTGTGTGGCTTTCCTAATCAAGGCCAATCTGTATAATCAAACACAGCTGAACTCAAAAGAAGGTGTAGAACCATCTCAAGGATGATCAGAAGAAATGGACAGCACTTGAGTTAAATATATGAGTGTCACAGCATGTGATATTTCAGTTTTTCTTTTTTATAAATGGCAAAAAATGTCAACAATTCTGTGGTTTTTTGTCAATATGGGGTGCGGTGTGAACATTAAGAGGAAAAAAAAATGAACTTAAATGATTTTAGCAAAGGGCTGGCAATATAACAACGAGTGAAAAATTTAAGGGGGTATGAATATTTTCCGTACCCACTGTATATCATAATTTCTAAAGCATTTCAAGCAAATGCTTCGGAAAACAGCCCATCTGTTCTATGTATAAATGTGTGATTTTCTGAACTGTATTCTTTTAAGTCTACTCCCATAAATTCTAATTTAAATTCAAACTATGCATAATATACTAAATACATATATTTGCTACCTCTGTACAAGGGGAATTGTATTAAAATGTAAAAGGCAATCTCAATTCACTTCTGAATGGCACACAATTCTGCTGTTCATATAATCCTCAGAGCTGTGAACTGTGAAAATGAACTGGAGCGGAAGAATCGGTGTAGTGCGCTCATGATAGATAGCACTCGTGTTTTCTTCTTCTCATCAGGTGTCATCTCAGCACCCGTACACTGAACAGTACATCGGCAAACCCCACGTCATAACAGTAGACTTCAACAACTCTCAAGAATTCGAGACAGCTGTTCAAGATATTCTCAAAGACAAGGTAAACTTCAGTTTTCTGTGTTACAGTTCTGTTACAGTCAGTGTAACATTGGTTGTTGCGTGGCAGTATATAGAATGTCCAAGTTGTTATCCACATCCATCCATCCATTAGTGCTGGGCGGTATACCGGTTCATACCGAATACCGGTGTTTATTTTTGTTATGATATGAATTTTTAAAATACCGTAATACCGGTAAAAGGTGTATGTCGCTTAAACAACGTTGGGAATGCGACACTGTTTGAAAGGGGTCCCTTTTCACTGTTGCACTGTGGTGAGGGAACAGCTGTATGTGTTACTAAGCGTGAAAGTTCTGAAACTGAAGCTGTAGAAGTAATAGAACATGATGACAGAAAAACTCATCCACAATATCCACAATGACAGCCACAAATATCACCGCCCCCTGCCATCAGCTCCCTGTGGTCTCACACACACACCTAGAGAGCGAGGACTTAGCACTAGATTTAGCAACTTTCAGATCCTTTTAGCTGCGTTTTTCCATAGAATATTCATACTGACAAACCTAGCGACTTTTTTGGATAAAACTTAGCTATGGTTCAGTTGGAAGATTTCGCCAGCGCTGTCCCGCTAATATCACATGCACTTTTTTGTTTGTTGTTGTTTTTAGTTTGTTACTCAGACGCAGGGCAGTGCGCTGATGGAGACGAAAAAGTAATATAGCCAAAACAAACGCATAGCCGCTCTTTAGTGTAGATGTATGTTGATTTTGTCAGACGATGCAGCGATTATAAATGAGAGTGACTCCTGGTTAGCATGTATTAAAAGGGGTTGTGTTTAGTCATTATTTAGTGTGGTACTTTTTGACAATATTCAATTTCACTCATCATGACAGTAAAATAGGGCGTTCTGAGTCAATATACTGCAGTATTTACTCTCTTAATCAGTAGAAAATATGGTTAACACCCGGTCATGCATGAAAAAAAAAAATACACCATCATGTACCGTGAAACCGGTATAATTTTGGAAAATACTGTGATATAAATTTTGGTCATACGCCAGCAATACATATATATAATCTATCTATCCATCCATCCACTATCTATCCCTTTTTGTTTACTTAACCTTTTTTGCACGGTGATGCAAAAAACACAATTCCTCGAGATCTCAGAACTGACGCTCACGACTCAAAAACACAGCAGGCAACTTAGTGTTACTTGGATATCCAATCCATCCATCCATCCATCCAGAAATGTCTAGTTGTTGGAAGAGGAAGATTTGGAGATTGTTCTATTGTATAAATCTCTTATGCTGCCAATTAAACACTAAGTTGCCATGCTGTGTTTTTGAAGTCGGTTTAGCGTTCAGTTCTGAATATCGCTATGAAGTTGTTGTTTTTTTCATCCACAGTGCAAAAAAATGTTAAGTAAACAAAAAAGTATACATTCAAAGAAACATGTGTTTGAATGTAGGGAACAAAAAAAAAATTCAGTTGTAGAGATGCACAAAATATCAGTCGGCCTCATCTTGGTTTGAGTTTAACCATTTCACACATAGTGAATTTGTCATCAAAATGTAATCTTTGTCAGTGCTTCAAAAATGGTCAGCCGCAAACAAAATCTAATTATGTGATCTTTGTTTACACAGTGGTAATATTGCCGTTTTCTCAAAAGACCTGCTGAAAAGACTTTTGTTGCTTGTTTCTTGAAATAAAAAAATTCTTATAATAATTATAATTCGTAAAATATAGTTTACATGACACAATCAATTAATCAGCTAGTTGACAAGACAATATTTCTCATTTACATTTAATTGATGTACCGAAATAAATAAAAAAAGAAATAAAATTAATACAAAACTATATACTATATACATACGTATTTACAGTTTTTGTGAATTGCTAAAACACTAAACCCCATTCTCTGAACCAAATTCTCACTAGCTGAAACCAATTTGTCGAATAAAGCACTCTTTCTGCTAAACCTCAAACACATTCAGGCAGTTAGGCTCTATTTGCAAAACTCCAAACACATTCTCATTCACTTAAACACTTATCACACTGTGATGCATTTGTGCTGCAAAATGCTAAACAAGCTGCAAAAGTTAAACACAACTAAAGCACAGTTGTCATCGTTTACACACAACGATTCAAAATCGTTCACACTTGTTTCTAATGATGTGATCAAACCAACTGTACAAAATATGAGCCAGTTCAGAGTGCACAAGTGGCACAGGTGACTGAATCATGATACGGACAATAGATTGAGGAAGAGTACATGTTTAACGGGGCTGACGAGACGTGAGACGTGTGGATCCATCTGCAAGCTTTTATTAAAGAGACGTGGTATAACAGGCAGGGTCGAACAATGGCAAAAAGGTATATGGCGGGAAAAAACACAAGAATAGTCCTAGGGCTATGTAGGTCACCGATCGGCAGACAGAATCACAGGGGCGAGACGAGGGAAAAATCCAGGAAAACAGGCAAAAATCAGAAACCGCAAAAACAGGCAAGGCAAAACAAGGAAAACACGGAGACTCGGAAAGGGGTACAGGCTAAACTATACTCAGCAGAGAATGGCAGTTTGAGTGGGTGTTATATAGTGAGTGAGGTGATAAGAAACAGCTATGTGCAATGAGTGCAATCAGTGCAGTGTGCAAAGCATGCAATGAATGATGGGATATGTAGTCCAGGGTGCTATGCAACAGGTTGTTGGCGAGAGTCAATGTAATGGAAAGGGTGACATCTGGTGGTGAATAAACGTAAGTCCATGGACCGAATTCGTGACAACATGTAAGAAGTGGAGGATGAGGAGAGAGAGTAAGGTTTAGAGAGTGTTATCAAGGCTGGATCTGTCAGACCAGAGGGTTTTTTCTCTTTGTCTAGCAAAAAAAGACAACAATTACTTGTGATGTGAACAAAGTCCTCAGGCCGGACTCAAGCACAAAAACATGATGCTGAGACAGAATGAATCTCTCATTGACCCTGATTTTACAATTGCACAATTTACAGTATTTGAGTGTACTGTAACATGCATCTATAACATTTAGAGTTTTATTTGACCTTTTTAGCCTTTGCAGTTGGACAGCAGTATGTTTGCAGTATCCAAGTGCTGAATATACAAACATTCAGTACTATTCAATATTCAGCACAATACTATTCTTGCAGTACATACAGTAGGCCTATACAATATTTTCACCTTACTCAGTTGTAATCACTATACTTTTTTACAGAATTACAAAATTGTTTACTCAATACAATATACTTTTTCTATAATGTTTTGGATGCAGTGTTCTCAGCTTTTCTCTGTAGTGTCTGTAGTTTATTTTATTGACTCGTGTGTGTGTGTGTGTGTGTGTGTGTGTGTGTGTGGTGGTGTGGTGTGATTAAGAGCACCATTTGATTTTGAGTGCAAGTGAAATGGTTTTGCAGTGATGGTTTGATTTTGATGGAAGAGGTTTCGTGAATTTAGTTTGAGTATTTGGATTTGCGTTTGAAGAGTTTTGAGAAAATGAGTGATGGTTTCAAGAAATGTGTTTTAGCAATTCAGAAAAACTGTAATGATAATAACCCATAGTGCATAATGACCCGCATGGACAGGCATTAGTTCAATGAGCAGCATGTGTTTGGTGTATACGTTTCAGAAATGTCTCAAGTTTCTGTTTGTGTCTTTTGTCATTTGGCGGTTTGCACAGGTGGAGCCCTTTATACCGTCTGAGTACACTTGTGAAGGCATGCTGGAGAGAGTGAACGCTTACATTCAACATCAGGTACGTAGGCATTTCAGGCACATTACTATTGAAGAACAAATATAAACAACCATAAATAGTTATGTAGAAAATTATCCATTAATGTTCCCATTTGACTTAATGCCATTTGCTAACAACCCCCAGAAATACACAATTTGAATTCTGTCATCTTTGCTAATGGATTCTCAGTTCTGGTCTATTTTAGAGTCAATAACACAAGCCGAAATGCCATGTGACTAATCACTCTGGAGCCACAGAAACATGAAGTCATGAGAAAATGACACAACAAGAGCCCAGCAACATGCACAGATACACAGTGGGAAAGTTTCATTCAGCAGGGTTGCCAGGTCCCAGAAAATTTCCAGCCCAAAGCCAAACCAAAACCCGCCTTTTTTTAATCCTGTCCAATTACATTGACAGCTGCAGGATTCCCATAAAGGGCCTTAAAATAAATGTTTCAAATTTTTCTGTCACAATGTGATAAGCTGACATAGCCATCCATAAAAGTCAAAAAATGTCAAATTTATGCTAATTACATATCGCTTTTGGCACACTGTTTTAAAGCAACTTTAGGGAAAATCATGATGTTAATTCTTATTATTTAAAGGCATTTACTTTTGTGCCTAATAGACACATTTAGTAGATTATAGATTTAGCAGATTAAAAGTTTTTGTCTTAAAATGTGTATTAAGAGTGCACTTTCTCAAGTCTTTTAACATGCTGTAGATCGTGTGCATCTTAATACAATTAACGAAAAAAACATTCTCTGATCTCAGTCAAGACCAGTATTGATAGCCTACATACTCTTTAATCTTTACATTCTCTTGTTTTGTCTGCACACAAGCTTCAGTGTGCAGTTTAATTTATGATTTCAACCTCAATTAACCTGCCTTAACATTCCCTGTGTGGGCAAAACTCATGCAACATCTAGGTTGTTCAGTGACGTCAAACATGTCCCTCAAACTCTCTCTCTTTCACTTACTCTTTCAGTGGCACTTAGGTTGCCAGGTATTCATTACAATGATCAACACAAATTAGTAAAATCATGTTTTTTTTTTGTTTTTGTTTTTTCTAGTCTACCGAATCTAACGCAGAGTTTTTTACACAACACACACCACACACACACACAGAGACACACAAAGCACAACCCTGCTTTTCAACAAAAAAACATTAGCGTCAACGTTTGGGGGTGGGGGAAACACAACCCTGGCAATACTGTCATGCAGGAACCTTTAATATTATTATTTTACTGTGATTCGGGACACACTTCTATTTATGCTATATACTGTTTAGGACAGATAGTGTATGCATTGGGAGCAGTGCAAGTCTATATAGCGAATCAGCTCAAAGGGGAAATATGAATAATTAATCATAACTAGTTATAAATAATTATAAATATTTAGATCCGCTGTAGATATTTAGCTGACCTCTCAGTGTCAACTGTCTTGTCAATTCTAAGAACGTTATTTTTCCTGGTTAAGGGAAATAACTTTCCTACTGTACAATACTACTCAGAGCATGTAGCATAAAAATCTGCATGATTAGGGACTAAAGTTATGAGCAAACAAGGCAACAACGGTCAAGTGTGATACAAGAAGACTTGTTAACTTACATTAAACACTAAACTAGTATAACATACACTAACACACAATACACACAAACAACACCCCAACCACACCCGTTGCATAGGAAAATGAGTTAAAGTTTAGGCAGTAAAAAGAAGATAAATAAAAATATGAAGCTATGGTATCATTTGATATTCAGCAGATCTACAGCATGAAGGAAACATCAGTTTCTTAGTTCAAACACGCCTTTGTAAAAAGGTGCAAATTATACTTAATGTATTAATTAATAAGACTAAGTTTGATACTTGCACGTATTGTCTGTCTGAAACGGAGAGTCCTGATGCAATCTGAAGGCTCACGTGGATCTTGCTGAAGTGGGTTGATGAAAAAGAACCAAGCCGCGGCGCGAACTTAGGGTGGTCACTTAGGAGCTTCTAGCTCACATCTTCATCTTCTCAGAATCTAACAGAACCGCAGACTGAAAGCTATGTGTTGGAGCCCGCCGGGCACGCCCGCACCGGCTCAGGCTCCAACATGCTTCTTAGCAGAAGAAGGACAACAAGAGACATGGGCGGAACTGTGCGTGAGCCTTTTAAGGTCTGAGAAGATTCCCGCCTCTCAGGATGGGCTTGTCCAATGAGAAAGGCCGGAATCCCAAGTGGGAGTTTGGAGATACTTGGGAGTTTTATGACCCTTTGTGTGAGTGCATGGTAATTTGCATACGGAACTCGAATCTAAATTGCTAAAGATCCTTAGAACACTAATATATTGCCTATGTACCCACATATAATATAAACGCTCATTTAGATCATCAGAAGACAAATTCAAAGAGACCAAACATGGTATCGGTGGGGTTATATTAACTAGTGATCTATCATAAAATGCATAAAACGCCTACAATACAAAGGACAATATACAAGAACAGTAACAACATACACAATGACCTGAAGAATATGCGTGTTCATTCAAATAACGGTTTTCCTATGAATTAACTAGAACACAGTCCATTTCTACTAGGCATTGTGTCTTTCCTATGAGGAAAATGAGTGAGTTGCTCTGCCCGCATTCCTTTGGGCAATAAAACCTAAATAAGTGATATCAGCATTGGTTGCCATGGAACCAGAGGCCTGCTCTGCCTTTCTGAGGTGTTAGATGCATTTCGGGGGAAGGATCCATAGCCCCTCATAAATGGCCCATCGGTTAGGTGATATTATTTGTTAAATATAACAAAAAGTTGTGTCTGATTGGTCCAAATGCTACATCTATGATCTGTGTTGCACACACATGCACACGTTGACAAAAATGTAAGAGAATAAGCGTAAGCATATTTTTGCCTATGATGTGAACTACGTATACGCTGAGCTTGCTAGTCAGTTGCCTCTGGGATTTGATGTGAGCAGATAAAGTGAAACGCACACTTCTGAGAACCTGAACAACCCTGGATGCTTTGTTCAACACCTTTAACACTCAGTCCCACTTTTTTGAGCTCAAACTTGAAAATAACATACTAACATGGCTCCTTTGAACTACAGGCATTATTGTGTCTCTTGTAAAGAAGACACTTGGGAGTATTCATTTTTAAGAGTTAATTAAACAGTTAACTAAAGGGAAAATTGTTAAATAGTGGTTAAAAAGCAATATTTTTTCTTAAAAATGTGATGCATTTATTGCCATGACACTATAAAAGTATATGATACAGATTTTTTTTTTTTTAAGTAAACAGACTATAAGCCCGTTCACACCAAGAAAGATAATTATAAAGATAATGATAACTATATTAGCGTCCACACCAATGCATGATAATGTTTGGTTTATTATAAGTGCGCACTGCTGTTTTGTCAACTGCCACTTAAAATGCTCAAGCTTTATAAAGTCGGATGGATTATGATTTGCTGTCAATGTTTTTATCATTCATCAAAATAAAAATAAAAGGCTCTGATAGTGAGTCCAACAATATCTTTTCTCTGTGTTGTTACAATTATAGATTACTAAAACTTATGTCTGATTAGTATTAAAGCCTTGCATTGCTATACAGTATTTGTTTTTGTTATATTAATTAAAAAGAAACCCTCAAAAGTGACATTTTAATTGTTAATTGTCAAGAAAGTGTCACAGTACAGTTGTTAATGGTCCTAAAAATAGGCCTCATTTTCAGTTTCTTATTGTCTTTCTTTTGACTTAAACATGCTTTTCTGAGAATTTATCCTGAATAAAGTGATATTTTGGGGGAAACTTTGGGCTCAATTTTCTACTTACAGTGTTGTTATTTTTATTTTGGCAAAAGTCAAGTCAAGTCAATTCACCTTTATTTTTATAGCATTTTTAACAATACATTGGTCAAAGAAACCTGGACAGAATAATTAGGAAACTAGTGGGTCAATTAAGGCAAAGTGACCATAGTAACACTAATTTTTCAGTTAAGGTCAGTTCATTGTTGATTTAGTGATGTCATCATCCAGCTCAGTTCAGTTTAAACAGTATCTTTGCAATCATTTACAATCAAGTCAACGATAATCGCTGGAAATGAAGTGTCCCCAACTAAGCAAGCCAGAGGCGACAACGGCAAGGAACCAAAACTCCATCGGTAACAGAAAAAACCTTGAGAGAAACCAGGCTCAATAGGGGGCCAGTTCTCCTCTGGCCAGAAAAAAACAGCAGTTCAATTTCAGGCTGCAGCAAAATCACATTGTGCAGAGGACTCAACTGGCTCATGTGGTCTTGTCCCGGTGGCCGTCTGAGACGAGGTCTTCACTGGGGATCTGACTCTGGGGCTCATCTAGTTGTCCTGGTCTCTGCTGACTCTCAGGGTTGTAGATGTCCTCTCTAGGTGCTGATCCACCATATGGACTGGATACGGACTGGATTTGGGTGGCTACAGTGACCATCTGATCTGGATACAGACTGGATATGGTGGCTACGGTGACCTCGGAATAAGAGAGAAACAGACTAATATAGCGTAGATGCCATTCTTCTAGCGTGTAAATGTTGTAAGCGATGTTCAAAAACAGTTTTTGCTCTAAATTCTGATAGAATTATTGATGAACCACGTTGTAAAATGGTTGTAAAACTAGCAGTGCACATTATTTGAAGTCTTTATCGGTGACAAGGTATCATTAAGGATCTCTTACGAAGAGTTTTCAATCATAGCACATCAGTATGTGTTTTTTTGCAGATTGTGTCGCAGCGCATCATTCCCTCAGCCATGTTCCCAGATCATTGCTGGGAATCACCAGCTTTCCTGCAGCTGCCCCCAAAAACTTCCACAGCTTTGATATGGGCTCCCGAACATCACTGCTCCGGCTGCTGGCAGGCCCCTCAGCGCCATCCGGCTTTCCGGTTATAGAGGACGCGTCCTGGTGAAAACTGCAGGAGGCCGGTTCTAATCTGCGAGCCAGTTTTCTTTACTTTCATCAACAATATAGAGGACTTCAAGGGGGTGTGAGAAGACACATGGCATTTTGCTACAAGGTGTTTTTTATTTATTATTTGTTTATGTGCAACCATGATCGCAGTGAATATGAAGTTATGACAGGTATTGGTGGAGGGACACTTTGTGTGAAACCTGTAAATGCTGTATAATACACCACGTAGGTATCCGTATTTAACATATTATAATGCTATATAATCATATGTACTGTAATCATGAGATTTACGGTTGATATATGGTCAATGCTCAACAGGAGATTATGTATTAATTATGAATGTGTCTGTTGGTAGATTTTGATGGACACTTTTGTAAATTGGCCAGGCCGACAAAGTTGTAGCCAATCACAATCCAAAATGCTTTGTACTCTTTAAAGGTATAAGCATTAATAATCGATGAATATTTTAGCATCGATGTATGTTTTTAGCAATAATAAGGTTTTCAAGACTACAAGACAGACAAGTCAGTAGGATTTCAACTTGCAATAAACTTAAAATATATATTTTCTATAATTAAAAGCAATCAATATTCAGTAGTTGTATTATTTATTTTTTTGCAGGGGTGCCTTTTTTTTTTTTTTTTTTCCAATGGGATTCTTGTGCCTTTTTTTGCTTCAAATCAAAGCTTGTAATCTTTTGATTCAATTCACAGCTAGATGGTTTGGTTTACAGCTGGCACATCTTAAATCTCTATTAAGAAAATGAATGAAAAAAATATTTACGTAAACCAAGACCGCTATAAAAATGAGCAGTCATTGGTCTCTCTTCACTGTGCTGTATGGCATTCCACCCCCCCTTTTCTCATCTGCATTTCTTTGAAACAGATAAATAGCATGAATGTGTGTTTTTCAGGCTTAACGCTCAGTGTGAGTCTTTAGAAGCGGAGAAGAACCATGTGTTTCCAGCCGTGCATGTGGACAGGAGAGAGTGTTTTCAGCAAAAGGAGCCGCTGCTATTCAGTTGCGCTGGAGTCAGTGCCAAACACCAGCGGCTTTGCCCGTGCAGAGACTACATTCACGGCCAGGTGGCGCTATGCAGGGACTGTCTTTGAGCTTTCACCATAGACCTCTGGAGATGTCTGTGGTAAACCGAGGCCAGTCCTGGATAGCCAAACATGTCCCCAGAACGCCGTTATCAAAGGGTTCAAGGGAATTGTTGGACTGAGGTCGTTGACGTCAAGCTTGAAGATGCGTCCAGAGAAGTGTGTGTCCTCACTCTTGATTACTTTGATCCAAAGCAAAACTTTGCCTCCAGGTGAGCTAGTGATGGTAACCTGATGTTATGAGGTTCAACATCTAATGGAGTCTATCTAAACGAGCTCAGCTGCTGGTGGTTTCAAGGGTGGACGACATGAGCAGAACATTAATGCAAAATACAATTTTGAGATTGGAGCTCCTTTGTGATGCAGGTCAGAATCTAGAAGCTGTAGCTTCAGGAATGCTGGAAGTGCCAGAACTGTACATGAATTTAAGTCAACATGAACGATTATAGAGAGCTGTTGGATGATGTATTTTTGTAGGCCAATACCCAGAAACAAGATGCATCTCAGCACTTGCATCCAGAAATCAATGGATTTTTTTAAAAAGGTTTTGGTTAAATGCCTGATATAATGTTTGTGTTTAACACAAACTCAAGATACTTTCATGGTTTATTCTATGACATAAAATACAGCATGCCCACTTGTTATTTTCAATCAAGGTGATGCAGACTTCCAGGTTGACCTACAAAAATACATAATTATTGTAGCGCATACATATAGTCTACACAACCCATTTTAATGTGTTATATTTTGGAGAACAGGAGATCTTAGCCAATGGCATTATGATTTTGTCAAATAGGAGATTCACAGAATTTAGATTAGGTTTAGGGTTTAGTATTTGTTTTTAGAGTTGTGTAGGCTGTGATTGACATGACCAATGAAATCTTTAGAAACGGTTGCAAGGATTTAGAATCACACAATGGAGTCAGAGCTGAGTTTGCAGTGGTTTGTAAAGAAATACTGTCCTACTGAAGAACCTCTGTCATTTAATTTTGAGGAGGCTTTTTGACCAGAATTCACCAAGTTTACCTGCATTACCAACAACAGTAGCCTGAAACAGTAAATCATATATATTTGACTACCGGTTAAAATGAACCCTTTCAGACACACTGGTGTAGTTTTGAATTAGAGTTTCAAGTAGGAAAATTTTTTTGTACATTCATGTTGTTTAGGTGAAGAAAAATCAACTTGCACACAGGAAATTATGTTTTAGCTGTAGTTTCTATGCAACTTTGGGTCCGCATGGTTGCTGCTGCTTAGCACTTCAATCTGGGCCTACGTCATTTCAGAGAGTGATGAAAGATTAAAGAGAGCATTTTCTTAAGAATATCATGTATTATAAGACCACCTGTGCATATTATTAATTAGGGTCCGTTTTGGTTTCATGTTGACTTATAAGTTCATATGGAATTAAATTCTCTGCTGTGAAAAAAAAAAAAAAAAAAAACCTCTTACATAAAGAAGCAATAGATGTGGAAATAATGACAAGATTTACTCAAATCACTGTTGTAAATATGTGGCATTTATATATTTTCATATGCGCGATGTTGTTACAAAAAAATATTACTTTTAAAACAGGGTTGGATTTAAATTTTTAGCTGCTCCAGCTGGGATGGGAATTAATATGGGACTTTTCATAAGTGGACAACTTCAGAAAGCAATGGGACTATTGACTGTAGAGATACACGACATGCGAGGCATTGCTTGTGTGTGTGTGTGTGTGTGTGTGTCTTTTTAAAGCTGTTGACTCAGATACGTACGATATTCATTGTTCGCTCCTGTATCATACAGAGCTGGCACTCTCAAAGCAGGAGGAATTCTGGGATAGCTGACAGTGATGATGCAGCTTTGCCATCAGCGGCATCATCTGAATAACCTGCTGAGAATAGAGACGCATGCGGCTCTGAGACACAAAAAAACTGCTCTGTTCTTCAAAGCTTTTCTAAAAAAAAATAATAAAAAAAGAAATAAAATATATCTATATGTCTTCTAGAATATATCACTGTATACTGGCAAGGGCAGTACAGTCCTGGAGTGGAACTCGGTCCCTGTATAGAATCACTTTCGGGATAATACTGAGGAAAGGGGTTGCCAAAAAAAATGTGGTGAATTACAAAAAAAAGAATTTTTTTCAAAACTAAAAAAAAACAGCTTTCCAAGATACATGGATGACTGCCAATTGAAAAACCAATGGCAAAAAAAGCTGTACACTATACTGCTATCCAAAAAAACCCCACAGAAAATGGCTATTTAAAGGTCCATTAAGTGAATTTTGCCAAACGATGTTGTATGTGGAACAATTTGAAATACTGAGGCATTTGATGCCCTGCCCACTCGGGAGTTATCTCACCCCTATGATAGGGACACGAAACTCTACTTTGCTGAATTGGCTGTGAGGTTGTTTTTGTGAACTCGGTCCGGCCACTGTGGTCAACAAGCATTTGTTTCAAAAAAGATTGCTTAGGGGCACTGTAGTATAAAAAAAGTAATAATAATCATAAATAAAGATAATATAATATACTAATAAATCCTTTTTCATTGGCAGTGTTCATATAAGAACAAAAACAATGAGGATTTCAATTTTAGTGACCAGCATTAAGCTTGAACAGAAAAAAATTACACTAAAAGCTAATGAATATAACATAACTAGTAAACAAACTAATTTACTTAACTGAGTAATTTAATAATAATTAATAAATAATTTATGCATTTAGCAGACACTTTTATCCAAAGCGACTTACAGTGCATTAGGCAACATCGTTTTTCCCCCCCCCCCCCCCAACAAAGGTATGTGTGTTCCCTAGGAATCGAACCCACGACCTTTTGCGCTGCTAACGCAATGCTCTACCACTGAGCCACAGGTGCACTAAAAGAGTAAAAGTAAAAAAAAAAAAAGGATTAAATAAGGAGTGTTAAGGAGTGAAAACCAGGGTTTTATTTAATATAAGAATTTAACAGTAATAGCAACACTATGTTGTTATTTGTTAGTAAAAGTAGCAAGAATGATACTAAAAAAAATGTATGAAAAAAAGCTTCGGAAAAGAGTTGAGCTTGTTGAAACCATTTTATCATGATTCATATGATCTTCTGTCATGCATCTTTCAGTCTGTCTATGAGCTACAGACTAAATGAAGTTCATAAATGTATTAGCCACCCCCTCAACACTTCTGTCGTTATCCATCTCTCATTCTTGATTTCACATGCCAATTTCTGTTCAGCTTTAAATAATGTTTAACAATGGTTCTTTACAGGGCATCAGGCCAAAACCCCAGTGAGCGAAAGAAAGTCTTTTTTAGTGCAAGAAAGGAAACTTTCAGAGAAAGGGCATTTTTCTAAAGGGTAGTTCAACTAAATCCACTGCTTTAAAGCTTTACAAAGCAGTTTCCCCAACACTGGCTGCATTACACTGGGCTTCCAATCAAATACATGTATTCTCAATATGGATTAAAAAGTAGTAAACCGTTTTTTGCTTGTTTTTTTTTCCCCAAGAAGAATAGGCCTATAGAGTTTGAACATTGCTGAATGCATGCACCGTAAGGTCATGTGAGAACAATGTAGTTTTACTGTTTGTTTATCGTTGCAAGTATATCATACACATATGTATGTAATGTGTACGTGATGTATCCTATTGATTTATCCTAAAAAACGAAATGTTTCTTGTCTCATCACTTTCAGTTAGGAATTATATACATCAACAACATTCCTGAACGATAAACCCACATTATACCTAAACAAAGTGCATGATGCACTATAAAAAATTTGGAGTGAACAGCATTAAATATAAAAACATATGTCTTACCTTGTCTGTGCCGTTTTATTGCAGTTGTGGGTATCAGCGAGGTGGGAGCTAATCAAAAAGATGCACGATAACTGATGCAATAAACTGCGACTGCGCACACTCCGCACAGAGAAAATCTTCAAGAATTACTTTTGCAATAATGCATACATGTATACATTTAAATTATTTGGTAAAATCTGCAATTATGATTTCTACAGGACGTTGTTAAGATAATAATAATAAAGAAACATTTTAATGACCAAAACACAGGTAAAAACTACGCTCACCACAATCCTGAAGTGGGTTCCAATCAGAGAAGTCGCCGTTATACAGCATCGCTCATCGTGACAGACCCTGTTACCAGGAACTGTCCCTATTAGGAACCTTGACCTTGCAATGTTCAGGTCTGTTCTCCTAAAATATTTGGATTATCTTTAACGAGCATCATCATGATGTTTTGTCTGAAATCTGAATGCAGCTGCCATACTCTGCGATTCGCAAATGCCGCCCCTGATCATATAGTAAAAATCATTATTATGTGACCCTGGAGCACAAAAGCAGGGTTAAGTCGCTGGGGTATATTTGTAGCAATAGCCAAAAATATACGTATGGGGTCAAAAAAAAAAAAAAAAAAAACACATTATTAAGATATTCTGATGCCACAAATATTAGGATATTAAGTAAAGATCACGTTCCATGAAGATATTTTGTAAATTTCATACTGTAAATATATTAAAACTTAATTTTTGTTTAGTAATATGCATTGCTAAGAACTTCATTTGGACAACTTTAAAGGCGATTTTCTCAATATTTAGATATTTTAGCACCCTCAGATTCCAGATTTTCAAATAGTTGTATCTCATAACAAACCATACATCA
This sequence comes from Sinocyclocheilus anophthalmus, assembly GCA_018155175.1. NCBI lineage: Eukaryota > Metazoa > Chordata > Actinopteri > Cypriniformes > Cyprinidae > Sinocyclocheilus > Sinocyclocheilus anophthalmus. Next base: position 173,106 of record JADLZN010002402.1, on the reverse strand, counting down.
ATGGAAAGCTTATTTATTCAGCTTTCAGATGATGTATACATCTCAATATCGAAAAATGGACCCTTATGACTGGTTTTGTGGTCCAGGGTCACACAAACATATATATGAACCAAGACCATTGTTGAATTCACAGCGGATACATTTTGCTGTGCCATTTTGCACTCAGCTGATACCTCGGCATTTCTGAAAGAGACATGGAAAAACGGGCATATGTAAAGGAGAATGAGACCCGCGTGGCTTCAGAGAACAGAGAGCAGTTCCAGCCATGCACTCAAAACTTCAAACGCTTCCAGGAAAGCTTTGAAATCCATAGCCTTCGGAGACTTCACACAAAAAACACTGCAGCGGGTTCAAATGTCTTATGCTGAACAGTGTCCCTTTTGCAATTATGGCTTTACAGCAAGTGATTTACAGCAGTCGCGGTAAACTTCTACTTTACAATTCTGTGGTTTGATTTCTCTAGTCTTTCACTGTCAGTCCTCACATTATATGGTATCTTTGAAACGTTGCTAATTTAACTAATATCACTGCAATTGAAATATTACATTACGTTAGTCCAGGCCATCATCTAGTGGGTCCGCTCTGGCCTTCCACTCACTAAGTTTAAGCGACAGCCCTGCATTAGACTAAATTAACATCAGCTCATATGAAATTTCATCAGTCATTCTGCTCTTGATGTCAAAATAACAAACAAAGCTTTTTATTAGGCTCTGAATTTTTTTAATGATCAGCATATTCTGTGATGAAATCCATTTAAATCATGTCAGTGTGTAAAATCATTTGCACAGTCCATTTACCAAACAATCTAAACTCTCTGGAACTATTTAATTTTGATGGATATATTAGTTTGCTTTTATAGTGATGCTTCATCTACTATGAGATATGAGCTGGGCGACAGCAAAAAAAAAAGATCTTAATATTTTTCAGCCTTTCAATGACATTTAATGCATATGTTAATTTGTGCTCTGAAAATATATATTTTTTTTCTTTTCAAAATGTTTAATGCAGATTATATATTTATTATATTTTTATTTATTTGCATTTACATCACAATGCATCAAAATATAGGTGGAATAATTGCCTCATGTATATATTTTTACAGAAATGTTATATAGTAAATGCCATGCTGAGACTTTCGTGAACATTTTTGAGGGATAACGCTATTGAATGGTAGTATTTCGAATCGATTCATTGAATCGGAGAGATTTGCTGTAAATGGTCCACTCTGGCAATTCAGGTGCCCCCACATTTATATTTATATTTATTTTCTAGATAAATGGTTTCTTATCAGAGCACCAGGCAAGAATATACATAATGTGCATAATTACCCTGCATAAGATAACAAAAGATGCATGGTAAACACTCAGCTGCATGCTGGCTTATTCCCCACAATGTTACGGGAATTGTTGTGAGAAGTTCTGGAGACTATGATTGCTCCCAATCCCATTTAATTTTTTTATGCACAAGGTTCCCAGCACGGTGCTTGCTATGGCTGGGCTTCTGTATTTAGAGGTATTTGAGTGCTTTAAACCAGTGTTTTCCAACAGGGGTGCTGTCTATCAAGAGCAGGGGTGCCGTGTAAAAAAACATCCGCTCAGTCGCTCCACTCGTATACCGTTCATGGCATCAGACGCAAAGTTCACTCAAAAATTGAGCATAAGGAGGAAACGATGTAGCTACCAGTATTATGGTACGTTACTACAGTAAAATAAAAAATGGTTTCTGTCTGCAATAGCCCTACTGTGTGTAACATGGTGTGGTCTATGAGCAACTCTGGTAACACTGCCCTCTCATTCATTGATCTGCTAACCGCTATGTTATGCTCACGTGTTCTGATAATAATAGCTTTCTAGGACTAAACATTATTTGGATAATATCTGGATATATAATGGATAAATATCTTAACCCTACTGTTAGACCTACCTGAAAAACTAAAAAGCAATTTATTTCATTCGAAGGCCTGTCGTTATTTTTTATTTGTGCTATCATTATTAATTTCTTTATTTGTTCTTATTTTATTACTGACTGCTTACTTGTCATTTTTTTTATTCAATTCAAAGTTTAAAATCAAACTATCTCGTGCTACTGCAACAAAATTACCCCACTGTAAAATAAAAAAACACTGAGTGAGCAAAAATGTGTGAGATAGCTAGATATAATGGTAATTAAATAATGTTTACATATGTATAAAAGCCTACATTAAAATCTGTCAAATAAATTGGTCTCTTCATTAGAAATTAGCCTAGTGATTGCCACCATTGATGGACACATTTTTTTAATAATATGAAAAATATCTGTATGACATTATATTCTGCAGTTCTTCCCTGTTGTACTGAATATCTGTACTTTTCAAATTATCATATCGAAGTTAGAAATTCAAATATTGTGACAAAATTAATTTTGTAGGGTGCCACAAGTTTGTTAAAATTTACAAAGGGTGCCGCGACTAAAAAAAGGTTGGGAAACACTGTTTTAAACCACATACAATTTTTGGAATGTCTTTGGTTTAGTAGACAACAACAACAACAAAAAAAAGTTCAACATTCCAATTTTTCATCAAAAGGTGACCCTGGGCTAAGCCCTGAATATCCAGTGACCCTACACCCGCCTGTTTCTCAGTATTGGATCAAGCAGAACTCTACAGCTAACAGATTGGTGAGGTTTAATCTGACGAACACAAATCTCTGAGTTTTAGAGGACATCCTTTCCTGAATCAGCAGGGGAGGCAGCTTTAGTGCTTTTTTTAAATATTTTTAGAGGTTGTTATTGTCAGATCAGCCTGTATGTGCTTCCAGTCTAGTGGCATAATCAGCAAACACCACCAGTGAAGCAAAGACAGCTAATGAACCCTGCAGTTCCTGGCCTTTCTAAACAAATAGACCTGTTTTGCTTTTTTATAGACATAAAGTAAAGACAATTTCAGATAATTTGTCACTGGTATTTAAAAACAAAATGTGGATGTTCTCACGTTTTTAATTGCTAAAGATATCCACTACAATATACCAATAAACTGTGAGGAGTTTGTCATACAACAAAGGCAAGAAAGGTTTTACTTTGGTATTGGTAAGATGTATTATTGCCAATAGTGTTTCATTTTCTTTAAACAACCTTTATCTTTCTTTCTTTCTCGTGATTTGGGGATAAAAGCTGAGCCTGTTTTCTGATGGCTGCTGTGAGATTCACCTGCCCGTGTGCTGGTGAGATGCTGTCTGTTGTCTTGATCGATATAATGAGTCATCTGTGTCTGCTGCTCCCTTAGCTTGTATGTTGTTACACAGCCAAACTGTCCAAGCTGCTGAAACACTCAACGACCCAAACCGTATTGAAGAGTTACCTTAGTAAACACTGTGTTGAGAGAGAGATCGACACAGTGATAAATACACTGACCAAGCTATGAGGCTGATTATCTTTTTATTATTATTATTGTTATTATTACTACTACTTTGGGGTCTCTAGGACCAACTCTATAGCACCACCACCAGTTCAAAAATCCACTTCCCTCTTTTCCACTCATTGTCTCTCATTAAGTCTCTGCCCATTACAGAAGACACCAAAATGTACTGAATTTAGTTTGATTGCTACCCCTATTTCAAATTGTGTTCAATTCTCAAGAAATTTGGCTCTGGTGACCATTAAACTGAGCAACACAGGGCTGACAAGACAGTATTTTGATTTTCTACTCTGTTCAAATGTAAAACTGAATTTTGTGTTACGTTTGTGTCAATGTTGACCTGAAATTGGACAAAAGGTTGTAGCTCAGCAGTTCTTTAATCTATTGGAACTAAAGTTGGTGTGCTTCATTAGCAGCATAATCTGAGGGTACCTGCCAAATTTGGTCACAGCACCACCTACAGGTCATGAAATATGAAAAAAATTATATTTTTGCTCATAACTTGTAAATTGTTTGAACTAGTGAAAATGTATTTGTTTTGTTTTTTATCTTGGCATTATGAATTCTTTGTGTCATTTTTCCAGTATTTAATTAATTCTCTGTATGCCATTTAGAATTTTGTAGTCATTTATTGATCCCCCCCCCCTCCCATTTCTTTTCTGCAGATATCGCAAAAAATTTGGTAAGGATCATTGACCGTATGTCCTGAAGGTACCTGAGAAGTTTGAAGACAGTGTCACCAAGCATTCCAAAGTATGGAAGTATATTCCAAATATAAGGCCTTTTTATCAAAGCATTTATATTTTGAAAATATTGTCCAAAAATGTCTATGCATTCCTTGGTTAACTCTGATTCCAACAATGTGTGATTTATCATTCTCTGTAATTTTGCCTGCCCACCACTGTGAAGTATATATATGTATTAAATAGAGCTTGTCCACCATTTTGGAATATGTATGTAGGCCTATATACTCCTCATACAAATTTTATCAAATTTTATCCAAAATTTACTTTGAACTAAGCTGCACAGAAATGACCAAAATGGATTTTTTATATTCACTACTGTTAAGACCAGTTCACACCAAGAACGATAACTATAAAGATAACGATAAAGATATAGTTCTAAAAAAGCGTGGCTCATATAATGAATTAGCAGAGTTCACACCACAACTATACCGATAACGATACAGAGGAACGATATCATTGCGATCACTTTCAAAACGATTTTTTCCAGCTGATGAACGATAAAACACTGACAGCCAATCAGAATCCACTCGAATTTAAAAGGCTCGCGCATTTAAAATGGCAGAAGACTCTGCAGAGAGGCTAATCATCGAAGTCCAGAAAAACCCACCACTATTTGACAAGTCAAACCCCCTTTTCAAGGATACTTAAAAAAAATGGATATATGGAAAACAATCGGACATACCCTCGGAATGAATGGTGAGAAGTATTAATGGAGATTAGATCATTATACCAGGCTAGCAAAATTACCTCAGGTAACGTATCCAGCGCTAGTTTCTATAACATTGTCTTGCGGCGTTAGCTAAATTCACTGTTAAATAGATTAGCTAGATTCACTGTTTGCATGCGCTGGAAACGTAGCTTGCTGAGAACATCTACTGGTTAAAGTCGTGTAACGTTAAACGCAACAAGAACTGCAAAAACATATTCAATGACAATTTTGTACACAGCAATTTCACGCTTTTTAAATGTATTATAGTTATAGTTACAGTCAATACTATTAAAGCTACGTGTTTTGTATAATATGCAGGCCTACATTTCACCTTTTTTCCCCTCGCATTTTGTGTACTAAAGTTTAAACTTAGGTCAAATTAATTTGTGATTCAAATATGATATATTTATTTATTTATAGGGGATAGTGCAAGGAAGAAGTGGATCAACATCCGAGATGCCTATCACCGAAACAGAAAAAAAGCAGCCACTAAAAGTAGAGACCCAGCTAAGTTTCTGAAGCCATATAAATATGCAGGGATCCTGGAATTTATGATCCCACACCTTCAGTACAGGGAGTGAGTTAATTATTAATAATCATCACTTTTGCATTACATTTTTTTTATTTTATTTAGATTATTATATAAGTCTATTATTCATTTATTCTTTTGTCATCTGTTTTAAAATCTCATATGAATTGTAGTGCAGACTACATCCAAATTGTTTTCATAGAGCATCCAGTAACCTACTAGATGAGGCAGATGATTCAGAGGAGGCAAAGGATGCAGATGAGAGACAGCTAGAACCAAAAGGGCAGAAGAGGGCAGAACCAGGGAATAAATTCACCTCTGCATCCAAAAGGAGTGCTGCTAGTGCTCCTTCTGCAGTTGATGCTGCAATAATGGAGTATTTGAGTAGCAGGAAACTCCATCAAGAGGATGAGCTTGATGCATTTTTTAAGTCAATGGCTTCCTCCATGCGAAAGATGCCAGAGCACACAAAAGCAAAGCTAAAATGTAAGATTCATGAGCTAGTTCATAGAGCAGAAATGGAGACAATGTATGAAGCCAGTGGATCCTCTTTGGCCAGTGAATTTGAGTACATATTTTTATAGGCTTCCACTTACTGTTACTTAAACTTAACAAAATGTGCAGCGAAATGTATGTAAATGTGATTGTTAAAGGAATAAATAAATGAAGAGTCATGATAAACATTTTTAAATGGTTTTTAATTATGGTAATGTATTGTGGTAAGCAGCTTTTTAACTTTTTTCAATAATAATAATACTGTATATTGTGTACATTAGGTTTTTTTAATGAATTCATAAATATCATGAACAAAAGCAAAACAGTTTGGATCCCTCTACTGAGCCACTCCAAAGCAGGCATTCTGCTGCCATGGGACTGCTCCGGTAGTGGACATAAAATAGTCCTTGTATGCCTCCCTTATCAGAAATGCTTCTCTTGATGGATGATTTCCACACTGCTGTAGATTCTGTATAGCTCCACTGGTGTTGGATTCTGCCATACACTCTGGTGCTTGGTGCTTGGTTGTGCAGTGTTGGGTTGGGTCGGTGATTTTGATGATGTAGTTATGCAGGACACAAGTGGCCTTTATAACTTTGTCCACATTTTGAGGCTGCAGCTTGATCCTCCTTTGATACACTTCCCACTTGGATGCAAGGATCCCGAATGAGTTCTCCACCACCCTCCTGGCCCTTGACAGCCTATAGTTGTATATTCGTCTAGCTTCGTCTAGATCCTTTCCAGGGAAGGGGCGCATAATATTCTGTGACAGTGGGAAGGCCTCATCAGCCACAATCACATGGGGGATTGGTTGTGAGAATCCAGACAGTGGTCTTGGTTGAGGGATTGCCAAGTTGTCATTTTTTATTGCTTTCCCTAAAGTACTTTGAGCAAAGATGCCCCCATCACTGTTGGAGCCATGGCCACCAACATCGATTATGGTAAAGCCATACTTGTGGTCAACCAGAGCCATCAAAACAATGGAGAAACCACCTTTGTAATTATAAAAGGTGGATCCAGAACTTGATGGAGCCTGGATAACCACATGCTTACCATCTAGAGATCCAATGCAGTTTGGGAACTGCCACCTTTCCTGGAATCCATCTGCAATTTTCCTCCAATCATCAGTACTTGGAATTGGCATGTACAGAGGCTGCAGTTTTTTCCAAATTGTGTCACACACCTCTGGAATTATTGTGGATGGTCTATCTTTCGTGGACTTTCCAAGGCGATAGTTCAGGTATACGGTTTTGTAAGAATCTCCTTTAGCCAAGTATCTAAAAAAATAAATAAATATACAAAACAATAACAAATAATATCAAATAACTACAGTTGTAGTCAAATGTTTGCATACACCTTGCAGAATCTGTAAAATATTAGTAATTTTAGCAAAATAAGAGGATCATAAAAGTACATGTATTTATTTTAATAACCAATGAAACGGTTTGACATAACATATAGTCCACAACAAAAATGATAGCTGTTTAAAAAAAATACAATTTGGTCCCTCAATTGTCCTCAGTGTGAAAAGATCTCAAAATCATAGTCTTTGCTGAAAAGGGTTTAAATATGCAGATGCTGGAAAACTAAAGAATGTGCAGGACCTGGAGGATGTTTCTTAAGAACAGTGGGCAGTTTAACTGCTCAGGACAAACAAGAGACTCGTGAACAGCTATCACAAAACAAACTATTATCTACATAGCCTAACGACATATGGTATTATCAATTTTTTAACAGTGTCATTTTTTTTAAAAATTCAACTATGATTATGATTTTGTCTTGTGTACTTCACCTATGTAAACACATGTTAATGTTTCATTAGTTTCATCAGGCTAGTATTAAAGGAACATGACATTTTATTCCTCTAATTTAGCTATATATATATATTTATTACATTTTGCTGATTGTGCAAGGTGCATGTAAACAGTTATTAATATTATTATTATCCTTTAAACTACTACGTGCAAATATCATCAGCATTGTTGCCCCTTTAAGGTCTTATCTCCTTTTTTGTATATGAAATTTAGGAAACGGTAGTCAATGGCTGCATATGGGTTGTACACCTAAGACATACTGCCAAACGGTCTCTGGCGCTGATCGGATTCCTGAAGTTTGTTTGGCTCTTGCTGATGTCCTATTTCACGATGTCCAGGATGCCTTGAAACTGATATTGACTCATACGGAAGTATGAATAAAATTTGTCTTCAAAAGATGATAACTCTCTAATCAGAGTGTGAGATTCTCCCAACTCCTCTCGTCTTTGAAGGATCTCATGTACCCAACAGCGTCTGTTTTTCTTTATCTTTTGATATTTTTGTGAAACATATAGCAGCAGCAGGTCATCTACATCCATTGTCCTAACTTTGAAACCTAAACCATTTAGAATAAACAGACCGTTATCGTTCGTTGGTGTGGACGCAAATATAGTTATAGTTAAAGTTATCGTCATCGTTCTTGGTGTGAACGGGGCTTTACAGAGAAATACATTTTTAAAGAGGTAAAATCATGCATTGTCCCCTGAGATCCACTTAAATTACTTGATTAGTTTTGACAATGACCATATTCCACACAATATAGCTTAGCTGTCTGTAGGACAGGCATACAGGACACAACAAGCCCTAGACTGAGAAAGACCACTGGTATTACAATATATGGCTGAAATTGGAACATCCAATATGGCAGCTCTACTAAAGAAAGTCTAACAGTTGGAAAAGTCACTGCTTGGTATTTTAAGTGAAACATTTCCTAAGGGCCTGTTCCAGTACCCACATTTGCAGTGTTGGCCAGTTGAGACTCAGCGTATCCCATAATTCCTTATGTTCAGGAACTCACGTGACCTGAATTTGCACATTGTCAAAGAAAACTTTCCAGTGCAAGTTAAATGAATTCTACTGGGGCAGAGATGAGTGTATTTTGTCAAATGTTTGCAACTTTGTTAAAACTATACTTGCATTTTTACAACATAAAAACATTTATAAGCATGTCCCATCAGGTAATCAAAAGTTCTTCACACGCTTGCAGTCTTCACACCAACACAGAAACTGATAATACTCTTGGGAATGTTAAATGGATAGTTCAGCAAAAAAAAAAAATTCTGTCATTAATTACTAACCCTCATGTCGTTCCAAACTCGTAAGACCTTCGTTCATTTTCGGAAAACAAATTAAGATATATTTGATGAAATCCGAGAGCTTTCTGATCCTCCGTAGACAGCAACACAACTTAAACGTTTTATGGCCCAGCAAGGTAGTAAGGACGTCGTTAAAATAGTCCATGTGAATCTTGGTAATATTATTAGAAAATAGGGATTAGTTTCCACTGTTATGCCGATGATTCTCAACTATATATCTCAACAAGACCAAATATGATCTAAGCTAACATAGTGTGTTAAAAATTTAAAAGATTGGAAGACCAATAATTTTATCTTATTAAATTCAGATAAGACAGAGATAATACTTATTGGACCAAAAGACAGTACAACGAATCTCGTGGATTACAATTTGCAACTAGACGGATGTACGGTTACTTCCTCTACAGTCAAAAATCTGGGTATTATATTAGATAGCAACTTGTCTTTTGAAAATCATATTTCCCATGTACAAAAACAGCACACTCCTTCTTTTAAATCTCAGATTTAAAGACAAAATTCTCTTTGGCCAAAGCATTCAAAGAATGCATATCATACACTTTTACTGCAGTGTATATCTAATCAAATGCACATTATTATTCTTAGTTTGGGTTAAACAAATAATTTTCGCTTGGTTGGAACAGCAGCTACGCTAAATATGTCTCTATTTGTTTCTCTGTTTCTGCCAACTAGGATTTACACAAGCTTCAGTCTGGATCCAAGAAACCACCTGAGACGAAGATGATGCAGCCCTCAGAGGACCTCCAGAATGATGCCAACCCATGAAACAAATAAAGAAACTACCCACATTTTGCTAAGTTGATGGCATCATAAATAATTGCTGTTAATATGGCATCGTATGTTTATTACATCTCAAAGGATTTGTTAAGTACTGCTGGTTCGTCTGGTCAGAGCTGAGAACTGGCCCCCGACTGCGCTGGTTTTTCTCCATTCTGTCACGATGTAGTTTGGTCCTGCTGCTGTGCTCTCTGGGCTGCTTAGTTGGGGACACTTTTTTTCCAGCGTTATCGTTGACATGATTGCTAAGATATTATTTAAACTGAGCTGGATTTTGACATAACTGAATTCAATGATGAACAGCCTTTAGCTGAAAATTTAGTGTTTACTATTGTCTTTTTGCATTTTTGACACACTATTTTCCTATTTAATACTTTAAAGTTGCTTGGACACAATCTGTATTGTTAAAAGCGCTATATACAATAAAGTGGCATTGACTGGACTTGACTTGACACGGTGGGTCAAATGAATTTAATGATTTACGAGAATACTTCTTTGTGCCGCAAAGAAAACAAAAAAACAAACTTATTCAGTTACTTTCTTCTTTCCGTGAAGTCCTCAATGCAACGAGTTCCACAAGTGATGCGCGTGCATTCTCTGCTTGTAAACAAGGTGCAGTGCATCCGGGGCCTCATTTATAAAATACTGCATAGAAAGAATCCTAAATTTGATTTTACGATAATTTCTCAAAGTGCGTATGTGTGATTCATAGAACTCACTTACGCTCAGAAAACGTGCGTATGCCTCTCTTTTAGATGTGAGATCTATAAATTGCAATGATCTTGAAATTTTGCGCAGCTGAACAGTTTCAGATCTCCGTCCCTGTAAACAATGTCTAATTAATGTTATAAAAGAGCACCTGACAATGTCCAAATTTTTTACAAGCGGCAAGAATGGCTTATATTTCCCAAATACCTGCAGCATTCGGGCAAACAAAAGGCATACGTATACTCAGACCAGACGTCGGCGCTAAGCTCTTTTCCACGCAAAAGACCGTTTTATAAATAATTTTTTGGGGGGGGGAACAGTTTGCCGTGGATTTTTGCAGTACGCACCTCGTTTTACGATCAAGTCTTCTGGTGTACGACGTTTTATAAATGAGGCCCCGGGCTTAAATGCAGAAACACGGCTCTCCAGTGTCAGCAGCACCACATGAATAGTGTTGATGTTAATCTGTGAATGGTGTGGACGACTGACACTGAAGAGAAGACATTTTTGAATAAAGTCATTATTTGTGTTTTCTTTGCACACAAGATGTACTCTTGTAGCTTCGAAAAATTACAGTTGAACCACTGATGTCAAATGGACTATTTTAACAATGTCCTTACTACCTTTATGGGCCTTGAACATGTAAGCTGCATAGCTGTCTATGCAGGGTCAGAAAGCTCAAAATATCTTAATTTGTGTTCCGACCGAGGTCTTATGGGTTTTGAACGTCATGAGGGTGAGTAATTAAAGACAGAATTCTAATTTCTGGGTGAACTAGCCCTTTAACTTTGATCCAGTTTCCAACAGTAAACCTGGCATAAGAAAAGTAATTACAGTGGTAGAGGTTGGTCAAAACAAGCACCACACTGTAGGCTGTTGTATGACCTTTTTTGCGAGTTGTCACATTACACAATATTTCACTTTGAATGTACAGTAATAAATGAATAAATAAACAGGGACAGTTCCAGCTGGAGACAAGCCACAGAGATTGGGTCTTCATGCTGGTAACTGTTGCAGTGATGCATTCATCTGTCAGAAAGTAGCAGAACAAGTTCGGAACAAGTTATTTTTGCAGATTAGTTTATAAATGCTGTTTTTAAAATTGAAAGTTTTAAGTTCTGAATGTTACAGTATGTTTTCATAGTACATGAAGCTCTTTCATCACAAAAGATCAAGAAAAAAAATTGACTCTGAAAATATGATATGAAGAAAAATACGATCCATTTAAAAGATGAAAGATGAAGAAGCATTGTAAACATAAGGAGCCAACTTCAAACTGGATTATTACTGCACACTTTAAAATCTCTATTCTCACAGACAACTATAGATTTCAAAGCAATTTCCAGAGGGCTTTTAGAACGACAAACACTCTGAAGACCATTAAAAAACCATACAGCTCTGCCAGACAGTTAATACAAATGCCTATTAAAAGCACACATTTCACAGACTTAAGAAGAGCAAAATCAGTTAATATTTCTTAATATGATGTTTTCAACTTAAGAGAGCCAAACCACCGAAGCTCAAAAATCCCAGTCACTACTTTTCTACATGATTATTTTTTTTAGTATTTATGACTATAACTTTTGAATATACATTAATATACATATCAAAACTGAAGTATTATGTTTACGTTTAAGCACACAAATTACTACTGAGTTATATATTGTTGTCCTCCTTTTCCATACGATTGAATCAAACTCCAGTTGGCATCATTCCAAAAGCAGGAAATTCATTTAGTAAATGGCACACCACCCAAAAGAGAGGCATTCACTGAATCCCAAATCAAATATACTGAGTTCAAGATTGAGTGGCTGCACACAGGCCATCCAAGAGTATAAACTCACAGCAGCCACAATAGAGGTGTAGGGTCCCATCTGGAGGAAATGAGCTGTGCCTCTCAATAATTCGGAGGCTTTGATGTCGTGATGTGACACTGGATACTAATATGGTCTGACATAACCTTAAAAGCCACCTTGACAGGCCACAGTCTGATAGTGACACATGGTTGCATCTTCACGTTTTAGCAGTCCTCTGGTATAAGAGCGAGTTAAAATGATGAATAAATCAATGGATGAGAGTAGATCTGAGCTGTATTTTAGAGTACACTGCCATGTACAGTCATAATAAATCACTTAGATGGAAATGAACATCTTTATTGAGGAACTGTATACTCTAAATAATGCCAATTTGGGTCATTTTTGCAACCCAGTGCTCAGTCAAATAAAAGGACAAACTCAGTGCTGGGTTGGGTTAAATGTTTGACTCAACATGATGGACTTAAAAATGGTTATAATGCTGGGTTAAAATGTTGAAATAAACCCAACATGGGTTGTAAATTAAAATCACTTTAACATACAGAATGACTAGTAACAATAAGATGAAGATGAAATTTACTGATAAGCAAGAAGACATAGAAATGGAGAAAGTATTGAATAACTTATGTTTAAAGTCCCCATGAAATAAAAATGAAAGTTTTTTGGGTGTTAGTACCAATATGTTAGTCTTAAGGTTATCTAAAACAGTGACAAAATTCGCATTTAGAATATATAATTAGATATACTGCATTCAAAGCCAAAACGGCCCTCAACTTGATTTTTTGGAAAGCTCACAGGTACTCAGCTTCTCATCAAACTTCTCTGTCCCATCAAAATGCTCTCTAAATCCAACACGGGCACGCCCTACATTAAAAATAGACGATGAATTAGCCCGGCTGAAATTGTTCACTTTCCACAGAATAGTTATTTCTGTACAGTGAAGGGACGTAGTGAACTATATATATTTTTGGGCGGACAGGGCGGGAACGATTCCAACAGTGTAATAGGCTTTCCATTGAGGAGCAGACAACAAAATGTATCTGAGCTATTTGAATTTTACACAGAATGCCATATTTTATAGCAATATGGATGAGATTATGGCTGTCAAATGCGGCTTTATGGCGCTCAACAGCTCGGAACGGCTCTAGCCCAAGCTGTGATAAAAAAACAAACGCTATTGGCTATTTTAAAAAAGGGGCGGGGCTGCTTGATATGTCCCACCCTGTCTTCATGTTTCAGTTAAAATGACGTCAACACATAGGGTAACGCTGTGTGTTTCTAAGCATTTCAGGAGACCTTTAAGATCAAATTTGACCAGTTTCAAACAAAAATGAGTCGCACTACAGCCAAAGCCTCAAGCCAGCAAGAAACACACAGAGTGAAAACCTGTTATAAACACAGAAGGAGTAAACTGTGTATTGTAGCGAATCGACAGGATTAAAGCATTTTAATCACTCATGCCACACACCATTTTGGGTTTTTCAGTCACCAGTGAATTTGGTATGAGAGAAAACACTCCGACAAAAGCCTCCAGTTTTAAAAAGATCACCCTTCTCACTGCAGGCAGTTTGAAAGTTCTCTCTCCTTTTGGCTTTGATTAGTTTGTAAGTTGTGTAAAACACTGTAAATCAGGGGTAGGCAACGTCGGTCCTGGAGTGCCAATGTCCTGCAGAGTTTAGCTCCAACCCTGAAAAAAAACCTCCCTTGTCTGCTATGCCTTAGTAATCCTGAAGACCCTGATGATTTTGTTCAGGTGTGTTTGATTAGGGTTAGAGTTAACTCTGCAGGAAAGTTGACTATCCTGCTGTCAATGATTCTCTTATGATGATTAACGCGTACACTGCAGAACAATCCTAGCATGCACAGCATCATTATGTTCTGCAGTTGGGTTTAGGGGATAATAAATGCTGACAATCTGAAAATTGAAAAACCTCAACACAACATTTTGCCTTTGTTTCCTTGTACAGTTCCGAGTGCCAGGCAATGACCACACCTTTAAGGTCAGAATATTTCACTCCCGACTTGAACTGCCTGGTCTCTTATAATATGACGATTGTGTCTGGCAGGTTTAATACTGTCGCTATATAAGCTAATAATATTTGGTTTTCACAAAGAGTTGTCCTTTTGATTTATCACGCAAAAATATCCCCATGAAGAAAACCAACTTGCATTGTCTGACATCGAATACATTACAAGGAGTGAAAACACGCGTAGCGTTATTTGGCAGGTCATGGTGTCAAGCTCGAACAGCTGACTCTCAGCTGAGCAAATCAACTTATGGGACGGCGGACACCTCTAAGTTATTCAATATATAAGGAGGCTACCGCAGTATATTGTCAGCAGTTTTCGCATTTCTCAATAGATAATTACCCTCCTCCATCCCCAACTCATCCTCTGTCAGTCAGGATTCAGCCTTATTCTAAAATGTGTACATAAAATTATATTAACTTTAACGATATCTGCAATACATTAATGTTGGTTCTGTTCTGTTTACCCTGGGGGGGACGTTATCGCTGCTCTTCCTGCTCTTATTCATGCTAGGCTGCATGGATGGGCAGGGAGTTTTTTTTTGCCCAGAACAGAACCATACTGCCAATTCAAACTGTATGCTAATTGTCAATCATTTTTGATGATAGTGGTCCTGACAGAAATCCAAGATGTTCCTTGAAAGTGTTTTGTTTTTTTTTCAACAGGGATCAACTAGGAAATCCATTACCCCTACAAAAAAAATTAAAAACAAAGTAAATATCAAGTATATTTTACAAGTATATTTTATATAGTAAGCATGCTAAAAAAAACAATGCACTAGTAACATAAGTATTATTTTAACATTTCTTAGAACTAAATTGGCTTTTTAGTTTATAAAATTATGTTTTAATGTACTTTAAGTGTATCAGTAGTAGGGGTGGGCGATATGACAAAATATTATTTCACGTATGAGAAATGTTATTTGTACCTCAATATAGCTATTTTTATTTTATTTTTGTTATTAAAATTAAGAAAAAGAAGCAAATTACAAGGACAACAGAACAAATAAATATGAAATAAACTTAATTATTCAGCTACAGTAGGCTAGGTTTAACTAGTAAGAAATATTATAGAAATTGCATAAAGTGTATAAATAAAACACTGCATAGTCTTCACTGTATCAATCAAACATGATTAACATTAATAATGACAGACAGCAGCAGGTATATTAGACTGCTGTCCCTTTAAGACTGACTGCACGGATCCAATATACTGAAACACATCCGGTTTTCACCCAACTGTTTACATTTATTTATTTATTTAACATATAACCGACTGTGTTTCTTGAATACTCCACACGAAGGGCATTATGACATAACTGTGTGCGTGTTTGACCATTCAAGCACAACAAAACACGAAAGAGATCTGTTTTCGCGATCACATGCTGTCTGAGAGGAGCGTTCAGTGGGTGCGCTTCGGCTGTGTGTCAGTCAGCGTGAGCAGTGGATTAAGTTCCTTTTCACTGCTTGTTGCACTTAATAACTTTATTAAACATTAGGGGTGTCCCCGACTAAGTATTTTCATAGTCGAATCGGAATTTTCGAATCTTGCCGATATTCGACCGATAGTCGAATCATATGTTTTGGGGGTGGGGCAAAATTCATTACCAAGAGTCAAGTCAGACATTTCGACAGTCATAATTACGTTAACACACAGGGAAAATTTGTAACAGATGCCTCGCATATACAAATGGGGTAAATAATGTTAACATTAAACGTCAGCAAAACATAAGAATTCACAACATTTTTTTACAATAGTGCTCTCATTAAAAATTTATGTATATGACCCAGTGTATTAATGTTCTGCATTTCTATGTTGGAGCGTGCGCGGTGAAGATGAACTAGTAGAAGTAAGCTGCAGTTTTTTTTTAAATTTTCCAATGGTATCTAACTAATCAGTATCTCACATTAATACACTGTTATTTATACACATACGTTAATATTACGCTTAAGGCTGATGCACACAAAATGCCGAATGAACAGGAAGTGTTTTACTGACGGCTCTGAAGAATTCATTTGGGACGTGTTCTGCAACGCAACAACGTGCAAGACACAACAGCAACTACACTCTAAAAAATTACAGCCATTTATTATAATAGTGTTCTCTTTCAATTGTTATGGATATGACCTCCAGTCATAGTTATTAAGCATTGATTGTTGTTTGTCCTCTCGCGCTGCCGCTGAGAGCATGAATACTGCGTAGCATACTACATGAACGAGTTACTCACTGCGGCAACTCAACCAAATGCATCTTATGAGATAAATAATATATACACAATATACTGTATATATATATAAACCGGCTGAAATGTTTTGAAATCACTTGTACCCTACCTGATCGAAAAAATCCAGTCTTTCACTCTACCTGTGTCAATTTGAGTCTTGTTAAAATGTTAAAATGCCACCAAGATGCTCCTCTGTCACTGATTATGGAAAGTGAAACTTAAATCTAAAAGTGTGTATGGATTTATTCACGCATGCTAAAATATTTATTTAAAGCGTCTTTCTTTTCAAATTCGTATTTACAGCATTATCTTAATAGGCTGCATATTAACTTATTGGGAGAAAACCAGAAGTTCTATGTGAAATCAGACATTTGAGCACCCCCAAAATGGCATGATCATAACACCCAGAGATA
This sequence comes from Sinocyclocheilus anophthalmus, assembly GCA_018155175.1. NCBI lineage: Eukaryota > Metazoa > Chordata > Actinopteri > Cypriniformes > Cyprinidae > Sinocyclocheilus > Sinocyclocheilus anophthalmus. The sequence continues at coordinate 156,124 of JADLZN010002402.1, read as the reverse complement.
TGGACTGTGAGATCGGTAGATCGAATCAGGATCCTTTCCATAGAAGCATTGAATATTTGATATTCGGGGTCACTCCTATAACATTAAAGGCCCCCAAAAGTCCAAAATTCCGGCGATGCATGCTGTCTGAGAGAGGCGCTTCTGAGTGTGTGTCAGGTCAGGGGAGCAAGCATTGAATTCTTTTTCTCTGCTTATTGCACTTAATAACTCTATCAAGTGCGTTCCACTCTTTATTTTCTCATTCATGTATGTTTCCTTATCATTTAAATGTGTATAACATTTAAGCAGTACTGTGTTACGCAGATATATTTGCATACTGCAAAACACACGATATAGCAAAATCACTAATGATACACACTTTATCATTTTGCGGTAATGATATATACCGTCATACCGTCCAGCCCTAATCAGTAGTAAACTTTGAGGAAGTAGCTTACGTCTTGTGTATTGCAACTATACTGTGGACTATACAACAAGGGAACATATGTGCCATTGGTTTAATAGCTTTATACTTCCAGTCCACTTTGAAGTACTCACAGTAAATGCTTGTAAGTGAATACTTATACTTGTAAGTGAACTTAACTTCATAAGTAAAGTTGACTATTTTTATATTTTATTCTCACTCTTTAAGTATATACTAGGTTTCTAATTATGTATTAAATTTGTATAACATTCATTTTCCAAACCACTTGTCAAATGTAGAGTGATGTTTTGTGATGAGATTTAAAACGATCTATTCTTATAATGGCTTATAATAGAATCCAGCATGAATCAAGTCTGTTACAATACTCTTACACAATAGACAATGAAATACAATTAGGCCTGCCTGCTTATTTATTTATTAAGCAAACGTTGCACAGCTTACCAAATTCTCCCTCACACAAGAGTTGGCATCTTTAAAAAGAGAAAGAAAAGAAAAAAAAATTCAATTTCCTTAGAGAATTGTCATGCCATCGAGAAACTAGGATGACCAGAAAAATCATCCAGTCAAGTCTGTGATTTGCTTTCATCTTGTGCCACAATCTCAGCTGGGTGCGGGTAAATCTGCTCAAGCCAGATGACCTCAAGCTAACATTATGCTCAGGTCCTGCACACGTTTCAGCATAAGGCAAAAGATGAAGGTTCTCCTGTCATTGGTAGCATAACATGAATGCTAAATTCATGAGGCAGGAGAGGTGCAGAAAGTGAGTTGAAAACATAAAAATTCACTAGTAATAAAAACATGATCTGTAATCTTCACTGGCCAAATACTCCCACTGCCTCATGTAATGTGCCAATTTAAAGACTACAAACAAGGACTTTCCCGGAGTTGTTAAATCTCGAATCTAGTGAGGGTTCAGTGTTAGTTATAGATCAAGACCCAAACATTGTCTATGGAAATGAATATAAATGATGTACTGTGGTGTTCCACAATGTTAGATTGAAATATGCATTTGCATCATTGTAGAAAGGGCATAGCTGCTATAGCACACATTATTGATCATTTTAATGTTTATCAGTGCAATCAAGCATGTTGGGCTATACCATATTTTGTCTGCAGAATGAGAATGTAAGGCAACATCATAATATTTCATGACATTTAAAGTGATAGCTCACCCAAAAATTACAATTCTGTCATAACTTACTCACCCTTAAAGTTCTTCAAAACTAGTGGAATTTCCATTCATCTGCCGAAACACCAAAAGACGATATTTTGAAGAAGCATGGAGCCACTGACTTCAATAGTATTTTTTTTTTCGTAATACTATGGAACGTCAAAGGATACAGCAAATGTGTGATGCCCACAGTTTTAAACATATCTTTCATTGTTTGAAAGAATAAACAAAATTCTAGAGGTTGGGGACAAATTGGCGCGAATAATGATGACAGAATTTTTCATTTTTGAGTGAACTGTCTCTTTAAAAGACAATGTACTGAGCATACATACTTGTACTCAGAAACCTGGAGAAGCATTTTCAGAAGTTAGTGGTACACCTGTGTGTCTGTTCTTTCTGAAATATCATTTTCACCTCATCTTACAAAAGACACAGTGTTGGCAAAACAACCTGCGTGAACAAACCTTGCTCTCTTTTGTCTCTCTCTCTCTATTTGTTTTTTTCCATTTATCTAGTTCTCTCTGTCTCTCTGGCGTTCTCTCCCCTGTGTGACAGTGAATGTGTGTTTTCAGCCCTAATTGGTTAAGGGTCTGAAGTGAAATTGGCTCGTTCGCTGTCCTCTCTCAGTGGAGGGAGACTGGGCGACTCTCAGCAGAGTAAATTGTGCATGGAGGGAGTGTAATTGGGCTGTTAGGGCTGGAGCATTCTATAATAGCACACGACTCCGACGGTCACACTGTGTACAAACATCACTGGATAAATGATTCTTTTCAATCACACTGAGACGTCACAATGAATTATTTCAGCCACCATTCAGGAGCATGTAGAATTTACTTTCACTAGCTGGACTGGTCTGCAGAAGGGGGGGATCATTCTTTCTAGCCAAGTTAAAAATTGGTACCAGTCGATGTGTTCGTGTTAGTCGGACATAAACAGATTTTTGAGCATCAGCATTGGTCTGGACCAGTTTTCAGCTTATTCTGGCCAAGAACCACCCACTGTTCGACAAAAGGAAAAGCAAACAATCACTGTTCATTTGTTTTTTTTACTAAATTAAAGTCTTAAATGTTCCTATTTAAATAAAATAGATCATACAACAATAATATACATGAATAAAACAACTTATTTAACTGCCCAGTTAGATTTTACTTACTTACCCTTCTATTGTATTTTGGATGTCTGTTTGTTTATGTTTTTGTTAACTCATTAAAAAAAGCTCTATTTTAGGGTCTTTCCCATTCACTCCTGTGGTTGAAAATTTAGTTTTTATTTTATTTTTTTCATGTTGCATGTCTAAAAAAAAAAAAAAAGTCACCAAGTTATGAACCACTCAGATTGAGCAAACCATTTTTTATAAAATCATCATTCTTTTAATGGTTAAATTTCAACAACCACCCCTTTAAAAATAAAATATGTATTAATAAAAAGATTTAAAGCAACTAATTAAAAAAGAATGTTTGTGTACAATTAAAAAAATAAATAAACTGCCACCATTTGAGTGACACACACACACTAGTTACCATGTTTTATGGGGACTTTCCATAGACAGAATGGATTTTATACTATACAAAGTATATTTTATATCCCACAGAAAACTTTCTGAAAAAAATAATAATAATAATAATGTCCCCAAAAGGTCATCACATGTACTTAGCAGTCTAAATTGGGACACTGCATAGACCTCTATTGTCTTCATATACAGTTAGCTATAAATACTATAACCAAACCCAAACCCTAACCCTGCATTTTTACAAATGTAACGTCCTCAAAATGAAGTTTTGGGAGATTTGGCTGGTTTAGCTCACTTCTGGGTACAAAATTGTCCCCAAAATATGATAAAGTACTATAGATACACACATACTTATAAAGGCTATCAAATCTTTTCACATTCAGAAGTACAAGTGGAGAAACAACACAGCCTGCTGTTTTGAAAATCATTACAGAGGTTGCAGGGGCGCACAGATAGAGAACTGATAAGCAGCAAAATTCTCATAGTGCTATGCGCATACTTTCCACCATAAAAGCTCATCCTTATCTGGTGGGATGCATGACTAATAAGAACCAAATATAACAAGGAGAATCAAAATATTGCCACACTTCGATGCACACGGCATCAACTCTCATCGCCTCAATGTCAGTATCCACAGCGCCGCCCTGCGCATTTAGTCGTAACGGCAAGATTTAGGTGAGGGATTCTTTGGGAAACTGTATGGACAAAAGTATACGTATATGTAGACTGGGTACTTTTTTCAGCCCAGTCCCGTTTTTTCCCCTCTCAGTTTACCATTTTGCCAGTAGTGGCATTTGACAGTACCACACTGTATACATGATTTTATACAGCAATAAGGTGTAACAGCCAATTACATTATACATTTGCATACTTTTGATCTTATACATCTCATTGTTGGCTACAGCAGGCTAGTGCTCTAACGAAAATCAATTTGTGGTTACTTGTGCCACCAGCCAATCAGACTGGAACTGCCAAAGCCAATGTGGATCAGACAGCCAGTGAACAAACTTTGGACATAACGTCTGAGATCCAGTTATTTGTGTGTGAGTGAAATGTCATTCTTAAATTCCCATGTTGCAGGCAATGTTTTCTGTTATAGTTGAATCTAGTCAAATATGTGTTCAACATTTACCCATATCACCTATACATATGTTAAATGAATATGAATATTCATACTTGAATATGACCAAAGAACAGATGGTATGCAAGCTATAAAAAAAATTAATTAAAAAAAAAGTATCCAGGCTTTGTTGTGGACCATTTACGCTCACCGCAGGTATGAGATTTGGTTGGTTGCTGATCAGCAGGCCAAGAGGGAATCCATATTTATTTTGGAGAAAATTAGGGGTCTAATGGTACATTGTTTGATCCTCATGAACTTAGCAGATGTAGGCATAATGAATCTTGGGCATTTTAGCCTGTCTATAAAGCAGATCTGAGAAGTTATAACACTGGGTAAATTTAATTATGCTACTAAGAACTAAAATCCCAGATTTGAAACCAATTATCCTGCAGTGTATCAAAGTAAGTCACATTTAGATCATCAAGGTCATCCAGGATTGTATTACGATGTGTTTGTCATTAGATGGTTCATTGCTATCAATACACTCTTTGCACGGATCTTCTCTGTTGTATGTATTCACCCAGCGTATCCACATAATGACTCACTGTCATTCAACCCATCATCACAAAATGAGGGGAATGGATCCTTTTTCATTTTATATGAGCTAATTAATTTCTCCACTACACTTTCTACTGTGTTTGACTGTGTCCAGGATCGTGATCTTGCAGCTGCTGGAAATTTAATGGGTTGTGAATGGCTCTCAACCGCCGCTCTGATGGGTGTCAAACTACCGTTAAACGATGTTAATGATATGCTGGATATGATTCAGTGCCATGAAGGTCAAGGCTCATGTCATGATCTGGCCACATTACTGTTATTTTGATCTTTAATTGTCAAACTGTGACCAAACCTCTTGTTTTAAATTCTTCGACATGAGTACTTGTGATTGAAGCAGTGAATGTATATAATAGGATTTTGTTGTTAGTAAATTCTTGCAACACTTCAATTACAGCACTCTCTTGTGAAAAAGTAGTGCACTTGAGTATGCATTTCTAGTGTACTTAAAATATGAAAAGTATATAAAAACTCTACTTGCAGTTAATACATTGATGAAATAAAAGGCTACTTAAGCATACAAGTACACTGTTTTGTAACACTTTTTTTTACATTGTCATTGTTAAATGTTGGCATGTACAGGTCCAATTACAAGCAACTACCTAAATCAACCTACTCCCGTCCCTAACCCTATGGACTAACATGTTGTTAATAATATTACTACTATAAAAAAAATTACACTGTAACAAGCACACCTTTAACTAAGGTGTAAACCACTTAAGAATACTTAGTAATAATGCCAAATTTTAAATTGTACTTTTTAATTTAATTACAGTTAGTTTATTAACATGCATGTAAGTGTCCAGAAACATGACATTTAATTCACACTTAAGTATTTTATTTTCATAATATGACCTTAAATAAATGCTAAAATGTAATTGTCTTTCACAAGGACCATACAAGCGAAATTGACCCATACTTGGAATTAGTGCTCTACATTTAACCATCCAAAGTGCACACACACACAGTGAACACACACAGCAGTGAACACAACACCCGGAGCAGTGGGCAGCCATTTAAGCTGAGGCGCCCGGGGAGCAGTTGGGGGTTCAGTGCCTTGCTCAAGTGCACCTCAGTCCGTGGTATTGACGGTGGGGGGAGGAGCGGCGCTGTACTTCACTCCTCCCCCTACAATCCCTGCCGAACAGACTCTAACCCACACCTTTGGGTTACGAGTCCGACACTCTAACCATTAGGCCACGACTTATTGTTATAATGAGTAACATAAAGCATGCCCATAGAACAACTAAATTTATAATAATATATAATTTCGGTAAATATTTAGAACTGTAAAGTAAATCCAAAACTAATTTATAATATAAAAGTTAAGTTACTTTGGTTTATGATTGATTGTTCAATTTGGTTATACGTGTTCACATTCACTTAAGACAAAGTGTTTAGATTAATATCTCACAATTATTTCGACTTCCTTAGTTGTTGGAGATTGTGGAGATAAGTTTGTGTGTGAATAAAACAAAGCAGAGAAAAGGTGTCATTATGTGCAGACTGTCACCTGGCCGGACACTGCAGTCTAGTTGATGGCCATTCGTTCTGACAACCTTCAGGGCAACAAAAGAGCGAGAGAGTGAAAAAAAGGAGCACTAACTGCCTTGAATGACAGAATACAATTTATAAAAGGTAGAAGGAATATACTTAGTTATACTAAGATCTACTGTATGTCTGTCTGTCACAAAGAGGGTCTAAAATGAACCCTCAGTACATGCCAAATGAGAGTAAAAACTGACTTGGAGAGTAAATAACCTTGCACAGAAATTATTAAATGTCTAAAACTCCATGTGGTGGCGCATCTGTGGAATATCCCTCATAAAGCCAGCAAAACAAAGTAAGAAACCAAATCACAGCTCAAACTCAATGACCGTTTGACACCAATATGCAAGGAAACAAAACTAAATAATTCCCTTGTCATAAGGTCAAAATTGTTAATGAAAACAATGCAAAATACCATTTCATGCCATTGGCAGGTGTAAGAAACTGAAGCCTGCTCAAAGAAATAGCTGTAGGCAGATGTTCTTGTATCTAGTGTAGAGATTTCAGCCACTGTCTTTTCAGATCCACGCAGGGCTTTGTGTTTGAGGTCTTTGCTAATGTGACATGGCTGCCCACAGCCCAATGCCTTTGACGTTTTTGACTTGGGCTGAACAAAACAGCAAGGTTCAGTGTTAAACAGTGCCAGATGGCCTAGTGCAACACAACACACAAATGTTTGCTACAAAAACTGTGACATGATTCCTTGGGGAGAAAGTTTTTGGGGGACAATCAAAGTGTGTAGCCAAGTTCTTTCTCTTTGCCCACTCGTTCTTATGACTTATTGAGCAAGTCTGAGGAAAAAATACATTTTGGTGGAGAATGTTGAGACATTACAGACTTTAGCAGAGGGAAGCTTTCTCGGGTTCTTTTTAGGAAATTAAGGGCCACTCTCCATTTCTTTAACCCACTTACTGGATGTCATTTGAGATGCAAGTAAATTATTGGTAGGTGACAACTGACCAGTAACCACATTGTGAATAAAATTCTACACAGGAACATTGGGTACTTGTGGTTTACAGTATAGGCCTACAGTGTGTGTATAAGAATGATAAAGTCTCTTCTTGACTAAATTAAGAGCTTTTGTGATTCAGCCATTTTAATTTTAGCTCAATGTCCTATGACTTCATTGCATCGGTTGTAAAAAATAAAAATAAAATAAATTTTAATGTCATACTAAAATGTCACACACCATTGCACACACACGTTAATTTAGGGTCTACCTAGACAAATTATACTAGAGAACGCTAGATTACATTGGAGAATTCTGACGAATATTTCAAGGTGACTTAAGCGCTTCATATTTTAGACATTTTAATTAATACAGCAAAAAAAAGTTCACCAAAGTTATCATTACGAAAGAAAGACAATAAAATAAATGTACCATTGTTTTGCTACAAATTAATTAATTAAAAAAATAAACATTGGTAATGGTAAATTATCATTGTAGTTAAACCATGGTAACCGCAAATTAACCATGGTTTTGTTGCACTAACTAAAAAAAAAAAAAAAAAAAAAAAAAAAAAAAAAAAAAAAAACAAAAAAAAAAAAAAAAAAAAAAAAAAAAAAAAACAAAAAAAAAAAAAAAAAAAAAAATAGTTTAACCATGGATCTTCTATAGATCCAAATATTCTTCAGTAGGAAATGACTGCACAAATGAAGCAGTCAATTTTAATTTATGGATGTGTTTGGATCATACATTTAAGTTACATAAAACAATATATCAATGTGTTTTAAATGAGCTGGGAAAAAATCATAAATTTGCAGACTGTGGTCATTAAGTGCATTTGTATTCTAGCAATTAAAAAGCTGAAGAGACACTGGAACATACACATCCACTTGTAAAAAAAAAATTACTACAAGTTACAAACTGAGGGACAAATTACTTTCTGTGGTATTCATTAACGTTATGCCACAAATGCTGTCAATAGAGCTCAACCTGTATAGAACACATTAATTTAAGGTCACAGTGACTTGCTGCCTGTGGGGCTTGAACTACAGCAACCTTCTGGTTATTCGCCTCAACCATGACCACCCAACCCTAAAACAAATTGTCATTCTTCAAACATCCATATATGTGCACTGGAGAAAGAGCTAAATATCCTTCCCTTGTGAAATTGTTAAATGGGTCAGCAAATGGTGTAGCTTTACAGAAGTCTGATTAGCATGAATTTGCATCAATGAGTGATGAGCTAAAGGGAAATGTTCCTCTTGCTCTCTTTAAAGGGGATTTTAGTGTCATGCATTAAGCCATGTAACGTTAAAATCCATATTTTCTGATTCCTTTTGGTGGATGCATAAAAACATGTAAAAGCATGTAAAATACTTTATCTGCTGTATGCAGACTGTTATCCGTATAATTTATGATAATTGCTTTTGCATGGTTATATCTATGGTATATCCATGGTTAGTTAACACTCACATTCTGTTGAGATTGATATTAGTGTCTAAAATGATTTTTCACTGCATTAAAATAAATAAGCAATAATTTTCCCTTTTAAACTGTTTTATTATGTTCATATGATCTAAAAAAAACTTTCACATATTATTGAAGCTTAACCATCTGTTCTATTATAAAGAAGTTATGCATTTTTCTGAAATGTGACTGGCATCTAGCAATCCAACAAAAACACATTGTAGAAAAAAATACAATAAAATAAATTAAAATAAACAACTGACATCCCATATGGCATCCCATTTGTGGGCAAAATATATTTGAAATATATGATAAATATATGTTGCAAACAGGGAAGCTCAATTAAATATATTATTGAAATAGGAAATATATTTATTTTCACCCCTCATATACATAAAAATGTATTTCTAAATGTATTTCTGGGGCAGGAAAATGCATTTTCTTGGACGGAAATATATAGAGGTCAAAACATGTGTTTAAATGCTTTAAGAACAAATGTTCCTTCGGTGACTTTAAAATAATTTTCATTCAAAGTCATGTGATATTTGATGATGTTCTCAAAATATTAGCACAAAAAAAAACATTATTTATACATTGTTAATTTGCCATCCAAGATATAGGTGACTTTTTTCCTCAGTAGAAAGTAAAGAAGATTTTCAGCTGAAACCATGGTCCTTGGTGATTCATAAAATGCAAGTTAGTTGAACCAGTTCACCAAATCAGACTGAACAGTTCCAACTCGAACTGAAGACCGATGAGCCGGTGATATGTGCATGCATGAACTAAGCACTTGAATGAAGGGGCCAAACTAAAAATTTTATGGTTTCTCATTGTTTATGTAAAAATGTTTATTCACTTTATATGCTTTAGACGTGTAAAACATCCATATTTCACATCATTATTGGATGCTTTAATAATATAATTGCATTATTACGTATACAAAATAGTGAACTGAACCAATTCATTGAAATGAACTCTCCAAAGTTCATGGAAAAGAATCAAGCTTTAACGTTAACTGAGGCTATGGATTACAGGTAGCAATGTTATAAATAATGTTCGGTTTCTTGCACAGACCAATCGTTTCGCTACAAAAGACCTCAGTAGTGCTGCTAGGTGGAATTATGAGATGGAGGAAAGGTTCGTGGAGCTGTGGCAGCAGTACTCCTGCCTGTATGATGTGTCATCGAGGAACTACCACGACAGAACAAAGAAAGAAAAATGCTGGCGAACTATAGCGGAAGCGCTTCAGCAATGTTCGCACTCTTGTTTTCGGAAGTCAGTCGCTAGTTCCGCCTTCTCGATGACATCACGCGCGTCATTAAAGATGGCACACAGTGAATGTTTGGGAAGCAACGTGTAGACACAACAAGATTTTATCGTGTAATCTGACACAGTGACTATCGTGACCGACAAAAATATCATGAAGTCTGAACCCGGCATTAGAGGGCAAGAAGAAGACCTCTGGTAGCAAGCCTGAGAAGGACAGGACTTCTCATTTGTCAAAATGCAGTTTCTGCCCTTCACCCATCCAGAAACTGATTCCTAAGGTTTTGACCTGTGACCATCATAAAAAATCCTTAGGATCTCCGGACGCAGCAGTGGCTGAAACAAAGAGAGAGCACAGAGATCCATCCAAATCCATTCATAACTACGCTTTCAAACATTAAACTGATGCAAACTACAACACACCCATCTTAGACTTATTCAGAGAAATAAGTATTTTCAGTGAAATCGATGTGTAGTGCAACATCTTGCACAAAAACTCAGCTGTTAATGGACAAATTAATGCATGCATGACAGTTCAGTCTTTTTCCATCATGTTTGGCCAAAAGTATTCTGGTTGTGGTTTGGTAAGTGAAAAATGCATCAGTGAAACTGTAGTGACAATTTTCTAAATGTGTGTTTGGACTATGCAAATAAGTTCCACAGGAGGAAAGTAAGGTGGGCCACACCGTGTCCCACGGTCTGATGGAAACAGCCAATCACAGTACGGAAATAGAGGAGCACCAAATTGCAATCTCCTCATCTGAAAGGGATAAAGGTACCCTTCCAAAAGACACTCGAGGAACGTGTTCTGCGTCTTAGTCCTGGGGGGGGTTAAAGGAGGGACGTTAACAATATGCCAAGTTCTAAGTCTTGGCCCATGAGGGAAAGATGCAATTACAGCTGTAACGGACTTCTACTCAGTCTGAGTCTCCGTCCATGTGGTAGAATAGAAAAGATCACAAAGTTCCTGTCCAGCGGACAGGAACAGACATTCCATCTCTGAGTCTCCACTTTGAGGCATCACAGATACGATCCCGTTCTGAGCCTCCAGCCTGTGAAGAAAGAGATACCCTACGTTCAGAGTCTTCGTCCAGTGAGACAACAACAGATGCCTTCCTGAGTCTCCATCCTCGAGTCTCTAGCCCAGATGAGCAGAAGACATACATACATTACAACAGGTTAGCTCCGGCTAGCCAAACCTTTCACTTCGTACTTTCATCTGCGTGTTTCCAAGTTAGGACCTTCTGCACCTCTCCAGGTTCTCATCGGTGGTTCATTGCGTCCATATTTTAGGTCCCTTTGGTGCATCCAGGATATCACATCCACAGCACTTTGTGGTTAAGGCTGTTAAACGGATTCCTGCCTTTCCTCCCTGCTACCAGCACAACCAGTGGACAAATACTCATGTTTGAGGAAAACATTACCCTCACAAACATTTGAGTAAACATACCAATCTCTAAGTTTAGTACAGAGCTTAAAAGTTTAGTATAGCTTATTACCCTTGGTGAAGTCGTTGTCAACACAAAGGTTGTGAGTTCGAGTCTCAGGTCCGGCAGGAATTGTAGGTAGGGGAGTGAATGTACAGCGCTCTCTCACACCTTCAATACCACGACTGATGTCCCTTGATCAAGGCACCGAACCCCCAACTGCTCCCCGGGAGCCGCAGCATTGGCTGCCTACTGCTCCAGGTGTGTGTTCACGGTGGTGTGTGTGTTCACCTGCTGTGTGTGTGCACTTTGGATGGGATAAATGCTGAGCACTAATTCCTAGTATGGGTAACCATACTTGGCAACATGTCACGTCACTCCTCACGTCCCTTAAAATGTTTTGTGATTATTGGGCGGGTCTGAGAGCCATGAGAGTCAAGCCAGTGTGTCTCTCATTAACACTCACGACACCAGCCTTGCTTCCATGGCTGATGATGGCTCTCAGTCCCACCCCACTCATCACAATCAGTATGTTTACATGGACAACAATACTCAGATTTAAATACGATTAAGACAGTACTCTGATTAAGAATCTACCATGTAGAGATTTTTGATAACCTTAATCCGGCTAAAGTCATACTCGAAGTAAACACAAATTGAATTAAGACATTTGGAGTATTCCTATTTTAGTTGCATTATTGAAGTGTAGTATAGACATGTACACACCTTAATCAGACTATCACCGTCATGTAGGTCGTGTTTTCGCTGCATTTTGGGCAGGATACACACACACTTTGGTCAACCGTTTGACGGCAAACAAAAGAGCATGGCTTTAATAACGCCGTCGTCTGTTTGCATGTATAGCATGACAAATAATTAACTGAATTTGAAGCTTTCGTAAAATTAAAAATGAAAGACCCAAAACTGTATATGGTACCATAACGAAGACGAACTTTGTGTTAATATATGAAATTTCTGGAGGGAACGAAGGAAACCGTCGCATGGAGACGTAATGACGCATGCCATTAATCGATCTATGTAATATAACATGTAAAATGGGGACATGTAAACACCCTCAAATGACCCTCAATCTATAAAGGACACCAAGCAGAACATGAGGGTTAAACCCTGATACTTGATACATGTTTATACATGTTTATGAATGCATACACATGCACTCATTAAGGTGTCAGGATTACAATCCAGATGAGGAAAACTGAGCTGGTGTTGCATTTTCAACACATTCTGATGTTTCCCACAGAGACAAAATCCACATTTCTGAACAAAGGCTATTTATGTTTGCTGTGTTTGGCACAACCAGTGCTTCTATAGAGTGTGACTGAGTTCTCCATACACCAATTATGATTGCTCAGATACACTCCCTGCTGGCTAAAGGCACAGAGCCAGCACAACTGGCAGAATTAGACTGTGTATATGAAGAATTCTCCACCAGTTTCATGTAGTGAACACGCTCTAGGTGATGCTTCATAATGCTTCATTTTGGCGTAAACAGCGGTGAAGTTGGGTGCTTTCCAAACAGCAGCTGCCTAGATGCTCCTGCATGGCTCGAAAACACAACAACATGACCTAATTTCAACATTCTCACCTAACTTCTTCCCAAGGGAGCAAATATTCATCACAACCTCAAACCCATTTGTGAGGAATAAAGGGATATAGCAAAGGTCAGCAACCCTTGTGTGCTGCATGCTAAAGCTAGGGTACCATGTACAATTACTCCACATGCACAATTTTTCCATTTTCATTCATACCTTGGCAGCCATATTGACATGTAATATTGTCCACGACCCAACAAATATGACCTGGACCAAACATTTCCCTCCACATATCACAGATGCTACAGCTAGACACCAAACGTCATTCATGATGATTCTGTAACCAATGTTTTTTTTGTTTTTTTTTCATCAGAGATGTTTATGGTCCAGTCATACTCCAGCATCACATTTGTATTTTCATCATATCAAAGTTCTAACTCCACATGTAATACAGCCTTCTAGTTTTGAAAGTGTTTTTGCAAATAATACAACAGTATCAATGGTAAAAACAAACCTCTACATTCAACTGAATTTAGTTCCAACCCCAAAAAAAAAGAATTTCCCCTGCTGACTGACACTAGTACAGAGAAACACCACCTGTATACGTTTCACACAAATTATGATTACAGGAAAAGATTATCAATTAATAAAATTAATACTTTTTTTTATGTGTGCCCTTGCATAATGCTATTATGACCTCAAAATATTTTTACCATAGTGCATGCTGTGTAGAATAGTATATTTTGATGTTTTGATGCGTAACATAACAAGCCCCATGCGTGTGGTTTTTCTGACATAGGCTGCATCCGAAATTACATACTTCCCTACTATATAGTTGGCTAAAAACAGTATGTCCGAATTCACAGTACTCGATAAAGAGTAAGCTAAAAGTACCTGGAAGACCTACTACTTCCAGCATGTTTCTGAAGTGTGCATACGATGGACACTTTATTATCCCATGAGGCCACGATTGAGGATTTATGAATGCCTGTGATGTGATGCAACCAACGCTGGTAGGTCATGTGATAGTAACAACAGGCGGCGATAGCAGTTTCCATACCTAACATTCAATTACACACAACTCCATACATAATATCACTTTTGTGCTCATGAAATATTAATATTCCAAAAATCACCTACTCCAGAGTGATATGCATTTGAGACGCACCACATTAAACTTGCGCCAGTCCTCACGTTACAGCATTGCCAACTTGTGTGCCAAGGGCCTCAGGATAAATCCTGTGAAATATGAGTTAAAATAAAGAGCTCAAAGACTTGCAGAAGCAAGCTAAAATGACGTGTTTTTATCTCACACTTGCTTTTGTTAACACTATCAGTTAAGTTTAGGGCAGGCAATTTTAAACGCTATAGAGCATTAACCTTTTAGGACCACTCACGGGACATTTCATTTTCAAACTGCGATACATACAACAATGTAATTAAACATTTCCAGTTTTATGTTGATCGGTTTCGGATAAAACTGGATGTGCTTCTATCACCTCTCATTGGAGATTTCACTTTGAAAGTCTTGCAAAACATGCAAGCAACATGATATAATTTTAAACAAATGTTGCAACAGCCATATTTCTCAAATGAGCCTGGGTTGAGTAATAGTGTAGTAATTAATGAATGCATAAGGATTAAGATAAGAAAGCCTTTGTTCCCCTTTCTTTAGTTTAAAATCAGTTAAATGGCCATGCAAAGCAAATGAAAGGACGAAACTGATCAGCATGAGACAAAAAACGGTCCAGCAGCAACTCTGCATTACAATGCTCTTCTCATCTGTCGTCTAGACTCTCTCACACATTAAGCAGAGGGTGTGTGTTTGCTTGTTCATACTGATAAGACACACTGCTGTTTCTCCGGTGTCACTCCGATCATTCTATCCCTCCATCCAAGATGAGGCTGTGAAATCAGAGTGACAGGATTAATTTACAGCTGGATAGATTTAAAGTTTGAGAGTGGATTACAATTATCGATTCCCTCTCTCTAAAACAACACTGCTGGTTTTCCTCTGGATTAATAGTTTCAAGCAAACAAATAGTGGCATTTGTCACATGAGTTCAAGTAAAGCATGTGCTGCTGAAAGCTATTTCGGGTGACGCTGAAGACACTGAAGGTTATTTATTTATTGATCTTCATTCTGAGAAAGTCTTGCTCATAAAATGCCTGTATAATACTTTCAGCTCATAAAAGCTGCTGCTGCAGTGAAACCCCTAGAGATATATCTTACCATGGCACATCTCAGCAAAGAAGATGTTTGTACATTTACTTATTCAGCAAATAAACTAATATATATAAAAAGTCACATTAAGAATTTTAAAGGTACATTAAAGGTAATAAGATCCGAGTCACCAGCTTGACCAAACATGAATATAAAAAATAGTGCTTCAAAGCATTTCACAAGAAAGCAAGACACTGTAAGACAGTTGTAGTTGTTCTTTCAAGGGGCCTCAAAATCACGGTCGGACACCCTCTCCTCGTCGGGCCCTTGGAATTGTGAAACCCTGTCTCATCACAAGACACAAATGGTCTCTGCGCTTAACATGCATGACTTAACTTATTCCTTATATCTGAGACTTGTATAAAAATGTATCCTCTCCAAAGATTTTACATATATGATATTATGTACACTAGGGGTTTCAACCTGTCCTGGCGGTGTGTTAGATGAGGGAGACGTGCAAAATGTGCAGTGCTGGAGGGCCCCCAGGACATGTTTGAAAACCCCAAGCACTGCTTCTCAAAGCTCTCCTGGAGCCATTGCACATTTTGTATGTCAGGAATGTCACACACAATTCAAGACTTGCAGTCTCGTCTAATGAGCTGGTGAGTTGAATCAGGTGCGTTAAATGAGGGAGACATCCTAAATGTGCAATGGTGGGGGTCTCCAGGACAACTTTGAGGAGCACTGTCCTATGGCACTACGCTGCTAAAAAATAGAGCCCCTATTTGCTCTATATGCTAGTACACCTTTAAACTTTGACAAATTAGCTGTTAGCAGATAAAGGCATTTAAAATGTCAGTCTTTTTGTTCAGGGAAAATTAAACAAAAGTTTTAATGACTCAAGCTTCATCTCACTTCTCAAGGTGTAATTACTAATGTTGTAATGTCACGTTCAACTGCTTTGCTGTTGGAGAGAAAAGGCAACCACAATAATAATAATAATTCAGAAAACAAATACTTAGCTTCCATTCACTACAGAAACTGTCTACTTCGCTGTCGTAATATGAGGTAATGACTCATTCCAACTCCAAAGTTCCCAGTCATAATTGCAAATTTTTGTCCAATCAAATGCTGTTTAGAATGTAAATGTCCCTCCCCCTTCAACTAACCTGTCATGTTTAATAGCTGTGACTTAAAGTTTATTGGCCATTTACATAAAATGGATAAGCTCTTTGACATACTCCTGAAAATTAGGTTCACAAAGGGGTTTTTAACAGCTATGGTGTAGAAGAACCAATTAGGGATCTCAAAATAATCTAAAATACTCCAGTTCCACTACAAGGAGCCTACAGAGCTAAATATATCCTCACAGGACAGAAAATGATGCTTGCCTCAAAATGTTCACGGGGTATTTAATGTAAGTGACAGTAAATTGCAGTGATATGGTGTACAAACATTTGAACTTCAATAGGTTTCTATCCAGATAAACAGATGGAGAAGATAATGCACATTACGTTACTTTCATCACCCTAATTATTTGGGAAAGCTCAACAGTCAGGATTGTTTTAGGTCTCGCTTTTCTCTTACTTCTCAACATTTACTAATCAGACTGAAGCGGTGATTCGTTATGGACCATAGCCCATACAAGAATAGTCCTAGACTGAAGTTCAAGCAAATAAAGCCATTAAAAAGAGTGACATTACCAGAAACAAATGGCAATGCGCAGTGCGTCCAATGAGAAAGCCTCTATTGAGCACGTTTATATGTAAACACCCCACAAAATTGGTGTTTCTTTATTCCTGACAGCTACTGCAGCCACTAATAGCACGTTTTTGTCAAGCTGTGATTTAAACTGATAGCTATTGATTATTTGAATATTAGGACACAGCCAGACACAGAATGAGGAGGAGACAGATAACTCGTAGAACAGAGAAATAACAATGTGCAATATGATAGTTACACAAAATTAAGTCCAGCCTTTCGGCCAAAAGAGCCAGTCATGTAATTGATGGAGGCAATGCCTTGTTGTCTTTTCACTCTCGAACAGTGCTTCTCAACCTTGCTCTTAAGGCCCACCACCTCTGCACAGTCTGGATTTCCCCTCACTAAGCACACCTGATTCAACTCACCAGCTTCATTAAAGGGACACTCCACTATTTTTGAAAATAGTTTTCATTTTCCAACTCCCCTAGAGTTAACCAGTTGAGTTTTACCGTTTTCGAATCCTTTCAGCAAATCAATTTAAAAAATAAAAGATCTCTCCGGTCTGGCTGGTAGCACTTTTTAGCTGTGAGCGTAGCAAGATCATTGAATCTGATTAGACATTAGCATCTCGCTCAAATGCTCAAAAACCAAAAGTTTATATTTTTTCCTATTTAAAACTTGAACTTTTCTGAGTTACATCGTGTAACGAAGACCGACGGAAAATGAAAAGTAGATTTTCTAGGCTGATTATGTTTAGGAAAATGGCCTCTCAAGGAACTTTGCTGCAGTACTATGGGGGCAGCAGGCGCAATGATATTATGCAGCGCCTGAAAATAGTCCCCAGTTAGGTAACTTCCAATAAGCCTATTTTCATGCGCTGCGTAATATCATTGCGCCTGCTGCACCCATTCCTTGGCAGCAAAGTTCCTTGATTATTACCCCAGAATGAGAGCATACACTGTAAAAAATTACCAGTGAATTTAACGGTAAAAACTGTAAAAATGCTACAATAAAAACCTGTTAAATGTTAACTGTAAATTCCCCTACTATATACGGTGAAAAACTGTGTTGGACATTACATGTATTGGACATTAATTTTACGGTAGTATATCATTTTTGAAAGTGAAAAAGGGCGCATAATTTACAGTGAATAACATTTAAAATTTGATGTTTTTTTGTTGAAATAACTGTTTCTTCTTAGTTTTTTATTATCAGTTGTGTATATTAGGGTTGTGTGTAACACCTAATGTTGTTAAATTAATGTTAATTGCATTATTCAGTTTTCTAGTTCTTAGTGTTTTGTGTGAATGACACTGTGCACCTTTTATATATTTTATTATTTAAAAGCTGCTTGTGATGGTCTTGGGTTCATCATGTGACTTTCTCATCACCAAATGCATTTGGTGGTTATCAGTGTATTACAAAGCTACAAAACAGATTTCAGTACTTCAATAGGTTGGTATATTAACATTATATCAGTTAATGAAATTACGGTATTTAACTGTAAATTTAAGTTAAAACCTAAAACGTTGCTACACTGAAAAAAGGGAGACTGGTCACCTGTTAGATTTATGAAATTATATTTAGTATATTTTACTAAAGGGGTTTATGTTCTTAAGTAAAACGTGATAGCATTGTGTAGACTGCACATTATATGCAGAAAGTTGAAAAAAGCTTCTTTCACTGCAGTTGAAAGAAAGCCCGAGTTGAAAAATCTGGCGTCTATCTCTATATTATGTCTATGGTTTTAACCATGAGCTAACAAGGTAAGGATAACGTTAAAGTATTTTGAGCTAATGTTAGTCCCAGTTCTGGAACCCAGGGATACTTCATTTCAGAAAGTGCACAGTTGTATTTTCCTGTGTTTACTGGGTAAGTGTTTTAACTTATACAGTCTATTGGTAACTGTAGAGATAATTTAAAAAAAACTACTTAGGGGGTGGGGTACTTAGCCCCAGCCATGTTAACTTTTGTGGCGCAAACACCCAAAATACTGCTTTGCCAGGAACCGCATTAATGTTTTAAGTTGTTTGGTACATTTTGAGTAAGTTTAACCTTTTAGAAAAGACAAAGGGTCACTTAATCTACAAAATGTGTTTTTAAATGGTTCTTAGCTGTTCATCTTAAACAAGAAGGAAGAGTTTAAGTTGAAAGGCTTATGATTTAACGTTAACATATAGTCTAGTTTTTAATTATTTCATGGTAGCATTAATTTATGTTCTTGCTCTTTGTTGTTGCAGATGGACACTAAACTCACACTCTGTACATGTCATGTGGAGTCAGCTCTTTCACTGTGGGCTCAGGTTTGTGTGGCGAGTAATGTTTACAGTTTTTGCCTCACAGGGCAGGGTTCTGTAGTAGGCTATTCAGTGTTTCCCACATAATTTCAGTCTAAAATGTTTTCTCGCATTTTGCAACCATTTTTTGAGATAGTGCCAGTAGTTTTTACAACTTGTACAACCTACAAATTTGACTACTTTTGTTGTTGTTGTTGTTGTTTGTTTTTTGCATGTTTAAAACAGGAAGTGAGTCTGCAAAGGGAGATCTCCCAGTGGCCTGTGAGCCGTTTTGGCCTGCCGTTAAATAATAACTTGACCCGCCGCAACTATAATATAGCAAGCTTCTTTAAAAACTATAATATAGAAAGCAGGAGAATCCAGTATCTGCCGTCTCCTTGTCTTTCTCTCTCTGTTTTTCTGCCAAATAATAAGTTGACGACCGTTAATAAGTCGGTGTTGATAACTGCCACGCAGCTGGCCACAAGTTTTAACGTTTGTGCTTCTAAAGCCTTTTCAGATGGGATGCGACGGTCTGTTTGCAGACACATTTGGATAAATACATAACCATTCAGTCAATAAGTAGAGGCTGCAATCGCTTTTTTGCAAGAAGGTTAAGCTACTGCTTTTATATTGGTTGTATTGGCCATTTAAAGGTTCATTTTTAAAGGTTGTTGTAAAGAATTGTTGTAAAGAATATTTAAATAAAAGTCCAGGAAATGGTGATTGTCCCCAAAAATCCTGATAGGAGTACCCCTAATATGTTTTGTTGTTGTTGTTTGATATTTCATAATTTGACAGCATGTTTATTTTTAATTAGAAATACTTACATTTGTGAAACCTGTCTTTGATTTATCCTTATTTATTTTATTTTTTATTTCTCTTTTTCAGTGACGAATGATGCAGATACAGATAGCTGTATATTTAGCTGCCATTTATGTTTTTGTCAGGATCTTGTCTCTGAAAGGGATTACTGGGTTCACATTAATGCACACCTGAAGAAAAATGAGGTTGTAACTTGCATGTTTTTAGGTTGCAACTTTCAAACAAATATCTACGGAACATTTAAATCCCACAAGAGCAGAACACACAATTCCTATTCATTAACAGATTTTAAACCAGGCATTATGACATCTACCACTTTTGTTTCCCTGAATTCAGCTGAAAATACTTCAAACGATGATATAGGTCACGAGACGAGACACAAAATTGGGTTCACGAGATAGAGACGAGATTTTGACAGTGCTTTTAAGAGATCTTCAATGCTGACTTATATGAAGATTTTGAGCATTCATTTATTTCCTGCAATTGACGGTAAAACATGTATGTAAAGAGTAAAACAAAATTCTGTATTTTTAAGCACAAAAGTAATGTTGGAAATAACTTTGGTGTAGTTTAAAAATGCTCTATGTCCTAATGAGGTCTGAGTTTAAATAATTGTGTCCTTTCTTTTCACCAGGAAATGACTGAGACCCATTTCTTCAATGCCATAGAGATGACGACAGTGGGGATCTATGTTGTGAAAGACACTGCCAACAGCGAACCCTCTGACGTCGGAATAGTCATCGAGGGTGTGGTGGCACTTCGAGATCTTGAGAATGTAGCCCTTGCGTCTGCAATGTTGTTTGGACTGTTTTATGCATTAAACATGCAGTACCCTACAAAGCTCCGCTACACTTTTGAGGTAATTCAAAAGATAATCATGGAGGTGGATGCAGGTGAACTGTCAGGAAAGGCTCAAAGCTTGAAAACTAAGCTCCACCAGTGAAGAGAGCTCATTGTTCTTGGCTCTTGGTTGGATTAGGACATGACGTTTGGCAAACTCTACATTGCTGGACTGAGTGGTGTTGCAACATGGTTTTGGGGCTACCAAGTCCAGTGATATTTTTCTTTTACAGTTGTGATTACTTCACAGTACAAGGCACATTTGCATTTTACCTTTCCATGTGTTAATGTTGAAATATAATACATTGTTCAAAAACCATATCTTCCCATTGGGGGGAGGGGGGGGGGGGGGGGGGGGCACATTTGGAGTGAATTGTTTTAATAGATGCAGTTCAATTTACAAATATTTGACCTGTTTTAGACAGCAAAGCTACATCAGGGAAGGGAGCTTAATGTTTCTGTCTCCTGATTTGATTAGGACATGACTGTTGGGATGCACCTTTTTGTCTTTTAGCTACAGTATACATTCCTTGTGTGAGTGGTGTTGCAGCCTGGTTTTGTTATCACCAATCCAGTGATATTCAAGTTGTATAGTTTTGATTACTGTACAGTACCAGGCACATTTGAATTTAAACATTCCATTTTATTGTGTTAATATATAATACATGTTCAAAAACCTTGAGCTTCCCACAGGACATTTCATGTGTATTTGTTTTTATTGATGCATATGCATTTTGGAAAAGCTTTGGCATGTTTGGCCAAACTAAGCTACATCGGGGAAGAAAGTGCATTATTCTTTGTTTGATAATTGTTAGTAAACTCATTTTGGGCTCTTAGATACTATGCAGTACACCCCAGGATGCAGTGTTGCAGCCTGGTTTTGGAACCACCAGGTCCATGTTTTACAGTCTTGATTACTGTACAGTACACCAGGCACATTAGGATTTTACCATTCCATTGTTTTGCTCTGTTAATATAGCATTGTTCCAAAACCTTAAGCTTCCCACATTACATTTAAGGTGTTTTTCTTGTTTTGTTTTTTTTATAGATGCAGATGCATTTTGAAAAAGCTCTGGCATGTTTTAGCCAAACTAAGCTACATCCGGAAAGAAGCTTATTATTCTTAGTTTGATTAGCCCATGACTGTTATACTTTTTTGGGGGCTCTTAGATACAGTATGCAGTACACCCCAGTTTTACAGTTTTGATTACTGTCCAGTACTAGGCACATTTTACTAGTCAACGTGTTAATATATATCTTACATTGTTAACAAATCTTGACATCCCCATGGCACATTATGGTGAACTTTTAATTTTGGAAATTCGGTGCCATTTTTTTCTAGCCACACCTGTGCAGTACATTCATTTGTTGAATAAAATGTCAGACTTGAACAGGCTTATAGTTTTTAATGAAAATATATTGTTAATGTTTACAATAGTAAAGTGAAATCTTAACAACAATACATTTGAAAATTGTTTATTTCTTAACTAATTTGTTTGTGAAGTCATCCAGTTCATGGTTATCCAAGAAATGTTGAAATCAATGGACTGGACTGGCTAAAGTTTCTTGAAGACATTTCACTTTTCATCCAAGAGGCTTCTTCAGTTATGACTGTGATGGTAGTTGTTCAGTCAGAACTAAATAAGCCTCTCATATGAGAAGCGAAACCCCTTCAAGAAACCTTAACCAGTCGCCCTTGATTTCCACTTTCCTTGGTTAACTGTAATTTATTTTATTAATACATATATATTTAGAACATAGAAATTACAATTTAACTTAATGTAAAAAGAATATTTACATTAATTACATTCCATTAACTTTATATCAATACAAAGTACTTGTGTTGTTTGAACGTGAATAGTCTGTGTTGTTTAAACGTGAATAATCTGTGTTGATGGAACACAATTGTGTAAGTGGCTACCAAAGCAAACAATTTGTGTGCAACCAATGTCCACTATTCAATTGAGTAAATCCAATGAATTATTTTTTTCAGTGTACCGTATTTTTTACAGTAAAATTCCGGCAACCACAGCTGCCGTTTTTTTACCGTAAATTTTACGGAATTTTTTTTACAGTGATTCCTAGCCATATCGGCCTAGAAAATCTTAACTTTTCATTTTCCGTCGGTCTTAGTACACGATGTAACTACAGAAAAGTCAAGTTTTAAATAGGAAAAATATATAAAATCGTTGGTCATTTTTGAGGCGAGATGCTAACGGTCTAATCAATCATGATCTACGCTAATCACATCTAAAAGTGTTACCCGCCAGACCTGGAGATGTCTGAATGGATTCGAAAACGGTGAAACTCAACTGTTTAACTCTAGGGGAGTTGGAAAATGAGCCTATTTTCAAAAATAGTGGAGTGTTCCTTTAATACAGACTTCAAAACCCCCATTTTTTTTCTCTACATTTTTTCTTGTTCAAAAAGCCGATTAACTTTAATATATGTCACAATAGGGAAGAAAAGACCATTGCAACTTCTGTTTCACGCGGACTTAAACCTTTTTGACTCCAAGGCAATATTCGAAAGCCATGTAGGCAAATATATTTTTGCTATATTGACAGAACTATGAGGATAAGTAGCTGAATTCAGTCCCAATAAAATAATTCAACATAATAATGTGAATCTGTGAAAATATCTTGGAACTCTCCAGTTGATCCCACAAACTTAATAGCTAGCGTTGGTTTGATTCTGCGTTAAATCTAAACCAATGATTCACTTTGGAGCTCTGCAAGGACCGCCTCTTTCATTTCCATGTTGCACACATAAAAATAAATAAATCTGAATAATACATGTGGGAATCTATAAATATAAAAATAAGAAACGCCATGAATAAATAAATTTAAAAATAAATAAATAAATAAAATCATACCTAAAGAAAAAGTTTAATCAATAAACGCAGGATATTTTTTTTTTTTTTTTAACAAATGAAACTATATTTGGTTTTATCAAGTCATTTATTTTGTATTTATTTGACTATACATTATTTATTTATTTATTCATTTAAATTTCTGCAGGTTTGGTCCTCCATACTGTTTTGACCTCCCTCATCAGAACGCTCTGTTTGAATAGGCGTGGTGGATTGTAGACTCGGAAGTAAATGCCTCTGCTATGATTGGCTAACGCAGTTGTGTATGTTTGACAGCTTACATCCTTCAAAGATGTACACTGCTGTGATTCAGGTAAAAAATGCATAAATACTCAGTACATATCATCAAACAATCTGTAATAACAGGCAAAGCAATAGAGAGCATGTAATAAAAACAGTTACTAACACTTGTAAGCTTAGAGCCAACAATTCTGGTCCTGACGTATTCAAGCAGATTGGACCTCTATTTGCATATCTATTTCCTGGATAGAAAACAGCTGCCTGGAGGTGTTGCTTGGATGGAAGTACCCAATCTTTGCTCAGGGGCCTTCAGTTCCTTTTAACTCAGTTACCTGAGCTGCAAATGCCATTTGACTAATTACTCTGAAGCTGCAGGAAAATTATGTAATGGCAGCACCACAAGAACATCCACAGTCTCAGACCATTACACTGATTATCCTGAGCTTCAATGTTACAGGCAGCATAACTTTAAGAGCCTTTCCAATAAGGACATCTACAATGCACATTTTGGATTTCTCCCTTACCGAAACACTTTTTTTCTCTCTCAAATGAGTTGATGCAGAGGTGTCCAGACATGCACCTGGAGAGTTTAGTTCTAACTTGCCCCAGCAAACCTTGCTTGGAAGTTTCTAGTAAGTCAAGACTGTGGGAACCTTAAAGGGGTCCTATTGTGCTCTTTTACAAAGTCTTGATTTTGTTTTGGGGGTGAACTAGAACAGGCTCTCATACTAGGTTGTCCGAAAAACATATTATTTTTCACATATTTTACATTATTACAACACCTCTCTCCCCAGTCTGGCATGAACGGCTCGAATAGTTCCTGAATCAAATGAAGGCCCGCCTTCTGAAATACGAAATGTGCTGTGATTGGTTATCTGGGCCAGTGTGTGTTGTGATTGGTTAGCTGGGCCAGTGCGTGTTGTGATTGGTAGCACTCGGCGCCTGGTCGGGAAATGTCACGCCCCTTACCATAGCCACCGGCGAGCTTCAGTGTAAATATTGCGTCAATATCAAATACATTTGAGTGTGGTTTAAACCCGGATGATTGTAACCACTCTAAGTTCGTTCTGCCTTGGGAAAGCTAGCGTGTCTACAACATAGTGATAATCATTGCCTTCTCTAGTGCAGCTGAACCAGGTCTCATCCCATTCGTCGATATTTGTGATATCACAAATCCCGGAAAATATGCATTGTAGTCCAAACGAGTCATTCGTTGTAGTTTTTGAAAAGTGATTTCTGTTAAAGAAAATTTCTCCTTTTGGAGTGCCGTTAGCTTGTAACTTTGGCAGATCTTTTTATGCTCAAACATTACATTACAGACTAACTAAAGTTGAAAAAAAGAAAAAGCATAATAGGACCCCTTTAAAAAAACAGCCCTTGAAAAAAAAAAAAGAAACATCCTTGCCTATCTGTTCACAGGTGGGGATGAGCTTAACTCTGCAGAACAGTGGCCCTCCAGGAGCAGGATTGGACACCCCTAACGTACTGGCTGCATCCGAAAATCGCATACTTCCCAACAGTACAGCAGGCGAAAAACTGTATCTGACAAAAGAAGTACGTCCGAATTCACAGTACTCGTAAAAGAGTAGGCAAAAAGTACCCGGATGGCCTATTACTTCCTGTTTGATTCTGAAGTGTGCATACGATGGACACTTCACTATCCCATGAGGCCACAGGAGAGGAATTGTGAATTGCGGTTACGAGAGAAACTAATGTTGTATGGTCTCGTAACAAGACAACAGATGGATGTCAGGATTTTTTTGTGGGGGGTGGGGGGGGTTCAGGGTGCTTAAAAAACTAATTAAATTGAGTGAAAGTAATGATTGCTTAAGCTTCAGCTATCTAAATAGCATGCCACCTTTTTTTATAAACAGCAGCTTCAAAAAGGGCATATTTTACCTTTTTTTTCTGTGGTGTTAAACTTCTCATATGCCACTGTTATTAGTAATATAACTTATAATGCCAACTGCCAAATATAGCACATACAGATTAATAAAACTTATGAACGCACATAGAAAAGAGAGAAAGATTTTTTTTAAATGATTTAATTTTATTTTTTTACACATCTATTTACTCTTTTTTTTTTACCATCAAGTGTCAGTCACTCTCAAAGCCAACTGGCAGGAAAACATGGTAAATTCTAACCATTTTTTTTTACAATAGATAAAGTGCCGACAATTCCTAAAACTATTTCCACATAAGCTATTTTTTAAGAGTTGCTATTCTGTGTGACGAAAGACTCCTCTCCATCCTGAACTTCAGACTGAGACTGTCGACTTGTGTTATTGATCTCATCTGAGCTAAGTGTCTGAAATTCGCGGTCTTCTACTTGATATTTAATAGCACTCCATCGAACGCTTATGCACACTGTACAGCGTGCCCAGGGTTGTCAGGTCCCAGAAAAATGTCCAGCCCAAAGCTTACTCAAAGCCCGCCCAAAAAGAATGAAAACTAGCCCGATTTTTGCCATGTCCAATCACAGCTGCCAGCTGCTTTATTCCATTAATGCCCTTTAAAATAAACATTTTGATTTGATGTTTTGAATCTTATAGCAAGACAGGTTTATATGTAGTATTTGCTATTAATGTTTTTTGTTGATTTAATCTGTAATTTTTATTTGTTTGTTTGTTTTATTTATTTATTTTACCCTTTCTTTCATTTAAAATTTCAGCACTTTTCAAGATCAAATTAAAAGGGCTGGGTGATATGGCCAGAAATATTATTACAATATATATTTTTTTCCATATCATATCACAATATTCATTCACCATTAGTATGGAAGGAAATGCATGTAAACATAACAGTTCACTTTCACGTCAACGTTTAATTTAGGGCCCCATGACATTCACTTTATTTTCCCATAAATTATGTGTTTTCCATTTTATTTATTTTGTGATTTATGATTTAATACAAATTTATCATGAAAAATTGTCTAATGAAATTGGTATATAATAAAATATAACAATTAATTTACAACAAAAACATTGCATTTTTATTTTTGTCAAATAAGATGATGCACGACAAAACTGTGTGTTTGATATTAAAACATGGATGAAAAATATTTGGGTTGAATGATATTCCTTACAAATAATAGTAATAATATTAGCCTATTATTTTGAGAAGTACATTTTACTAAATCATAGTAATATATTTCTGTTAAAATTTCTTCACGTTTGTCCTGAAATAAGATACGGTGAAAAGATCTCGGAGAGGCTCTGGAGATGAAGTTCATAAAGTGCAAGGCAAATGCTGAAATCACTGTGAGCTTCACGTGTGTTTGAGTTTGTAGAGAAAACTATGGCATTTAAACAGAGACACGCAGACTGTGCAGACTTATAAGCGACATGCTTTGACTGGTTGTTGTCGTGCTTATATCTGCTGTGTAAAACCCTTAACATCTGCTGTGCTCTGGGTGAAACTCACGTAATACGTTGTGATGTGACATCCTATCCATTCTTATGTTGCCATGTATATATTCCGAGTATAAGACACACTAGTATAAGGATCTATTTTCATTTTTATTTATCTATAGATACACTTTAGGTACATGTGGTACATTATAAAAGTAGCCCAAAAAACCACAACCCATAGCTCTGCAATTTTTCCCGCGACTGTATTTTCAAAATAGCCCAATTGTGTGGAAAACCGCAACATGGCAACACTGAGCGTGCCTAATTAACTCCTTACCCATAATGTCAATTGTTTATAGGCCACATATTAGGCACTTTTTTTTTCAATGTTAATGAAAGTGACACTGGGAGTTAAAAACAGGAATATCACTGCAGGGGATCCTTGGTGTGGTGGGGTGGTGGGGGTTCACTAGGGCTGGCTGTACCGTGCTAATGGTGCGTTCAAGTCATGACGGATAGATCGTATTTATGAGTTTAACGCAACATGACGCCACCAAAAGTCGTATCTTACGGTGGGAAACTCGAAACTTTCTTTAAGGGCCCCGATTTCTGAGTTGGGGCGTGTCATGAAAACATGGCGGAATCGATGGATGAACGCTGTAGTTGACGGTAAATGTAAAAAATATTAAAAACGCAAAACGCACCTGATGCTAATTCTTTGCTCTTCATTTTCTATAAGCAGAGTAAACAGACCCCTGTTGTGTTTTCTTGTAATTTATTAAAAGAAGGTACATCGCCATCTTGTGCCGACTAAACTGACTTGAACGCACCTGGCGTCGTAATTACGACTTGTCAACTCGAAAGTACGAACGTCTCAGGAGGACTTGAAAAAACCCGTCAGCAACCATTTTAGGCCCGTGCAAGCCGCACCCTATTGCCGGCCCTATGGTGTAGTATGTCCAGATTACATTCATACTAAACACATTCGTACTATAAAACATATTCCTTTTTGTGGTCGCGAAGTCATTGCGATATAAAAAATAACTCTCAAGATACTATTTGATTTCATATGTTCTACATGTCTACAGTATAAAAAATGAATAAACCAGTCTTATATACTCCTTGATTTCGCTTAAGCAACTTTAAATATAATATGCATGCACAATAAACTAATATAAAATTTATTTACATCACTCGACAGAAAGGTTTTTGCAGTTTTTAATAAAATGTAAATTATTAACAGTCATAATAAACAAGCATATTTATCGTACGCCCCTCAGGCTTGCACAGTATCGTCAACTAACTCATCAGAATCTTTGATAATCCTTGGCAAACTTCGCCATGGCTCATTCGGTTCTTTTTGAGTCAAACGTGCTACTTCGGCTGTGCATCCTGCGTCATCAACCCAGAACTAAAGTTCGATTCAGTTCGATTTGTGAACCAGCTCGACCGGTTACTTCCTGAGAACCGGCTCAAAAGAACGATTCGTTCAAGAACCGAACATCACTACTACATATTACAATTCCTTGTGCAATGTGCCTCAGACCTTTAGGGAATGAATGTTCTTGATTTGACTGTAGATGAGAAAAAGTACCTTTTCAATCCTCTCGACCATACAAAAGGTCAAAGCTAATTTATTTTCCCACCACCCTGTGATCATTCATTCTCAGTTATTATGTCATTATGAAAGTCTAGCTTCCGTCTGGTGCTCATTTTTACTCTGATAGATTCACAGTACGGGTCAATGCGTGCCCCATCCTTGCTTTATTCAAATTTGTAATCAGCAACATATTCATCATGATGATTGATGTGTTCAATATGGCAGGAGGGAATTTGCTTTTTTCTCTCTTATTACTACTAAGTAATCTCCATCAATATGCCTCACACACAGGACCAGGCCATAAAATAATGACTAAATGACAGTACGATTTGACATTTGCATCTTTTTTCACGAATCAATAGCGTTCATATATTCCAAGATCTAATTAAGCGTATATGTGCCAGTGTTGTGAGTTTAGTGTGAGTAAGGAGCCATTAGTTTCGCTCTAAGGTTTTGTTTAAATCATTTTAAAGGGATAGTTCATCCATAATTAAAATTCTGTCATCCTCTCTGTCATTTCCATGCAACCGCAGTGAATTTAGAAGATTTTAAGCTTCAAAGGACACAGAAGCACATTATGTATTATAAAAGTGACCCATAAAACTTCAGAGGCCATCCCATGAAGCAAAAACAATAATAATTCTGGCCAAAATATGTCAAATGCATGCTAAGTATATGTTGTTAACGGAATAGCGTGCTGTTAATATATATATATATATATATTATCTATATATATATATATATATATAGTATATATATTCCAGGACAGAATTTAAATCTTCAATGGTCAAGCAATACATGTGAATCTAAATGCCTTTTTCGGTGAATGCAAAATGTAGTTTTAAAATAGGTTATATATATGAAACTTTAAATGGCACAAGACATTTGTCCTTTAAATGCAACCTGCTAGCAATCACATGATTTACTACACAACACAAGCACATTGAAATATGCTGATTCTGCAGCCAATAAGATTGCTTGCTCAATATTAAAATATAGTCTGTTTTAGTTCCTGGATACTGGTCCCTTGATACCATGGCTATCAAATTTCTCAGAAATCCTCCACCTTCCCCAGTTCCACCTGTCTAGATCTGCTACAGGATTTATTTTTTGACTATACTGTATCTTACAAGCATTGTGTCTGTATATCCAACGTGATCTCATGATAATTCGTATGTATTTTACGTAAAATGTGGTTCTATAAAACGTACATTTACTTACGTTTTTACAGGCACTAAAACGTACAAATACGTACGTATTTTCAGCCTCTAAACGTACAAAACATATGTATTGACGACAAGAATCCTTATGAATATTGAAATCGCGGCATTAATTTTATTAGTTTTTAGTTGTCATATGAATTACCTTGTTTTCAATTGCATTATTAAATTGTTTACTCGTTTACTTATGAAATTATAACATTTCGTTTTGTTGTGATTTCTGCTGCCAGCTCGTTTCCAAGAATATGCCTACATAATTTTAAACACGACTTCACTTTAAACCTTAAAATAAATAACATTTCTGCAATCGTTTAACCTTTACTTGTCATGTAATGTTTACTTTGATTGTCATGGGCCACAAAAGGCGTTTTCTCCGACATGCTGTGACTGACAATAGAACTATAAAATACACCAAAAACTCAACATAATTGCGAAATGAAACAATTTTATTAGTGCGCTGTAATCCAAATCTTCAGAATCCATACGACTGCGAGGAACAGACCCAAATACAAGCCTTTATTCTGTGATCTGCTTCTCCATCCCGAGCAGGAGTCCAGTGACCGTGAGCAGCAAAGCCGCGCTGACTGACTCGCTCTTTACAAATTCAAATGTTGCCGCTTCAAACGACAGGTTTTACGGCAGGATAATTGAACGCTCATTGGCTCTCGCCTGCATTCGTCACAGATTGCGACATGCCGTGTTTCTGGTGAGTTGTGTTTGAATGATGTGCGCGCGCCTTCACGAGTTCACGGAGTGGATCGGGAAAATTATCTGGATAATATTTTCAGCGATTAACAACATAAATTCTGCTCTGGATCACACAAACCTACTGTAGTCCGCCAGAGAGGACTGCGGGTGCAACGCATCGTAATTTGGATTACTTTTGATACTGCTTTTGACACTTTTGCAATAAATAAATGATTGTAACGTTAATTGCATTTATCTGTCTGTCATGTTTTTCTTATACTGTACAGAAATGTTTAGGCTTATAGGTAGGAGTGGAATTAGCGACTATAAATATATTTTAATGCTATATTGTTACTAAAAGTTTTATTTTCCTGCGTATTTCGGTCATTTGCGTTTTATATCCTTTATATATCGCTATAAAATGGGTAGGTTAAGGTTTGGGGGTAGGTTAAGGGGTCTAAAAATCTAAATTGCTTATTAATAAAATGATAAAAATGCATTGATATTAATATCTAAATTATATAAAAGATACGTAAATATTTTTAAGTTTTTTAGCTAAAAATACGTAGCGATTTGTACGTTTTAAACGTTGAAATACGTCTAAATTGTACGTTTTAGCATGACTAAAAACGTACAAAAGTGTATGTTTTGTGCTTGTAAATGTTACGTATTAATACCTACGTATAAACAACGAGACCAGGCTGGTTATGCATATTTGCCAGTAGCAAGTTGTACTTTCTCTGCAGCAGCAGCAGTGAGTGTGTGTGTGTGTGTAGCAGATCTGATCCGCCAAGAACAAATGCTTTGACATCTTCATATCCGTTACCACGCTAAAACTATTTAGAGAGCTGTCATGATTGAAATACATTCACATTGAAAATGGCCAAAAAACTATGTAGAAATATTAAGTAGACTTATTGAAAATGTAATAATATAAAAAATATTTTAATATCTATATTATTTTGTGGGAATTTCAGGATCATGGCCTCTACAGTCAGTGGTCCAGTCACTGCAGTTAACAGTCCACTGGAGGGGAAGATTATCTGTAAGTATTGACTTAAAATCTTGCTTCTCTAAACTGTATCTGTTTCTTACACAAAGTTATCATACGGCCTTTAAAGACTTGAAATATAGTGCACTTCTGTCACATGAACTTCACTCGTGGTTGTTTTTCGAAGCTTGAAAGCTTCAGTTCCTGTTCATTATTTTTGCATCAACCAGCACAGTGTTTAGATTTTCTCCTTTTGTGCTCCACAGAAGAAAGAAAGCCATACAGGTTTGGAACGACATGAGGGTGAGTAAATGATGACAGAACTATTCCTTTCATTTGTTCCACTATCCTATGATACATAATCACATTAACTCAACAATTCTGTCTTTCTGCCCTACTACACTCTCATAATACTGAAATGTTCTGAAAGCAGGGCTAATGTTTTCAGCCCTCTCAGAATAAAGATCTGTCTACATGTTAGTGCTAAAACATCAATAAAACAAATGGATCTGTCACTCTGAGTGCAAAGATAGTGGCTATAGGCAGCTTCGAGGATTACGTAAGAATTATTCGATTGTTGCCTGAACTCTGTGCGTGTGTGTATTCCTGAAAAACCCATTCTAAAGAATGACTGTTTAAAACAGATAAATAAAGCTGAGCCCATGGGCGTCCTTCAGTGGCTCTAATAAAAGCGCAGTGTATAATTGAATTCATCAGGACTGCTCTCAGAGCAATAGGAGAAACTGTTATTTAAAATGATGTTGATAGTGAGCGTTTGGCAGTGGCAGTGCCTGTGACATATCACTCTGCTTCAGTTCATGTGAAGGGACCAAAATTAGCACTTGTAAAAGACAGTTTAATTTCCTGTTGAAACAAGAATTTGGGCCAGGACATTTTGAAAGGCTCATCCCTTAAAAAAAGCCAGTAGACTTAATGTCCAATTCCATTCATTATCCATTTTTTGGGAATAATACATGTACTTTTCAGGAAGGTCAGAAATGTTCAAGCCATTACTTTTTGGCCCTCTTCTGAAAGTAGAATTGCATGGACTATGTTGTAACTAATTGGATTTCATCTGAATAAAAGCTTGTAATGAGGCAGACTGTAATGTGTGCTGGAATCCATGTACAGTGACTCCACAGAGTAAAGCTGTAATCCAGTATTACAGTCATTATAAAACACAGTCCAGCGAACGATGCAAAAAATAAACTCCTGCACAAAACCATGAGAGCATAAGCAATAAAATAAAGGTAAAAGAACAAAAACAAATCTGCAATTACTCAGAACAGGACAATAGGTGATAGAAATGATGGTAAAACAGTTTAGTGCTTGTTAACTCATACATACGTACAAGTTCAGTAATGTCTAGATGACAATGGTAATCAGTTATTAAGTCATAACAGCAGTCATCTATATGAAATATTATTGAACCAACTGAATATCCTAGAGTTATCAGCCTTGGGACACACTATGCCAGTGTCCAATAATCCACTTACATGTTTAGAAAAGACTTTCATTATTCACTTTTCGTTAGAAGCTCTTTATCGAAATTCATTTGAGAACTGAACTGGGTCTGTGAGGCTTATAGCATATTGCGTAGATGCCACAGAAAGCTGATAATATTCATACAGAATGTGCTTTCAAGCTCATCGTGCTGAATGCAGTGTGTATTGGTGATAACCCAGAGATGAAAGGAGCCATCGCAGCAGCCAACCAGCGTCCACTGAGCGTGACAACAAACCTAGAGAGCCACTAACTGGATTGATATGGAGAGACAGTAGTGTTCAACTCGGGCCAGTACTGGCAGTTTAACCATGTACCCAGAGAAACAGCAGCACCGAGCTTCCCCTGCAGTCTTTGTGTCATTTAAATGCTCTTTACTCACCATAATTCTCACCAGGAAAAGAATGCAGGAAAGACTCAAAATTCTGGCTAGTAAACTCTAGTGACCTTGATCACTAGGGACGGGAATCTTAAAATATGTTTTGTTTTCATTGCACTTAATGATTCTGGTTTCTGAATAATTCCATTTTAGATCTTTTAGTTCTTATAGAAGAGAAGATATGCAGATTCAGTCATTGACAAAAACAAATGTGCCTCAGAACAGGAAAACAGGTGATATAAATGATGGTAAAACAGTTTATTGCTTGTAAACTTGCTTGGGATGGATGGATGGATGGAAAACATTATTTGATTCTAGTAATGTACGTTATTTAAAAAAAAATAATAATGGAATAAGCCCTGAATAAGGAGTTGTTCTTTATTCCCAACTCTGTTATGCAAAAATTAATTCACTAAGGAGCTTAAGCCACTAAATATAGCAACAAGGCAGTGGATGTACTGCCTAAGGCAGGAATCTTTTGAGACCAAGGATGAGTTCAAATGGAATTGGTCTAGAGATAGTCATTGGCCTTGAGAAGTATAAACCAGCTTGGTAGAGGTAGTGATGTGAAGACATATTCATATTTATATTAATCCTGGGCAAATGTTAATGAAAGCAAAGCCTGGTATCTTAATGTACTAGCAGCAGAGCATCAGTATGTGTGGATAGCCTCTCATTAGCAGAAGCAGTTTCTATGGGTCTCCAAGGAACAGCTGCTGTTGGAAATGCAGCACCATCTGGCCTCCTGTACACGGGCCACAAAATTTGCAAAACTAGTTCCGTAACATCATTTGTACACCACTTTTTATAAAGTATTCTGTGAAACAACCTAAAAAAAAAAAAACATCATTCTGTTTTTAGACAGTGAAGGATGGCTCAGACATGTACTTAGACTTATAGAGTGTAGTTTATATAAGAATTAACAGGAAAGATGGTCAAGACAAACGTATGTTTTAGTTTGAAGTCTAAAGGTTATATGACTTGTAAATAATTTAAATACTCAGGTTGAAGAGAGATTAAGTTTGAATCATCCTGATCAAAGGAAAATGTACATTTCACAAGGTGGCAATTTCAAATGAATTTGTACAATGTGAAAAATTATTTTAGAAAAAAGCAAGCGTGAAGGTCCACCTCTAACCCCACTTAAGCATAATGGTCATTGGGGTGTAAACAGATTATTAGAAAATGTATGAATCCGATTATGCAAATTCAAATCAATTCACTAAAATATAAAAAGTTATGAACTGCCATGAAAGTGTCTTGGTTCGAATGGGTGTAGGATAGGTGGTTGCTAGGGCACTCTGGGTGGTTGTTAGATGGTAAATAGATAGTCACATTACATCTCAGTATTTCCAGTGTCTCACCTTCAACTTTTAACAATCAATGCCACTTTTAAAAGAATGGATTAATTGGATGCCTTTGGAACAAGCATCTTTGTACATTAGCAAGTTTATACAATAACAGTATGTTAACTTTGTCAAGCCAGCATAATATGTTTAGTCTCATTTAAATGTATTAGACATGCCTAATTCATAGAACATTTCCATTCTGACCTTTTTCTCCCCAGTATTCGCAGCTGTGTTCTTCCCCTTGATTAGCGCTAATGCATTGATTGAGAGTAATTGAATGTTTCTCTTGTTCCTCATCTCCACTGAGTTCAAGACTAAACATCATTAAACTAATCATTAGGGGCACAGCTCTCCTGCCATGCCATTGCTGTAATTTTCTCTTTTTCCTCTCGAAACCTCCATCACGCTCGCATTCAGCTTCAAAAACCTTGATGTTTTGCGTTTATTTGATGTCATTGATGCATTTCGCATAAGCAAACATGAATATGCCAAACGGAATATATATATATAAAATTATTTTTTTATTTTTTTTTTTTCTGTGAATAAAGGCTGGGTATACAGAGTTTCTCTAGCATTTTTTGGGCCAATTTCCAGCTGTGTTTATCAACCTATTTGGCCTAAGTCAATCTCTCTGCAGATTTTGGTCAGTCAGAGTTGACAGATTCATCACGAATCCCAATGGTTTTTTTAGCTTCAGCAAAAAAAAAATATTGGAAAAACTGTCTGGCTAGAATCCCAATCCTTTGATATCTTGAGCCATGACATTGTTTTCATTTGCAATACATCTGTCAACATGTGCTTGTTTCTGAATGAGTCTGTTGTGTTCACAACAACTCTGGTAGTGTTTCCCCTCAGTCATTTAGTGTATGATGCCCATTTTTTTCTCTGTAACCATTTACAAAAGTCGGCAAGTGGATGATGCCTAATCTGTTCAGATTCGAAAAGTCATGTAGTGTATTCCAGCCGGAACTTATATTTCAGTCTGTTCCTCGTACAAAGCTATCATACAACTTCAGAAGACTGAAATGATTTTGATTTCTGAGCAGATTTGGCTGGAAATTACAAGCTTACATTGTCATGTTTGCAAAAGGTCCAGCTAAATCACATGTGAGGGTATTGGTTGTAGCTTGTTGCAACAATAATTAGTGTTGTTTTACAGATTCAAACTAGCCAACTAGCTAGGATTGAACAAGGACCATTCAAAATAACAACACACAAAACAAAATCTGGTGCAGGGCGGTATGATATTTGATATATGCTTTGTTGGAAGATCTTCTAACGGTCAGATCTTGGTGCAGCACGATCTGCTTTGAGATGGTATTTATCAGTCACCATTATTCCTCAAACCATCAGATTCATCCATGCAAAAGAGCAGTGGCGATTGAGAGGCCAAATTTCTGTAGTGCAACTTTTACCACAGCAGAATCTTTACTTTTATTGTGTTCACTGTCATTTGTGTGATACAGAATGCCCTTAAACTGATAAAGTTCCTCTATACTTAGAGTATAAAGGCACACTAATAAATACAGATGTTCAGTTGTCCTAAATGTCCTAAATGCACATTCACACCCAAGTACACAGTCTGCAGAGATATGCCAGATACAGTTATCTCAGTCATTTAGAAGCTGCTTTCTTACCCCAAAAAAATTTAGTACTTATAGGACATTTTCTTGGAGGAACTCAGGTAAGGTGCCTTTCTCAAGGACACCAAGGTGATAAGGGATATCAGACTTTTCGGTTTGTGTATCATTCCTACAAATTAATAACCTTTAGGTTAAACTAGACAAGATTTTTAAACACTATCGCCACCCCATTCAAAAAGAACTTTATGTTTCCCAAGAACCTAGAATTCATACATGTGTTTATGAGAAGCTTTTAGGCAGTGAGAGCCCTCCTGAGACTGACAGCTCACTCTGCCCCGCTCCAGTCGTTCATCTGAATCAATGTATGAATCTTCTTCAGCATGATATACTGTATTAAGGACACTGAGCTCAACATGCTTTAAATATATATGCGAAGTGAGAAAAATGCCAGATCCCCTTATTCATGCACCAAAGCTGATGCTGAAGATCTGCACTGAATGACAGCTTTGCTATTTTAAAGTACAATGAGAAGCTTTTTCATGACCCCTCGGGGATGCAGGCCTATTCTCTCTGTACTAATAAAACTGTGCTCGCTGAGCCATAACCAAACCTTGTCTGAGTCACATCAAAACATTGTGAAGCACAGTAGATGACTGTGTTAAATTCCTAAACTGACCCTTCTTTCAACCCATACACCTACTCAAGAAAATCACAGATCCTGTTGAGTTGTGTGTGTGTGTCAGCCTCATCATTCATTCATTAGCTTGCTGAACATCCCCCATGTGTTAAGCTATGAGTTTATGTTTAGACTGAAAAGGTAGATTTGTTACACCAACATGCAGCTGAGCCAATATGCCCACAAACAGGGCCGCCTGCAGGATCCCAGTCCATAGTAAGCCAAGTAGCCAAGCAATGCCTCTAATGTCAGCATGTGCATATGCTTGGGTGCCAGCTAACCTTTGGTGGCATATTGTACAGTGCCTGTGCATCAACCAGGAGCAATCAATAGGGAAAGATAATGGGCTGGTCATGAGGGCAAACACCTGTTCACCATCAGGGATAAATAGGAGAGGACAAAAGTGGCATCGGCGACTCAGTAGGGTGAGTCTGATCCCTCACAGGGCTTACCTGTCTCTTGGTAGACTGAGCAGAACTGCTAAACTTTCCCACGCTAACTTGAATAGGCTGCACCCAGGGTCCACAATTAATCTTTTGCCACACCAGTGGGGAACTAATTTTCTCAATTCTTAAGAAAATGGAGGCAAAGTGCATCATAACGTACAGTATGATTTACACCATAGGTCTTGAACCCTGCTCCTGGGGACCCACTGTTCTGCAGAGTTCAGCTCCAACCCTAATCAAACACCCCTGAACCAGCTAATCAAGGTCTTCAGGATCACTAGAAAAATCTGAAGCAGGTTGTGTGTGCTGAAGCAGGTTGGAAATAAAATTAGCAGGAAAGTCGATCTCCAGGAGCACGGCTAAAGTCCTAAGATTTATACTATTATGATTGATAGTATGAATGATAAGAGGTCTTGGCATTTTGTACATTGTACAAGTAATAATATTTCACTTGTTCACATGTATAAAATAATAACAATAAATTAAATAAATGAAGCATATATGCCAGGGGTGGCAAACTCCGGTCCTGGAGAGCCGCAGCCCTGTAGAGTTCAGCTCCAACCCTAATTAAAACTCACCTGCCTGTAGCTTAGTGATGTTGAAGACATTGATTAGCTTGTTCAGGTTTGTTTGATTAGGGTTGAAGCAAAACTCTGCAGGGCTGCGGCTCTCCAGGACCGACGTTCGCCACCCCTGATATATGCCATAAAGCATTTGTGATCAGTCTGAAATAAATAAACTTGTTATTAATTCCTTTTAATGGTGCTCTTGTGATCAGTCAAGTAATAATGACTGTTTTAACTATGGAAAATAATGACTGTTTGTAACAAGGCTGCCGGCCTTGTTAAATTTTAAAGTCATTCATTCTAATCTGTTGGGTTAATGATTCAATGACTCACTCATAATACTCAAAAGACACTCACTGCTTGACATGGCATTGATGTTATCAGACGTTATCAACAGAAAGTCACTGAATAAATCAGCAAACTAATCTTTTTGGTGAATGGAATCAAAAGCTTCAACTCACTGGGGTGAACCAAGATACCCATTTCTAACTGTTGAAGTTCTTCTGGGATGTGTAGTAGTTTGGTAATCAATATAATAATGAGGTAATAATCTTCGTGATGCCATATCTGAATATCTCAGACACCAATCTCAGGGGTAGACACTCCTGCATTCTCTGCTTCATAATCAAAGTATCATTTATTTTTTGGGTCAGTACTCATTGCCCTATAAATAGCATAATTGTTTCTCTCTGTGAAACTGTACGGTTATTATAATGTTAGATTCGATAGCACAATGTTGCACTTATTGTTCTTACAAAACTTACAGTACTTCTGTTTGAACCAGGCATTATGTACCTCAGCAGCAGATCACTGAATGCTTTACAAATGCACAGAAGGACGCAAACTCTAGATTTGTTATGGGACCCACTCAGTGCCTTCCATTTTTCGAACTATAACTGTGGATTTGGGAGCCACCGTGATTTTCTTTTATAAGGGGGGGGAGGGGGGGGTGGTTCGTCGCAAGTGGGTGAGCCCACTTGTTTTTTTTTTTATAAGGGGGGGGGGGGATTTGTGCGCATTGTCAAGGTTATCAAAGATACATAACAGCTACAAGTGTATGCACTACTTGCTTTATGCAAGCACTGTATAGGATATATCACTATAGGATTTACCCTATTATACTTTATCGACACGAATTGATAGGTGAAACAACAAACAGCCACCCACAAATAGTCTATAAACAAAGCATCAGGCTGTCTTTGAGTTCACATGAGCAACGGTTAACGTAAAGTTACTCGTTGTCAGGCTACAGAAGAATACCATAATTAGGCCTAAGACATCGAGAGACACGCAGACCTATAACAACCTAGTCACAACACATTATTGCGAATAACATGCCTTACCTTAAAACAGAATTGACCAGAGTCCAACGTTTATATTTTTTTCTACGAATCTTTGAGTTAACATGTACTAAACATGAGTGGAATTTGCACCGCAGCGCCCCCACACCTTGATGCTCATGACAAGAATAGCATGTATAGTTATCTTTATTGAAGTGAATTAGGTTTAAATCGCCGTCATGCATGAATGAATGATATTTTTGCAATTTTACACATAATATTCCATGATGATCACATTACACAAAACTGAAATTGCACGTCAAAATAACACATTGTCAATATTTTTTGAGACCCCCAAAAATTTCACAAAACACGTTTTCAGGGGAGCCCATGTCTTATTAAGGGGAGCCGAGCTCCCCCGTAGTTCGCACCCTGGCGCCTTCCCCTTCCCCTGACTTTTACTTTTAATAAACATTCCTCACAGTAACTTCCACCTTCAAAATTTGTGTTTGTGCCTCATCCTTCACCACACGTCTACAAAGACGTTTTCCCTCACAATGGGCCTCGTTCATGAAACACGAGCAGAACTAATTTTTGTGTAAATCGTTCGTAAAGCCGTTCTGACGTAAACATTCAAATTCATGAAAATGTTCGTATTTTCAAAATGTTAGTTGGTAGGAAATACATTTACACCTGCTCCCTACCATGTGTAAATGGTGCGTAAAACGTTCTGTGTTCTTTTTGGCAAACTGATGACACTGAATTTGATGCACTGCCATTATAATATTTTTCAAGTTTGTTTGCTCTGTTGTTGTTGTTTTTTTGTAGCTGAGAGTTGATAAACTGTTTAGTTTTGGGGTAAAACGCGCATGTCACTGTCATTTTTTACCCAGCCGTCCAATCAATGGAGGAGGGGTGGGACAAATACTACACTGACCAATCATACTACTTGTACAACAACTGAACAACAATAGAGAAGTTAATATTGCTGGCATCATAGCAACCAAAGAGTCTCTCAGCTAGAAAAACGCTGTGCCACCAAAGCGTTCTCCAGCACCACCAGCTGGTCGTTTTAACTGTTTTGGTGGACACATGTTATTGAATATTTATTGTTAGGCATATGGCCTATTAGTGTTTTTTGCATTTATGCAATATACTGGAGCCAAACCTGAGAAAGTAGACCAGAATATTCCACTGCGTTCCTGGACACGCAATTTACGTAGCTGTAAGGCGGGGATTATTCTAATTGTGAATGAGCATGCACGAGCGCCCTATTTACGAATGGTTGTAATTCATTAACATACACATGTTTAACTATCAAATCTGATGTGTACGAAATGTTTGTGAATTTGGAGGAGAGTTTTCGGGAAGGACTGTTTTACGCGCAAATTACTCAGAATTTACTCCTATATTTACGAATGTTTCATGAATGAGGCCCAATGTGTGCAGGCAGCAGGAGTCAGTGTATGCTGATGGGAAAACTTTCACTGCTGACTGTGCTTCCTTAGCATTACTTGATTGACGTTACCACTGCGATCAATAGCTGTGGTTTGACACATTAATATGCTTGAGAGCTTAGAGGATTTTCAACAGAACTGCTGAAAGAAACAAACACGGTCTGCTTAATTCTGTGAGTGCATTTTGATGTTCAAATATGCAATGTTTGATTTTATATTCCTTCATCATTTACTCATCCTCATGTTGTTCCAAACCTGTATAAATTTAAGTACTTTAACTTCTGTGGAACATTAAGATATTTTGCAGAATGTCTGGTTGCTGTTTTCAGTGTTTAATAAGTAAATAAGTTTGTGTCTTTCCAAATTAAATCAAGAGAAGCTGATTTATCCAAAAAGATGTCAGAGACAGTAACAGACAACCGTGAATTTAATATAACAATTTTCCAAACAGGCTGTACATTTCGCAACACTTTCAAAGTCAAATGTTCAGTGAGTGGCACTAAAAACATGTTACATTTTATTTGAAGCAGATGAAGGTGAATCTGGCAACCTTTCATTATGTTATTTGTTTTATGTATCACGGCAGTTCAGTAATGAAATGTCCGGTGACTAGCATTAAAAGGTTAATGCTGAAAATATCATAACTTCACCTACACTAAACCCTACCTTAAACCTGACCGATAGCATTAACAAAAGCAAATGTGAGAAAAAACACATTTGCTGAAGTAACCATGTCATTTTAGTTTGCTTTTTATTGAGTGACATGTTTACAGGACTCGTACCTGAATGCTCCACATCTCAAGTGCAATGCTGTACCAGGTGAGCTTACGAGCAAGTTTACTACTTCAGCCATACACATGGAGCTGGTTATGTGATGTAAACATTAAACTGTATTAGTTTACAAATCATGCACTATGGTAATAGTGATTTTACATTATAATATAAATGAGCGAAAATAAGTAATTATTAATCTGGCACTGTAATCATGATTTTTGGGGAAAGAATAAAAAAATACTGGTGTTTTACTGCTTCTAGTGTTTATTTCAGCTGGAAACTAAAAGTACGTAGTTTTGCAAAAAGTTTTTGCAAATGAAAAAAAAAGTAGACAAAGTATTAAAGGGGTCCTATTATGCTTTTTCACTTTTTCAACTTTAGTTAGTCTGTAATGTTGCTGTTTGAGCATAAAAAAAGATCTACAAAGTTACAAAGCTCGAAGTCCACTTCAAAAGGAGATAGTTTTATTTAACATAAATCACTTTTCAAACTACAACGACGACTCGTTTGACAAAACGCATATTTTTCCGGGATTTGGATATCACAAATTCGACGAATGGGACGAGACCTGGTTGAGCTGCACTAGATAAGGCAACGAGTGTTATCACTATGTCGGAGACACGCTAGCTTTCCCAAGGCAGACGAACTTAGAGTGGTTACAATCATCCGGGTTTAAATCGCGCTCAAATTGATTTGATTTTGACGCAATATTTACACTGAAGCTCGCAGGTGGCTATGGTAAGGGGCGTGACATTTCCCGACCAGGCGCCGAGTGCTGCCAATCACAACACACTGGCCCAGCTAACCAATCACATCACACACTGGCCCAGCTAACCAATCACAACACACACTGGCCCAGCTAACCATCACAACACACCCTGGCCCAGCTAACCAATCACAGCACACACTTGCCCAGCTGACCGATCACGGCACACACTGGCCCAGCTGACCCATCACAACACACACTGGCCCAGCTACACACTGGCCCAGCTAACCAATCACAACACACACTGGCCCAGCTAACCAATCACAACATATTTCGTATTTCAGAAGGCGGGCCTTCATTTGATACAGGAACTATTCGAGCCGTTCATGTCAGACTGGGGAGGGAGGTGTTGTAATAATGTAAAATATGTGAAAAATAATGTGTTTTTCGAACCACCAAGCGTGAGAGCATGTTCTAGTACACCCCAAAAACAAAATCAAAAATTTATTTAAAAAGAGCATAATAGGACCCCTTTAAAATGTATGTAATCAGTCATATTTTTCCATGAGTCTGGGTTGAATTTTTAAATGTCTTTTTTACTTCCTTTATTCAATTTCCTGTTGTTGAGAAAAAAAAAATAACGCTCAATAACACATCCTGAGCTGACTTCTGAAGACGCCAAGGCTGTGTCTCCCGCCCCTGTTAGCGTTAGTGTGATGAAAACTGCCCCTCCACATTAGCCTTTCCCCCTGGAGCTCTATCGGTAGATTCATTACCACATTAACATAGAGTCTGATTTAAATCGAGCTGCTCTCATGGGCTAGAATCTATTAGAGCAGACAACCTCTGTCACATCTCCTCAGCATCTCATCTGGCTCTCATGACTCCTGACAGCTCTGGGAAAAAGAAAAGTGGCCTCGAGTAATGAAGCAACACTTGAACTCAGCAAGACTGTGCAGTAGGCATACGTTTATGCAAAGGAGCTGCATTGACAGGACTTTTCCGTCAGTGCTTCGCTTCATTTCACTCTGGCAAAATTTTTTTGGTTTGGAGCAGTCGGCCACCGTTTGAGTTGGTTGACTGGATGTC
The DNA here is from genome assembly GCA_018155175.1 of Sinocyclocheilus anophthalmus. Classification (NCBI taxonomy): domain Eukaryota; kingdom Metazoa; phylum Chordata; class Actinopteri; order Cypriniformes; family Cyprinidae; genus Sinocyclocheilus; species Sinocyclocheilus anophthalmus. The sequence goes on along the minus strand of JADLZN010002402.1, from coordinate 112,557 downwards.
AGTAGTAAATTTATTGAATGTACAAATTATCCCAGAGGATCCGAATGCGGGGGGAAAGTACGTTTTTTGACATGCTTCCTAGAGCTTGAAAAAGTCTATGACCACATTGTGGTGGCACATGAAGACAAACATATTTATTTACAATGTTCTAGGAAAAATAAGCCATAAAAGCATCTTGCACAAAACAAGCTATTTTTTTTTTCCTGATGAAAACTTGAACAAAAAGTAAAGTATTGCTCACATATTCTGGTCTTGAATGCTGTGAAAACAGAGAAAGAGTGATACAATCATTAGTTTTCATCCAAAGTTGCGAATTTAACTTATGTGCAAAATTGGAATATCACATAAAACATTTGCAAACAGGCCCGTAACCAGCTATGAGGCCACCAAGGTCCGGACCTCGGTAAATTTTTCATGTTCAAAAATAAAATGTATTTTGAATGACTAATTTGCTGTTAAACTCTTCATATGAATGCCTACATGACATGTATAATTCAGTTTAGACAGTTTGCAAGAATGTTTAGCGTCCCTTTTATGAAAATGATCGCTGCGAGACGCTGAAGGGAGTGAACGAGGCTTGAGAGAGTTGTGAGTGAGGGCGTGGGCACAGCCTCTGTGTTGCCAGATCCAGCTATAATTATAAACGTTTTTGGACTTGTCTTTTCTACTTAATTTAACACTTTAGAAAGTTAACAAAGTAGTAAGTTGCAGTTTAGAGTAAGCGATATCTTTATCTTATCTTATTTGCAAAAGTTTAGAAATAATTTCGGTTTATTTTTGTTTGTTTTAGTATCAATATCTGGCAACACTGCATCGCCGGCACTTAAACTGACAACAATCAAAAAAGCCCATGGACAGATTTTTGCTGACAGGATACGACATTCGGTAAGGGAAACAATTATCATGATATTATCTGTCATAAACGTTATCAATGCTGTCAAAAACAGTAGCATTTATTACTAGTACACACAGATCTGTAACACAAGTAGGTTACAGAATGAAATGAAATACGCAAAAACTAGCCATGAAGAAGTCTATGCCATGTCATTCAGTATAGTTACATTTTCACAAAATCATGCTATAAACTTTCATAAGAGCACTAGACAAAGTTATTGTAGTTATGTATTGTTGCAATAAACAACTGATAAAATTATCCACCCTTAAATATAGTAAAGTATTAACAAATTTTGATGCAATAAATAGGGTAGGATTTACTGTAAAAAAAATAATCATCCCTCCAAAACAGAGAAAACATCTTTCACAAAAGAAAATGTGTCTCTTTAAAGTGTTTACAATGTATATAATGAGTTGTATTTGTAGGGGTTAATTCTTTAACACGGATGCCATACTAGTTTACTCCAACAATGGCACAAAGTCTATGCCATGAAATTCAAATACTTTGGAAATTCCAGTGTTTAGTTCATCCTGATAAACCATCATTGTTGCAATTGAAAACATGACGGCTTTCTTCTTCCATGAGGGAGTTTGGCATCATAACGGCTTTGTTTCTTGGTGAACCAGAAATCCGGTATAATTCAACCAATCAGATGATTACTTCAAAATTCCTGAAGTGTTTCTTATTTTGTGTGCCTTTTGCATCAGACATTCAGCCAGCAGACCGTGGGCATGACGTCTGACTATACTAATTAGACTAGTGCTGTAATAACGGCACTCTTGCAATTTTAAAAGACTATTGGAAATATGTGACATTGTATATGATACTATTTTGTATATGAAAGTTTTGAACATTGTTATAGCCGACCCATTACATTTTTCCTACACTCTAAGATTTATGTTAAAACGTACACTGTAGCGGGAAACTATTTTTTGCATAAAATGTTTAGTTTAAAGATGTTGTAACTGGTCACCATTTCTGTAAGTTAAAACAACAACAACACAGTTTAAACCAGCCCAGAACAGTTCACCATGGCCCACGTTTTTAGGCTGGTCTGGTTTTCTGGTTTGAGAAGGGTTTTGAACTAGAACATCATTGACCAGAAAACCACCATTGTCTAGTTTAAGCTATTTGTTTCAGCAGGGCAGACTCCCTTGTGCTAACATCCACACAAATAAGCAAAGCTTTAACTTACTTTATGATGTTAATCTCTTTCCATTATAGAGGAGTCACACTGTGGGACTGAATTAATGAACACCAATGTAGTTCACCATGAACATTATAAACTTAATGAATAGTAGGAGGTAAAACTCTCCCACAAATGCACATGCTAGAAAATCTTATTTACTTCCCGGTGGGGTCCTGATGAGAAACCTTTGAAAGGAAGGGATTTCCAGATTCGATTTTTTGAGTTACTCCAAATGACAAAACATACATTTCAAAGCCACGACGAGTCATTTTGAATATAGATATTACATTGCTCATTTTGATATTTTTCTGTCGGACTTTAAGAGTAATAAGTTAATTCTGATTTTGTTTTGATATTTGTCATTGTTGAGGATGTGTATACTGTAATTATGTTTCTAGTTTGGTGAAGGAGTCAGTGCTGAATTCAACTGTATTGATATTATAGGTATTTGATATTCTAAATCAGTAATGATTGATATTAAATACTGTTGACCATTCGTGCAACATGCCATTTAAATCAATTTAACACAGCATGTTGCTAATTCCTCCTTTCTTAGGACAAGCAGTTCGGTGAATGAAAGGATGGATGTTGCTAATTTCTTTGAAGGTAGGAAGTTGGGCTGATTTAGGCTGTTTAAATAACAAATGTTACATTTAATACATCACACAATTCAAGCTAATTAAGGTAATATAATAAGCCTGCTAATTAAGGTAAGGTCACAGGTTCAACACAGAGTGTTGATTGACACTAGATTTGAACACAAGTACATTAACCACACTGTAACATCTGTGAAAAGTAAGATAAGGCTTTAACATCTTTGAAAAGGGGTTCAGAAGTATCTTATTTTAATCATAATATGCACTTGCTAGAGTTATGTATTATTTATTAGTTTTATTTATTTATTTTATTTTTTCTCAATTTATTATGTGGTTTTACATGTAGACTAATTAATGCATACAAAAATAACCTATAAAGTGGAAAGGTGATTTGGTGAAAAGAGAAGAGTGGAAAACATCACTGAGACCAAGCAGGAAAAGAAAAGAAATGAACAAATCTTTCAGCGGAAATCGTTATAATTTGTGACCATCAGTATGCAGGCTGAGAGACAGCGGATGACTCCATCACACACTCCACTGCCCCTTACAGCTCCACAATCAGCACTGTCATGTGGGTTAGTGTTTGTGAGGGGCTGTCACCCTGCCTCGATGCACATCACTGTCTTTCATCTGCATATAAAGGACAAGGGCAGCACTTCCTGATAATGGGAATAGCATACATTTGACTTCTGCCACCCACTGCAGCAGTATGGCATACAAATGTTAATAGCTTGAACTCTTGGAAAGAGACTGAGGTCTAGGTCTTCGTACTGCAGAATATTTTCCTTTGAAGATCACTGCAAGATTGTTTGTGTCACACAAGGGATCAAGGTTTGCAAGTAAGCTTGTTGGTAGATGCTACACCATTTGGCTCTAAAAAGCTTTATTCTCCATTGATGACAATTTACATTTATTCAGATTTTTTTTTTAAAGGGGTCATATGATGCTTTTTTAAAGATCATTATTTTGTCTATTTGGTGTAACAGAATATGTTGACATGCTTTAATGTTCAAAAAACACATTATTTTTCAAATACTGTACATTATTGTAGGTCCTCTATGCCCCGCCTCTCTCAAACGCTTTGTTTTCTACAAAGTCCCTCCTTCCGACAAGCGCAGTCTGCTCTGATTAGCCAGCTGACCCAGTGGATTGTGATTGGCCGAACACCGCAAGCACTCGTCGGAAATGTAACGCCCCTTACCATAATCGCGAGCTTCATCTTTCCAAATACAGTAAATGTAAAGACAGAGCCCGAAAGGGGAACAGAGTCGCGTGACAGACAAAGTGATGAAGCTGCTATGTGTTTGCAGTACACAAGCCACGGTTAAGACAGCTGACGCCACTGTGATGTGACCCCCCCACCCCCTCTCACACAAACAACACAAACACACACACACACACCACACACACGAGGCGCAAAACTCCGCATTTGAAACAGGCAATAGCAAATACTTAAACTAATAACAAAACAGCAGCTGATTCAGAAACGGCAGATTGTCATAGCAAAGTCAGAATTAACTCCTCTCCTAGGTTCACGAAACGGTCGTCCATAAAATGCATTGGTGTTCTGTTGTACGTGATCTTAAAGATTCCTAAAATGCATCTACTTTCGGAAGGCCAAAAAAAAGTACTTTTGCTTTCGCCTAGAAAAACAGCGTCTCCCTGACATGGCTGCATAAACACTACTGCTGTTCCTGAAACCACGCCTGCTTTCTTTGCGTGCACATTTGGGTGGCATTATGCAACTATTTCCACATAGTCAGGTAGATATGTGGGGGCGTGTTAGAAAGAAGCATTTTAGGGGGACGTGGCTGAGTCTTAACTTGATAAAAGAATAACACTCCAAAGCGAAAGGAAAAATTGAAATCGCATATATTTGACCCCTTTAAGCCAAATATCGGTTACACTTTACTTTGATAGTCCACTTTAGACATTAAACTACCTATAAATAACTTTGCAACTACATTTCATCTAGCAGTTATTAAAGTATTAGTAGACTGTCTGCTTACACTTTATTTTGATGGTCGCTCAAAAGACATTCTACTATGTGAATATAAGTAACTTTGCAAGTACGGCAACTTATTCTTCTAACCCTAACCTAACAGTCTAGAAATACTCTAATGAAGTAGTTGCAAAGTTACTTACAATTAATAGAATGTCTAAAGTGGACTATCGAAATAAAGTGTAACACAAATATTACATTATAGCAGATTTTTTGGCAATGGCTGATGGTTTTATATTGTATAATGTACTATACAGTGATGCATGATGTTTGTCATTGCTGATACAGGTGAATCATACTAATTAATGCTCTACATCATTTGCTTAAAATGCACAGATGGAGACATTTTCCATTACAGACTTCAGCAGATCCCCGGCCTGTTCCTTTCCATTCTGTTCAATCAAATTATTTTTGCAGACGCTCCAAGAGCTCACACACACTGTCACTGACCAGTGTTCCATAACCAGAGCCAAATGTCAGCGCTCCTCACCAAACAATGGCTCTGTAATTAATCACATGTCAAAGACGAGTCATTTATCAGTAGCTTCACATCACAACAATGCAAATGTTTTGTCAAATCCTTAGAAAGTTCAGTGGATGTCTAATTTATTTTCATTGTCATGGGTGCCTTGACCTTCTGATACACGGTGTTCATTGTGTTCCTTATAGTGTAAGTCATGTCAACTATTCATGGTGAGATATCACATTCATAGCATTTTTTATTTTTGGCTCATATACAACTGTGCTTTTTATATGAACATGTAAAACAGATTACAAAATTTCAGAATCTGAAATCAGATTAATTTACATTGATTAAAGTTAGTTATCTATATTGTTCACTTATAATACTATAACACCATAATACCTACTGTACCTCCACTGTCTATTATCTTCCATATTCAACAAAAGACCAAAGAAGTATGTAAAATCTTTGGAGTGACTCCCATCAACAGAATTATGAAAACTGGAAATCTAGAGTGATGTAAACTTCAGACTGAGTTTACATGGTAAAACATCACACATGTATCTGATATAGTACCACACAGTATATGGAAGTAGCCCAAATCAGAATCGAAAAGATTAGATTCCTTGTGGTTTGTGCTTTGATCTAAGTGACTTATGAGCAAAAATTCTAATGAGCAAAAGGATTTCAGCCTTTGTTCCCCCAGAAGTCTGAATGTAGCCATAATGTGTTATAATATGTTACTTAATTACAGTATGAATGTATATAGTTAATATTTAATTAAATAAAAGTGGCGCCCAGCTGGAAAAACAAAAAAGAAATGCTTAAGTCAGCCCAATCTTGGCAAAATATTGTATAGTTTAAGATGTTTGTTCAGCGTGGATATTCTGTGATAACCTTACTTCGTAAATTGTTTTACAGCCATTAAAGGTGCTGTAAGTCAGAGGTAGCCACTGAATTCCTCTCCTTCTTAAGTTTTTTGGCGGTTGTGCTTTTCCGACACCTGCTGGACTGGAGTGTGGATCAGAAGATTTGGCAGAAAAAATCAAACCAAATAAATAATCCATCCATCCATCAATCTCAACCTTTTATATTCACTCCATCAGACCCGTATCTTTTAAACATTTTGTTAACCGTGCATTTTTCCTCAATGCAGCTCCAAGGATGTTTTTTTAAAGTGAAGTTTAGTTTCTTTCTTTCTTTCAAATACTTCATATTTTAATTCCTTAATTTCTTCCATTTTCATTTGCAATATTATATGTTGGACAGATTCTGACTGATTACTATGCAAGCACAATCCATTTGTGTTTCCCTAAGTGTCGTATTTTGAGACAAGATGACTACTTCTTCCTTTCAATTTTTACTAGTCTCTCTTTCAACACCAGCAAGGCTTTGAATATTATTCAAATGTCTTCCTGTGTCATTATTATTCCAATATTCCTGTCGTATTTTTTTTTTTTTATGATATTTTATTCTGCAAATCTATTATGTTTGACTTCAGAGATTGTTTAGCTAAAATATTCACTTATTCTTTTCCTTTTGCGCTAACAGGAACCCAAATAAACCAGATTTTTAAGACTTTGGGTTTCTGCACATGCACATGAAAAAGTGAATATAGCCACTGAAATATCCTCATATTTTCAAATTCCTCCCTGCAAAGAAACAGCTGCACTGTTGAGATTGTTGTATTTATAGATGAAGCAGGAGAGCAGCAGCACATCATCTCAGTGTTGTCAAAGTTTTCAAAGGTAACGGTAGCAAACAAGTGCTCTCACGCAACAAACTAACAACTGCTTATGACGTTTAACTGGAATGAACTGCTTCAACTGCCATGCTTTCAGCTTCCTACTTCTCACAAGGGCTGCCCAGTGAACATGCTAAATGAAAAGGAAATGTTAAGATTTTTCCCTCTTTGTGGTTTAATAATTCATGCCCTTGAGGGTTAAAGTATGAATAGATGTCAAGAAGGTTCCTTATGATTATATGATCACAGAAGAAAACATGACATGCATGTATGGTCTGTTGCTGTGGATTCCTCCTGTGCCACACAGAAGAGCTCCGCATGCTTCCACATTTGCATACAGTATTTACTGGGGGAAAAAAAATTAATATTTATATCATACAGTATAATATATATATATATACAGGGCCTAAAATTAACACTCGCCAAGCGCCAAATGCGAGTAAAAATCAGCGTTGGCGAGTATATGTAACAGTTTCAGTCACCAGTTGGCAGGTAAAACTTTTACGAAATATAACAATGCAATGTAGTGGGAACAACAGCCCGTTTTTAAAGAGATTCACTGTTTCTGACGAAGCGAATAAAATAATATTTTTTGAAGACAAGATCTTCGTGATTGGTTAGCTGTTCTGTCATAAGCGACAAGAGCGAGTCAAATAATAGGATACAAACGGGCTGATAAGGTCAGAGCAGTGTGATGGCCAGCTTGCCCCTAGACACGGTTCTAATAACTTTTACCTGAGAAGATATTGCTGCTTCATTTCGGAAAATTAACTTTTCCCTTCTTTATTCTTCATAACCCGAGAATGTGGCGACACATACCTGGGATTAGCTTATTTTAGCTTAGGTCCGCCTGTGCCGTAAGGTGCATTGGGCTGGCAAGTTTCCTCCAACTTGATCGATCGGCTGCGATGTTTTCAGCTTCATCCCATGAAACGTTGATGGCTTTCAGATCTTCAATAAAGGTACGATGCCAAGTTGTTCGAGGTCGAACTTGTTTTCTTTTGCCGTGAGGTGGTTTCCATATGAGTGTGGTTCTTGCGTGTCTAGAAGGTAGTCGTCGAAGGATGTGACCAGCAAATCTTAGTCGGCATTCTGTGACTTCTTCTTGGAGTGGGCGAGTGTCAGTTCGATGATAAATCTCATTATTGCTGATATGGTCTCGGTACGACACACCCAGAATTCTTCGCTGACATCGCTGCTTGAAGACATTAAGCCTTTGGGCCATTCTCGCAGACATCTTCCAATTTTCCGCCGCATAGATTGCTGTTGGTACGACGATACTGCTAAATAAACACACCTTGGTCTTGATTGAAATTGTTGTGGCTGTCCAAACGGGCTTGAGTCTTTGGAAGTGTGCTGAAGCTTTGCCAATCCGGCATGTGACGTCATGCTCAGCATCTACATCACTCGTCAAAAAACTGCCCAAATAGGTGAACTTGTCCACTTCCTCAATTTGTTGTTGTCCAATATTCAAAAGGGCATGTTTGGTGGTGTATCGCATAACCTTGGTTTTAGTTGTACTTAACTATCACCTATCTAAGTATTCATATATAAGGTCCCTCAGTATTAACAGCAGTTTTCGCATTGCTCAATAGCTAATTACCCTCCTCCATCCCCAGCTCCTCCTCTGTCAGTCAAGATTCAGCCTTCTTATTATCCTTTGAATCAGACTAATTCTAAAATGTTTGTGTACATAAAATTATTGAACTTTAACGATATCTGCAATACATTTATGTAGGTTCTGTTCTTTTTACCCTGGGGGGGTTATCGCTGCTCTCCCTGTTCTCATCCATACTAGGCTGCATGGATGCGCAGGGAGTTCTTGCCCAGAACCATACCGCCAATCCAAACTGTATGTCAGTCATCTTTGACGATAGTGGTCCTGACAAAACTAGTTATAATTAATTATAAATATTTAGATGCCTAAATTATAATGTAAAATTTAGGGAAAATGTATTTAATAGAGACACCAGTAGCAGTATTGGTATCAATACTTCATTAATAATATACTACTTAGTAAAAAGATGCCATTTAAACATATTTAAAATATACTATATTTATGTTGTTTCTACATTAATTTGGAGGTTCAATGTGAAATTGTGACTATAAATATGCGATTAATCATGATTAATTTCAGAAAAATGTATGATTAATAATTATTTTTTAGTCTATTGACAGACAGCACTAATGTTTCCGATTTTAATTTAATTTCTAATTTTATAGGTCCCCCCAGAAAGAGATCGGGACAGCCCCCACCTCCTTGGCCCCCCGTTCAAATTTTCAGTTTGATAATTCGGCCCTTAAATGAAGCTAATTATATAGCCCTGCTGTAATCTGTTAACATGGATGTGGAAAAAAATTTGCACCACATACGTACTGCAAACTGAGTATGTGAGAAACGGGTGTAACACGATGGCCTGCAATGTTTGCCAAACAAGAATCTCAACGTTTTTTTTGGGACACAAAATATATAAAATATATATATTTTTTTTTCTTGTAATGTAAAGTAAAGACAATAAAAAAACAATGTATATATATATATGTTTAGTCATTTTAGTATTACATAATGACTGCCTGTTTTGCAAAAGAGTTTCATGTCCTTTACAGAAAAAAAACTTTGCCGGTAATTTATCACTCACTATCCATTGGCAGTTGGGCACAAAGTTCGTTTTAGCCCCTGGAATGACACTTTGCTACAGTGTAATGTAGTGAGTGTTCAGCTTGTATAACAGTGTAAATTTGCCACAAAAGTGAGTACACCCCTAAGTGAAAATGTCCAAATTGGGCCCAATTAGCCATTTTCTCTCCCCGGTGTCATGTGACTCATTAGTGTTACAAGGTCTCAGGTGTGAATTGGGAGCAGGTGTGTTAAATTTGGTGTTATTGCTCTCACTCTCTCATACTGGTCACTGGAAGTTCAACATGGCACCTCATGGCATAGAACTCTCTGAGGATCTGAAAAAAAAATTGTTGCTCTACATAAAGATGGCGTAGCCTAATCAGAAGATTGCCACGACCCTGAAACTGAGCTGCAGCACGGTGGCCAAGACCATACAGCTGTTTAAAAGGACAGGTTCCACTCAGAACAGGCCTCGCCATGGTCGACCAAAGAAGTTGAGTGCACGTGCTCAGCGTCATATCCAGAGGTTGTGTTTGGGAAATAGACGTATGAGTGCTGCCAGCATTGCTGCAGAGGTTGAAGGGGTGGAGGGTCAGCCTGTCAGTGCTCAGCGCATACGCCGCACACTGCATCAAATTGGTCTGCATGGCTGTCGTCCCAGAAGGAATCCTCTTCTAAAGATGATGCACAAGAAAGCCCGCAGTTTGCTGAAGACAAGCAGACTAAGGACATGGATTACTGGAACCATGTCCTTTGGTCTGATGAGACCAAGATAAACTTATTTGGTTCAGATGGTGTCAAGCATGTGTGTCGGCAACCATGTGAGGAGTACAAAGACAAGTGTGTCTTGCCTACAGTCAAGCATGGTGGTGGGAGTGTCATGGTCTGGGGCTGCATGAGTGCTGCCGGCACTGGGGAGCTACAGTTCATTGAGGGAACCATGAATGCCAACAGTACTGTGACTACTGAAGCAGAGCATGATCCCCTCCCTTCGGAGACTGGGCCGCAGGGCAGTATTCCAACACGATAACGACCCCAAACACACCTACAAGATGACCACTGCCTTGCTAAAGAATCTGAGGGTAAAGGTGATGGATTGGCCAAGCATGGGCATCCTCAAACGGAAGGTGGAGGAGCGCAAGGTCTCTAACATCCACCAGCTCTGTGATGTCGTCATGGAGGTGTGGTACAGGACTCCAGTGGCAACCTGTGAAGCTCTGGTGAACTCCATGCCCAAGAGGGTTTAAGGCAGTGCTGGAAAATAATGGTAAGCGCACACAATATTGACACTTTGGGCCCAATTTGAACATTTTCACGTGGCCAGCGGTTTAGACATTAATGACTGTGCGTTGAGTTATTTTGAGGGGACAGCAAATTTACACTGTTATAGCTGTACACTCAATACTTTACATTGTAGCAAAGTGTAATTCTTCAGTGTTGTCACATGACTACGATATAATAACATTTTACAAAATGTGAGGGTGTACTCACTTCGGTGAGATATTGTATACATATTAGATATATATATATATATATGTAGTGACGAACAGCATGAGGTATGGTGACTTTTCACATTATTGTTTGACCTACCTTTCCTTTTGTTATGGGTTTGCTCAACATGTAGTGGACCAAATATGAACACATTTTAATGGCTGTGTATCATTCTGGGCCGTCGGGTGACCTTGTAAAGGAGGAACTCACAGAATTAAAATGCTGTATTTTTTTACTGAAACTCATGTTGTTTTAAACCTGCATTCTGTTGTCTTCCTTCTTTCTTGTTTCTGTGAAACAGAAGCTTTATGCAGCTGTTTTCCACACAATTACAGTTCACAGACATCTGTGAAGCTCCAAAAAAGATCACTTTAATGGCTAATTTAGTTTACTAGCATTTAGCACATTGTATGTCTACATTTTAAAGTCTCTGTTAGCAATACATTTTATTCAACTCTGTATGTTGTTTGTTTTATTTGTATATTATGTGTATTTGTAATGTATATCTTCGTTTTCATTTTCTAATAACAAAGATAAAATAATGAACTTTGGCCTAAATGTCTGCCATTCTTTTTTATTTTATATTTTATTAAGGTGTAAGAGGTGTTATGTTTCTGCACTCTACCTTTTTTAGCAAATTAAGAAAACTTTGTCTAAAATCAATTTTTGTGATGGTTTGTATTTTTTGTGCTCTGTATGGAACATCGGTGCCCGTTTAAGTGATGAACTCCATTACTTGTGTTTGTTTTCAGACATGATAACAGACGTTTTATACTTGTGCTACAACTTTTTGGCCTGTGCTACAAAACTTTCAACCTCTGTAGCACCAGTGCTATGTGAAAAAAAGTTAATGTACAGCCCTGATCTATATATATAATATTATATATATATATATACACACAGTGCTGCTTGAAAGTTTTTAGAATCGTCTATATTTCTGCATAAATATAACCCCAAAAAATCATCAGATTTTCATGCAAGTCCTGAAAGTTGACAAAGACAACCCAATCAACAAATGAGATGGAAAATATATACTTTGTCATTTATTTATTCAGGAAAATGATCCAATATTACATATCTGTGAGCGGCAAAAGTATGTGAATCTCTAGGATTAGCTGTTCATTTGAAGGCGAAATTGGAGTCCATCTGTTCATAGGTGTTTTTAATCAGTGAGATGACTATCGGGTATCAGTGTGTGTCCTGTTTTATTTAAAGAACAGGGATCTAACAAAGTTTGGTCATGTTTGTGGAAGTGTATCATGGCACAAACACATGATATCGCTGAGGACCTCAGAAAAAGAGTTGGTGTTGCTCATCAGGCTAGAAAACGTATCAAAGCCATCTCTAAAGAGTTTGGACTGCACAAATCCACAGTCAGACAGATTGTGCACAAATGGAGGAAATTCAAGACCACTGTTACCCTCCCCAGGAGTGCTCTACCAACAAAGATCACTCTAAAAGCAAGACGTGTAAAAGTCCACTAGGTTTCAAAGGACTGCAGGCTAACTTCTAGGCAACTAAAGGCCTTTCTCACATTGGCTAATGTTAATGTTTATGAGTCCATCATCAGGAGAACACTGAGCAACCATGGTGTGCATGGCAGAGTCGTAAGGAGAAAGCCACTGCTCTCCAAAAATAACATTGCTGCCCATCTGCAGTTTGCTAAAGATCATGTGGACAAGCCAGAGGAATACTGGAGACATGTTTTGTGGATGCATGAGACCAAAATAGAAATTTTGGTTTAAATGAGCAGCATTGTTTGGAGAAAGAAAACACTGCATTCCAGCATAAGAACCTTATCCCATCTGTGAAACATGGTGGTGTTAGTATCATGGTTTGGGCCTGTTTTGCTGTATCTGGGCCAGGACAGCTTGCCATTTTTGATGGAACAATGAATTCTGAATTACAATAGCAAATTCTGAAGGAAAATGTCAGGAAATCTGTCCGAGAACTGAATCTCAAGAAAAAATAGGTCATGTACCAAGACAACGACCCAAAGCACACAATTTGTTCTACCAAAGAATGGTTACAGAAGATGTTTTGGAATGGCCAAGTCAAATTCCAGACCTTAATCCAATTTAAATTTTGTAGAAGGACCTGAAGCAAGCAGTTCATAGGTGGAAACCCACCAACATCACAGAGTTGTAGTTTTCCTGTCCTGAGGAATGGCTAAAATTCCTACACGCCGTTTGTGCGACGGGCTGCGTTTCCCGAAACCTTCTTAACGCTACGTCGTTCGTAAGTTATACTTTAAGTTGTACCTTTACGTTAATACGTGTTTCCCGAAACGTTCTTAGTTAAGTATACCTTCTGTAAGTCATTCGTTCGTAAGGTTAGTCTGGACCACTCTTAGCTATACCTTATCGCTGTTCACAGTTCACTCCGCTAGTGGCCACCACTGTGCAAAAACCTTCACATTTCAGATGATACGATAGTTATTCTGTGGCAAGAAAAAGTGCAGAACCAAATAAATATTACAATTCTAAAGTTGTAATACACCCAGTGTTCAATTAGTGTTCAGTTAATTGAAGTGTTTTTATGCAAAGAATACAATTGTCATTATACTGATGGTTGTTAGTTTTTCCATTATAATATACAAAGGCACATCGGCTGGCAAACAATTAGGCAGCACATAATTAGGAGTCTATTTAAAGGGAATGAATGTGATGGGGAGTTTGGTCAAACTATGGCAGTGAGACAGTGAATAGTTGTCCTAAATCAAAGACGGCTGCGTCCAGTTAGCATATATGCACTATTTCATAATAATGTCAGAATAGCTACCATGTCAAAAGATACAATTCTACAAAAATGTTGCCTGCCAGGGGGACAAATTTAGCAGCTTTTACATCTTGTTGGTCAAACTTTGTAGAGACAAACTTGACGGAGCTACCCCCTAAGCCCCGAAATTCAGCTGCTGGCGGCTCTCCGTTTTTATGCTGTGGGGAGTTTTCTGGAGGTGGTTGGGGATGGATATGGGCTGAGTAAGACCTCGGTGTGGCGGTGTGTTCACAACATCTTGCTCCATCACCGATTATGTAGCCTACGTATGCCTTTGGCCAGGCACGAATGGAGGCACATCAAGGCTTCCATGCCATTGCGGGTGTCCCGTGAGTAATTGGCCTTGTGGACGGGACACTTATCCCCATTGCCAACCCATCAGCGCTCGACCAGGCCTTCATAATATATATGAAAATGATAATATAAATGACTCTTTCAAAAGCAAGCAAAGCCTAAAAGCCAGTTAATGTAGCTGACTAAGGCAGAATACTTTTGGCCATGAGGTTGCAGGTTCGCACACTTGTAAAATTATACATATACATAAACACACACACACATACACGTGTGTGTGTGTGTATGTGTGTGTGTGTGTGTGATATCCAAGGTTGCATTTAGTTTGAAATTTGGATTATTTCATAAATGCAGTGAGCCCCGATAAATGCAATTTCTAATATTTCTAAAGTGTTTCTTTATAATGAACATCACTTTACCCGCTCTATAACGCAGTGAAAGAGCTCTTGTATTGAACAATCGATTCTCGAGCCATCGATATCAACCTATTCAGCACCACCGACATGGACAGTACCTCCTAATGTCGCACTTAAGGTTTACCTTAAGCAACATCCTAAGGTATAGTTCGGGGAACACGCCTAGAACAGGTATACCTTTAGTTAAGATATACCTTTTAGAGTCTTCGTAGCGAGCTAAGAGACAACGTTATCGTGAAACGCAGCCCTGATCAGCAGTTACAAGAAACGTTGTTTGCAGTTATTGCTGCAAAAGGGGGACACATCAGATACTGAAAGCACTTTTTTGCCACTCACAAATATTTAACAGCGGATCATTTTTCTCAATAAATAAATTACAAAGTATATATTTTGTCTCCTTTGTTTGATCTGATTCTCTTTGTCTACTTTCAGGATTTATGTGAAAATCTAATTATGTTTTGGGTAATATTTATGCAGAAATATAGAAAATTCTAAAGTGTTCACAAACTTTCAAGCAGCACTATATATATATATATTAGCGCTGTCATTTGATTAAAATTTTTAATCTGATTAATCACATTCTTTTTCTTTGATTAATCGCGATTAATCGCACACTTCATGAAATTAGGCATAGACCATTTATCTTGTTTCAAATGGTTTTGTCATCATTTGCTATATTCAGCAGAGTAAACCAAAAGATTGACGGGTGATTCTCAAAAATCTACAGTTGGGGAGTGGGGCAAAAAAGTATTTTTAGTCAGCCACCAATTGTGCAAGTTCTCACACTTAAAAAGAAGAGAGAGGCCTGTAATTTTCATCATAGGGTATACCTCAACTATGAGAGACAAATGAGAAAAAAAAATCCAGAAAAATCACATTGTAGGATTTTTAAAGAATTGGCAAATTCCTCTGTAAAAATAAGTATTTGGTCACCTACAAACAAGCAAGATTTCTGGGTCTCACAGACCTGTAACTTCTTCTTTCAGAGGCTTCCTCTGTCCTCCACTCGTTACCTGTATTACTGGCATCTGTTTGAACTTGTTATCAGTGTAAAAGACATCTGTCCACAACCTCAAACTGTCACACTTCAAACTCCACCATGGCCAAGACCAAAAAGGACACCAGATACAAAATTGTAGACCTGCACCAGGCTTGGAAGACTGAATCTGCAATAGGTAAGTAGCTTGGTGTGAATAAATCAACTGTGGGATTAATTATTAGAAAATGGAAGACATACAGGACCACTGATAATTTCCCTCGATCTGGGGCTCCATGCAAGTTCTCACCCCGTGGGGTCAAAATGATCAGAAGAACTGTGAGCAAAATCCCAGAACCACACGGGGGAACTAGTGAATGACCTGCAGAGAGCTAGAACCAAAGTAACAAAGGCTACCATCAGTAACACACTGCGCCGCCAGGGACTCAATTCCTGCAGTGCCAGACGTGTCCCCCTGATTAAACCAGTACATGTCCAGGCCCGTCTGAAGTTTGCTAGAGAGCATTTGGATGATCCAGTAGAGGATTGGGAGAATGTCATATGGTCAGATGAAACCAAAATAGAACTTTTTGGTAAAAACTCAACTTGTCGTGTTTGGAGGAGAAAGAATGCTGAGTTGCATCCAAAGAACACCATACCTACTTTGAAGCATGGGGGTGGAAACATCATGCTTTGGGGCTGTTTTCTGCAAAGGGACCAGGACCACTGATCCGTGTAAACGAAAGAATGAATGGGGCCATGTACCGTGAGATTTTGAGTGAAAACCTCCTTCCATCCGCAAGGGCATTGAAGATGAAACGTGGCTGGGTCTTTCAGGATGACAATGATCCCAAACACACCGCCCGGGCAACGAAGGAGTGGCTTCGTAAGAAGCATTTCAAGGTCCTGGAGTGGCCTAGCCAGTCTCCAGATCTCAACCCCATAGAAAATCTTTGGAGGGAGTTGAAAATCCGTGTTGCCCAGCGATACAGCCCCAAAACATTACTGCTCTAGCGGAGATCTGCATGGAGGAATGGGCCAAATACCAGCAACAGTGTGTGAAAACTTGTGAAGACTTACAGAAAACGTTTGACATCTGTCATTGCCAACAAAGGGTATTTTAACAAAGTATTGAGATGAAATTTTGTTATTGACCAATACTTATTTTCCACCATAATTTGCAAATAAATTCTTTAAAAATCCTACATGTGATTTTCTGGATTTTTTTCATAGTTGAGGTATACCTATGATGAAAATTACAGGCCTCTCTCATCTTTTTAAGTGGGAGAACTTGCACAATTGGTGGCTGACTAAATACTTTTTTTCCCCACTGTATATTTCTGCCAGCTTTTTTCAAGATAAATTTAGATGTCTTTCCAAAAAAGGACACTTAGAAACTCCAAAAGGACACCAAAGAACCAAATGATATAAGGAGCCCATATAAGCACATATGAAAGAAAGAAACAAATCAGAATTTTATAGTTTGTGTACATTGCAACAGCAAAGAGCTTTTTTATATTTTAGAGAAAGCCAAGTTGCGATACCGAACAGGACCACATGGAGATGCCAAAAAAAAAACCTAAACCAATGGCCTGCTGACTGCATATTTCTACTACAGTACACGGATCCATTCAGTGTAACTAAACACAGCAACATAAACATGAGAAATCAAAACATTATCGTGAATGTGTGTGGAAACAACGTGAATGTACGGAAATGTCTGTGCCTGTGCATAAATACAATGTGTGATCAGTGCGTCAAGAGCACTCATACACGCATTATTATAACGGACTCACGCGTGCTTACTGTACTGTACGACCCCTGTACGCCACCGCAATCGTCTTTACCTTGATTGCAGTCTTCATCCATCAAAACTTTACTAGCGAGACGGTTATCCAGTCGAGAAAACGTAGTTTGCATCTCATCTAGCCATTAAGCGGTGGGATGTGTTGGCAATCCGTTCAGTCTGTACTTCACACAGCGCGACGTGTGAGGGCTCGCTGTCTTCAGAGACAATCACAGAATATGACAGAGCTCGTGTTTAAAAGCGAAACACACTGGAATGAATAATTCACTGAAAACGCAACGCGAGTCTCTGTTCTCTCTGCAATCTCTGATGTAATCAGCCTGGTTTCCTTAATATTAGCGCTGTTTTGGACGGATTGTTTGAATGCATTCGCTTACTGGATCATCAGACTGAAAACTTTCCCAGAGTTTAGCAGCTTAAAATGATCAGATCGCAAGCAGAGTAGCAAAATTGGGTCAAAGGGTTAGAATAGAAATTGTGCTTCAGCAATTTTGCGTTAATTGCGTTAAACTTCTTTGAACGGTTAGATTGTCAAATTAATTCGCTGCTTTAAAGGCGTTAACGCTGACCAGCCCTATATATATATATATATCCGTATACAATAAAAAACAAAGACCTTTTGTTCTTACCAACAACCTGTCTTCATTGCCAATCTGGAATTACATAGATTAGATTAGGTTTTGGTTTTAGTTAGTTAGTTTTAGTTCTGCTCAGTTTCGGTTTTATTGTTTAAAATGCCAGCTTTGTTTTCTTTGTGTTCTTCAGATTTTTTGGTTGCATAGATACATTCTGCCTACTTCAGGACCTATATTTAAAAACAATGCCATGCCTATTTAGCATAATATAGATGCAAATTGCAACACTATCAGACAGCTAATACGAGTTCACCTTGGATGATTTGTCAATTCTTTGGGTCAGAACAATGTTTTATAACACACACACACAACACACAACACATATATATCTTAATATTATATATATATATATATAATATATATATATATATGTAATATATATATATATATATATATTACTGTATATAAATAATATAACACTAAACATTCTTAAACACAAATAAATAAAAACAAGAAATAAGCTGAAACCAAAACACATTTACAAACATATGAACATGCATATTATTAGGTATTATTAAGTATTACTAAACTACTTAGATTTTTCCCAGAATGTCCATTAGTAGCTATTAGAAACATGCATCCAGAAAATGTGTTGGACAGAATTAGTGAATATGTTCAAGAACAGATACAGAACACAAAGTTAGAGAATGCCTAAAAACTGAAATAGTCTATTATGAGTAACACATACAGTACTAATGAAAAGAGGGCAGAAAGCAAGATAGGACAAAAACAAAGAGATGTAGCTGGAAGCATTTTACGTGCAAGTATCAAGATAAGAGATAAATGACCATTTAATGAGCAAGTGCCAAGTGTTTTTCCTGAGATCCCAAGATGACTTACTGAGAATGGTTACGAGCTTTTTTCAGTGGTTCTTTGCAGCAGATAAAGGAATAAATCATGTAAAAATTAACATTCTATCATCATGCACTCACTTCTGTGGAAAACACACAATGAGATATTTTGCAGAATGACTAAGCTGCTGTTTTAATTGACTACTGCTTGTTAAGGTCCAAAAAAAACCACCATTAAAGTATATTATATGTCTTCTGAATCCACATAATAGCTTTGTGTGAGGAACAGGCTGAACTTGTTAATCACAAATCACAAAGGTTTAACTGGCTCATCTCATACTGCCATTGTGTTTTCATCTAGAGATTGGCCTGTAAATGAGTTACACCTACAGGCTACCTTATACTTATATTATATAAATTATCTGCTTGTTTGTTAATTACTAGCAGTTATATGTATCAAGTACTATGAAGCACATTGCAGTTATATAATTAAGGACGATCCTCCTGACTATTTAACAAACATGCCAGTCTCATTATCCTTAAAGTCCCTGTAAAGGCAATATTAAATATATGTTCTGAGTTTGTCACACCACAGAAAAATGTATTATTAACCACTCAGCCAAATTTGAATGATGAAAAAAATCCGCCAAGTAAATAAAATAAGTGATCAAAATCTTGAAAAAATGGGCCTTTAAAACAAGTGCGTGTAAAATTTAAAGGTGGTTTTAGGCAAAACTCAGCAAGACTTGCCAGTTTTTAATGGAAATGTAAATAATAAGTGCTGAGCCATCAAACACAACAATCCTGCGAATACCAAAGGGAAGGGGGGGGGGGGGGGGGGGGGAGGGGAGGAGATCTAAATCAGAAGATGGAAATTTTACAGAATGATATTTCTATCAGAAATCCTGCTATTGACTGACCATCCATCCAGGGAGTTTCCCCGCATAGAAAGTCCTTATAAGTGTTTTAAAGATAGATGGAGGGATGTTTGTATCAGAAAACTGACAACAGTTACTGGTTATGAAGCACTTAATTAGTAAAATCCGTCAAAGATTTTTTTATTCTGACAGATATCACCTTAATGACTAAAAATTTTGTTATTTTTGTGTATTACGCTGCATTGGTTTGTGATGTTCTTTTTTAAATAACATACATATAAAATTAATAACATAAAACAAATAAACAAAAGCTGTTCTTTTATCCTGTTCTATTGTGGGTCTTAAAGAATTTGCACTCAAGATATAGACAAAATATCGGGCTTGATTCTGTTAAAATCCTTATTGCAACATGATATAGGCTACATTAAAATAAATACAAATTATAAACAACCAGTAAAGACACATTGTTTGTTCTTGAAACCGCTTCATTTTGTTGTCAAGCAGCGCACAGAAGACATCAAAACAGCAACAGTGTCATCTACTGGTTCATAAATGGCATTTTCAAATATCACATCAGAGACACATCAGTGCACAAAGAATATGAAGTAAATACATAATCAGGTAACACTTTAGAATACTGTTCCATAACAGGAATAAATGAGTAACACTATGTTAACGCTTTAATAACTAGTTAATAACCCTAGTAGAATTAGGTTAGAATTAACAGATTTAGGTTAGGGTCTATTTAATCTCTGATTAACAAGACTATGAAAAATCTCTGATTAACAAATTAGTAAGTAATAACACAGTAACAGCAAATAGGTCACTACTAACTAGTCAATAATTAGTTTTTTGGTCATACTTTTCAAAGTACTACTAAGAACTACTATATTCGGATTCATAATTAATATGAATAATGCATAATTTATCATTCTAAAGTAAAGATCATCATAACCCTCTAGTAATGATTTAAATATTACTAAATCCCTCCGAAGCAATTATTAATTATTTAGAACAAAATTCTAAAGTAAAAGGCATGATAACTCCCTAATAATGACTCATTGGGTTGATTTCCCCCCCCCCCAAACCAGTTCAATGCTAACTCCACCCTGTAGCCAATTGTAAAGATTTAATTGGTCATGTTGATTACAGTGCTGATACTTACACAATGTTACAACCAATCCTAACCCCTAACCCTAACTTTAACCAATGAAATTGGCTGTACACTTTAAGTAGTTTGTGAAACTACAAGTCACTTTAAGCTTTTGAGGTTTTTGTAAGGTTGTAATTCATTTTGCTGGATTTGGTAACAGGCGTGTCAATAATGATGTTAAAAGTAAATTCTTTAAAAGGATGTAGTAATACTTGAGTCATCATTTTACTATCCAAAACCTCAAATGCTTACAATGACTTCAGTCATTACCAGGGAGTTATCATGCATCTCACTTTAGAATACTGATCCAAATAATTAGCAATTGCTTCTGAATTACACGAGTCATTACTACTGGGTTACAATGATCTTCACTTTACAATTAATTTACATTATGCATTACTCACATTAATGATTAAATAGTAGTTCTTAATAGTCCTCTGGGAGGTATGAAAAATAGTAGCTACTGATTATCTAATAGTGCACTACTTCATTCAACTATTACTTTTATTATTGCTATTACTTAATAATTTGTAAATCAGAGTTTCCTTTTTGGTTAATAGTAGCTACTAGAATGTCCTAGTTATTCATTAATGACAGAATAGTTTTCGAAAGTGCTATCCATAATCTTAACAAACACAGACAACACATCAATAAAAAGCTGAAGCTGGCATGACAACCGAGCTGCTCGTGCCTTTAAAAAGCCTGAACCGCTCAGCACAAAGACCAATCATCTGAGTTGTAAATGTCATTTGACTAATTACCCATAAGAATGCACCTGAACGTCCTTCACTAAAGCAACTCTGGCCCAGTCCCAAATTGCACACTTAATGCCAATTACCAGTAGGGGCTACAGGGGCCATGCTAACCCGCTATTCCTAATGGATAAAATAAAGTCCCATCCTACATTCTGTTATTTTTCTAGCTGTAAATCACTTTGAAATATAGTAAAACGGTATAGTAAAAATATAGTATAGAAAGTTATAAATTTTATAATGTGATTTATTCTGCGTATCTATGTAATTTTGAGTTGCTGACTTGTAAAAACACACATCTTTCCTGTATTCTGAAAATGTTATAAACCATTACAGAAGAGAACAGTCATCTTATGGAATCCATTTTCTATACATTCTTTCAAACTCCCTCGAAATTCAGCTTTGTTTTAAGATTTACAGATGCCAAAGTATACATACAGTTAGGGCTGCACGATTGTCATGCGCATCTTGTCAGTAAAAGCCGGTTCTGTAATCAGCAGGAAATCATCATCACGTGCTCTCAGATGGAGCAGAATTTACTACACATAGCCGTAGTTCACAGACAAGTTACGCAAAAATTTGTTATAAAAAAAAAAAAAACTTTTCGCCGATTTTTATTGCCCCCCGCTCGATTATGAAATTGAAGAAATCGTTCGCGATAATGACAGCTGTTTGCATAGCTTCTCAGTGAACTACGGCTCTGTGAAGTAAATGCTGCTCCGTCTGAAAGCATGTGAAAATACCACATTTAATAACATATGTTTACTCCAAACTCACTTCATAATGTCAGTCGAGTGTTTGAAATAAATCCTTCTGTGAGATGATGTAGCTTCTTACACAGAATAAGGCACGCAACATATTTCGTAATATTTCTGCAGTGATAAAGGCATTGCATTATAAATGTACTTTATTTGAATGAAAATTATAATAATAAGAACTCAGATAAACCGTATATTGCCGTAGTCGTGTGTTTATTAGTCACGTTGAATCAATGAAAGCAGTTGAATCTTCTGTTATCTTCAGCTAGAGCAAAAGTTTTTGTGGGGGGGCATTTTCGATTCTTCTGCGAGGTGTATTTGGAATTTCAGCGCGAGAGCGCCCTCTGGCCTTTGGATGGAGATTTACTGCTGATCACAGAACCTTTCTTCAACTTATATCCTCATGACAATCGAAGCTTCTGTCGAATCGCGATCTCGATTCCATTTCGATTTATCGTGCAGCCCTACATACAGTGTCAATTTAATAGACTTTTTCAACTCAATCATGCAAACTATCATTTGACGTCCACCAGAAGCTCCAGTACCATCAGCAGACTTTAAGGCTTATGAAAGAAGTGACTGTCTTCACCTCACAGTGACTCACAGTGAAAGAATATTTCTCAAAGTTTTGATGGTCTTGTCGTTTGCCTCAGTGCTTTCTGCTCACATAGAGAATGAACTGAAAACATCCACTTACAGTATATCTGCACCTGTGGACACATATAGTTGCAATCCATAGGCCCGATACCCTTAGGCTCTCACAAAACATTTACATTCATGAACTTGGCGTATGCGTTTTTCCAGAGTAAAATAAAATAAAATAATGCCATACTTTATCAGCATGTGTGTTCCCATGAGTGTGGGATTTCATAGGCTGCAAGGGATTCATTAATGCTGCCTTCAAATCAGGATGTTATGTAACACTAGATTCAGACATGCCTTGATGTCCTCCTACTTCAGCATTTTTCAGGTTTTGGACAGAGCCAAGAGCATCAAAGACAGAACTTCAAAATAAAAGCTAACAAAAAACAATCTAACAAACCCAGCATTGTTAGAAGGATACCAAACAGACTCAACAGCATGAAGCAAGATAACCCAGGTTCCCTGTCGATACTTCACTCGTACTGCGTCTTGCTAAAGACACTATGGGGAAAAGCCTTTTTTCTCCTGAACTGAAGCCTTTTTCAATCACGCAGTGAAACTGCACGGCCATTGGTTTGTGCAGTGTATTAAAAACAGTGCTGCACGAGCCTATGGCGACAAAGCCCACCAGAGCCCACCAGAATGGGCGGGGCCATCTGGCTATATAAGCGGGCGTTCGCCACAGGATTCTCAGATTTCTTCTCCTTCAGCAACGACTCTACACTCTACGCTGATCCCGAAGCCTGCTAGGCATTGACACGCCATGCAGCTGGACTGAGACCTCTCTGCTCGGCTGATCCGCTTTCTTTGCCGCCTCAGCGTCACAGCAGTTCAGGTCCTGTTCCCCTTCCGCCATCCAGCGATTCTTTTTTTTCTAACAGATCTTACTACATATCTAGGCGTTGTTGCAATGCCACGCCGTTACTGCGGCTCATGCCGGGGTTGGACCTGCATGCGTGACGCCACGAGTGCGTTTCCTGCTTGAGAGGAAAATTCAACGCGGAAGCCGCACTCACGGGAACTGATTGTTCTCACTGCGAGAACTTCAGTCTCGCTTCTCTATTCTATCGCGGTCGCTTTCTTTTCAGAAGAGCGCTCCGCCCCTCGCGGCCGTCCCGTTTTAACGGGCAGGACGTCGAGCAGGTGGCTGCGAGTGCGCTCATGTCGGCCCGATCCACATGCCTCACCCTCGGTCCTCCGAGAGAGGGTGCTTGTACTGTTTTCCCCATATCGTCTTTAGCCAGATTCTTAATGATTGAAGATCGACAGGGACGTATTCGGTTACTAACGTAACCTCGGTTCCCCCATATATGGGAACGAGTACTGCATTGCTAGCCGTGCTATGTAGCTGAACGACTCAGTCGTCGCTTCAGTCGAATTAACCTGAGGATCCTGTAACCTGGCGAGCGCTTGCCTGCCCCTCGCGGTCCCCCCCCGCCTCCCGTTTTAAGCGTGGCAGAGACTCGAGCATCTGCTGCGAGTGGAGCTCATGTCGGCCCCGATCCCACAGCCTCACCCTCGCCTCAATAGAGGCTTTCCATTCACTCCGTCTCTCCTCCCAGCCGACCAGCGTCCTCTGCCGCGCGAGTGATCTGGGTCTCGTTTTGGGGTAGTGAAGACTGCTGGCCGATGATCAGCCTCGGACGCCAGAGGAGCTGTTGGGCTCGGTTACCGCCCCCGCCCCCTTGCCGTCATCCGCACCGCCAAAGCCGGGATGGATGCTGAACTTCTCCGTATCCTCTCAAAAGCGGTTGAAGAGCCCTCAAAATCTCTACCCGCCCAAGGCTATCAGCTGGAGGGCAAAGGCCGCCCATCTGACCAAACCATGCAGGACCACTTCAGCACTCGCTGGACGTGCCTACTCTTCTGCTGGACAGGCAGCTTCGGCGCTCCATTCAATGGCGGTCATCCAGGTCTTTCAGGCCAAGATCCTCGCATCCAGCGACAGTCTGGGCCATCCGCTCTGCTCTCCTAGTCGCCCTAAGTCTACTCGCCGACTCAGCAGCCCGCGCACCATCACCTCGTCCCCAGCCGTTCAGGCCTGCTTAGACTCAGCAGACGGAGGGCGTTCCAGCTCGGCCAGACGCTACCCCTTTCCTAAGCGCCAGGGACCCGACCCAAGATAGCGTTGGACCCGGCGCCTCAGGCGTCTTCCTGATTTGCGAGTCAGGAAGAGAATGGGGCCAAGTCTCGCTGCAGCCAGACCACCTCCCAAGCAGCCTCTCTTAAGCCTCCTATCACCCCCGTTCAACCCTGTTGCAGGGGAAATGTGTTTGTTTTGAACATGGGCCCCCGTAAGCTCTCAAACAAAACAACCGTTATAGCGGTAAAAATAAAACACAAACATTTTCAAAAAGAGAGCAAAATTCCTCTTCCATTTCTCACGAGTGCTCTGCCCCTGTGCAGCCAGTCACTCGAGCTAATCCAACCCCTCGCCACGCTGGCCGAGGCCTGGCAGGCCATCCCTGGAGTGTCAAAATGGGTTATGGGGATAATAAAATGAGGATATTCACTCCAGTTCACTCAAAGACCCCCGCGCTTCAGAGGCGTGGTCCCCACCTTAGTGCAAAGCAGGAATGCTCATGTCCTGCGCTCAGATGTGATGAATCTGCTGGCAAAAGTAGCTGTAGAAATGGTTCCTCCAGCTCAGAGCGAGACGGGCTTCTACAGCCGTTACTTCCTCATCCCAAAAAAGGATGGTGGCCTCCGCCCCATCCTCGATCTCAGACACCTGAATCACGCCCTCATGAAAAGGTCATTCAGGATGACGACGCTGAAACAGATCCTCACGCAGATTCGCTCATGGGACTGGTTCTTTTCTCTGGACCTGAAAGATGCATACTTTCACATCCAGATAGCCCACCGTCACAGGCGATTCTTGAGATTCGTGTTTGAGGGAGTGGCTTATCAATATACGGTCTTTCCCTTCGGGCTGTCCCTGGCCACCCGCACTTTTACAAAGTGCATGGACTTTCTTTCCCCTCTGAGATAGATGGGAATCCGCATTCTCAACTATCTCGACGACTGACTCGTGCTGGCCCAGTTGGAGGCAGAATTAATATCACACAGGACCCTCATCCTCAGCGACTTAGAGCGCCTGGAACTCAGGGTCAATTTTGCCAAGAGCACGCTGTTCCCCAGCCAGCAAATATCGTTTCTGGGAACAAAATAAATGCTGATAAAGTATGGCACTACAGCTGGGCCTGCTTCGTATGCGTCCCCTTCAGTGCTGGCTGAAACCGCGGGTTCCATCCCATGCGTGGCGTCACGGACGCCTGCAAATCAGGGTGAGTCAGGCCTATGTAACAGCCCTGGCCCCTTGGAAGGACTCCCGCTGGATGGAACAGGGCGTGGCCATGGGAATGGTTTTCAGGAGAAAAGTTGTCACGACAGATGCCTCCAACGCAGGTTGGGGGGCGCTGTGCGAGGGCAAACCGACTTGTCAGTTCTTCCTGCCAGTCCTAAGGGCAATATGGCACCCTCGGCCCGAGCTGTGCACCCTGCACATTTAGCCACTCGACGGGAGACTACAAGTCTCTCAGAGCGAGTTTTAAACACAATTTCAGACGGTCGGAACAACTCTTTTTTAGCTTTGGTAACCGCAAAAAAAGGCTCCTGTCACAAGCAAAGACTTTCCTAGTGGATATTAGAGCTCGTATCCACACTACGTACTCTTACCTTCCTTGGGCCTACAATGTCCCATCGGAGTACGGGCCCATTCCACCAGAGGCATCGCCTCGTCTTCGGCATGGTCCAGTGGTGTGTCCATTGGAGATTTGTGAGGCGGCCGGATGGGCCTCGCTGTCCACATTCGCAAGGTTTTATAACCTGGAAGTTCTGGCCTTGCAGGCCAGGGTCCTTTCTGCTTGAAGAGACACTCACTGCGTTATGCAAACAAGTTTGACAGAGAGTCCTTGACCGTAACATGCTCAAGCTCTTTGGTTTAGTTTACTTGTCGGCTCTCGGCCCCTGGGGTGCCGAAGTTGTATGAGTACTCTGGAACGATTACCCAGGCTGGGCGTGACCTCGAGGAGTTCAGCCCGCTATAGCCTTGGAGTTATTGTTTGTTAACTTTCCTATGGGCATTGCTTGCTTATGGAAGTTTTATACTTTTAGTCATTCCACTACATTAGCACGTTGTGATTGTACTGTGTTCCCATAGCGTCTTTAGCCAGATGCAGTATGAGTGAAGTATCGACAGGGAACGTACTCGGTTACTAACGTAACCTCGGTTCCCTGATATACGGGAACGAGTACTGCATTGCTAGCTGTGCTATGTAGCCGCACGACTCAGTCGTCGCTTCAGTCGAAGTAACCTGAGAATCCTGTGGCGAACGCCCGCTTATATAGCCAGATGGCCCTGCCCATTCTGGCGGGCTTTGTCGCCATAGGCTCCGCTGCCGAGCCATTGGTTCGTTTTTAATGCACTGCACAATCCAATGGCCGTGCAGTTTCACTGCGTGATTTAAAAAGCTTCAGTTCAGTAGAAAAAAGGCTTTTCCCCATAGCGTCTTTAGCAAGACGCAGTACTCGTTCCCGTATCTCAGGGAACCGAGGTTACGTTAGTAACCGAGTACGTTAACATTTACACAGGATTTCTCATGTCCATCAGTTGCTTCAGATTTTGCAGGCTGTGCAGAATAAAAAGGCATGTTAGAGAGAAGCATCCTATGTGTGGGATGAAAATGCATTTCAGATAACAGCAAACAGATACCTAGTTTGAGAGCATTACTTGGAAAATATCCCCTCATTGAAGCCATATCGGATTTGATTAGGAAATTTTGTTTTTGAATGAGGTTTTCTTTTGCCTCTTTATTGCTCATTTATAGCAAATGAGCTGTTCATTCCAGTGAAATCATAAACCTACTTTACTCAAGAGTCTTTTCTCATTCTTTACTGACAATTCCACACTGTACCAATGAAACACAAGACACCATTAACTGTGTCAGTTCTGTGTCCTTAAAGGGGTCATATGATGCGATTTCAAGTTTTCCTTTCTCTTTGGAGTGTTACAAGCTGATTGTGCATAGATAAGATCCCTGAAGTTGCAAAGACTAAAGTCTCAAAACCAAAGAGATATTCTTTATCAAAGTTAAGACTCTGCCACGCCCCCCTAAAACGGCTCGTTCTAACTTCCCCACATATCTACCTCACTATGTGGAAATATTTGCATAATGCCGCCCAAATGTGCACGCAAAGAATAAGGCGTGGTTTCAGTAACCGCAGTTGTTGAAGCAGCCTGTCAGGGAGATGCTGTGTGTTTCTAGGCGAAAGCAAAAGCACTTTATTTGGCCTTCCGAAAGTAGATGCATTTAGGAATCTTTAAGATTACTTACAACAGAACAGCAATGCATTTTATGGACGACCGTTTGTGAACCTAGGAGAGGAGGTCATTCTGATTTTGCTATGACAATCTGGCGCTTCTGAATCAGCTACTGTTTTGTTATTAGTTTAAGTATTTGCTATTGATTGGTCAAATGCAGAGTTTTGCGCAAGCGCGTGTGTGTGACACTGAGTGAGAGAGAGAGAGAGAGAGGAGAGAGAGAGAGAGAGCGCGAGAGAGAGAGAGGGGGGTCACATCACAGTGGAGTCAGCTGTCTTAACCGTGGCTTGTGTACTGCACACATACCAGCTTCATCACTGTGTCTGTCACGCGACTCTGTTCCCCTTTCGGGATCTGTCTTTACATTTATTTTGAAAGATGAAGCTCGCGATTATGGTAAGGGGCGTTACATTTCCGACGAGTGCTTGCAGTGTTCGGCCAATCACAATGCACTGGGTCAGCTGGCCAATCAGAGCACACTGCGCTTGTCGGAAGGAGGGTCTTTGTAGAAAACTAAGCGTTTGAGAGAGGCGGGGCATAGAGGACCTACAATAATGTACAGAATTTGAAAAATAACGTGTTTTTTTAATATTAAAGCATGTCAACATATTCTGTTACACCAAATACACAAAATAATGATCTTTAAAAAAGTGTCATATGACTCCTTTAACTCTTGAAGGGGAGGTCTAATGCTTTTTCATGCATTCTGACTTATCTACTCTGTTAATGATTTGGATTCTCATGCTAAACATGGCCAAAGTCTCAAAAAAAGAGTTGGACGTATGCTGCTGTATTTCTGTGCCAAAGATACAGGGTTCAAATAAGTTTCGGAAAGTTTTTTCGAGCATAGCCCTGTATGACGTCATAAAGGGTGGAATTCCTTATATGGGCACTTTCGCCCGGAAGAGTGCGTGCACATCAACCAGAGCGAGAGCAAGAGCAGCCCATCAACGTGCTTCATTCGTTAATTCTTTAGCCATAGTTAATTTAAGTCAATAAAGATGTGTGTGTTATGTCCCCTTTGAAATTAAGCTGATGATTTTCAAAAATAATAATAATAAACAGCAATCAATTGAGGAACTTAATGTTTTCAGAGAGTCTATGAATCTGGTCAGAGAAGAAGTTTTTCAGAGCATTTTCTGACTGAGACTGAGGTGCTAAAATGACTGTATCCAATAGTTTTTTTGTTAAGTGTTGATAGTGTGTTTCTTTTTGACTTGAGTGAACCTCTGTACTATGAGTGCAAGCCCAATTCTCCCTCTATCCTGTGAAGACAGATGTCTCAGGGAGATCCCTTTGAGAGATTAGTTGCATAATGATTCATTAAATGTTATTTGCCTCTATGAAGCAAAGAGGCAAAAAATTAACCCCTAGGGACATTCTGACATCATTCAAGTAAAAAGACACTTTATACAGTCATATTGATACATGTTCCAGTTCTGTATAAAATTTCATGAACTGAATGCAACACTAAATGTCAAAACATTGTATCAAGGCTCTTCAGCCACTCCTCAGTTGTATGTCCTGCATTGCCCCAGCATGCCAATACAGCACAGGTCTGTCTGAAATATGTGGTAACACTTTAGGGAGCACTATTCACTATTAACTAGCTGCTTACTAGAATGCACATTACTAGCATTTTGGCTGTTTATTAGCACTTTTAAAACACATAATGCCTTACCATATTATAGATCCCTTAACCCTATCCCATGCTTAAACATTAACTACTACTACAACTACCTTACTGTCAACAGACAATAATTTAGGAGTTTATTTAGGGATTGTTTAATAGTTAATAGTGAATATGTATTCCCTACTCTAAAGTGTTACCATTTCTTAAAACATCTGCCAAAGTAATATTGAAAACATGTCAACTCAAAAGCCAAGACTTTCTTGGACCTGCTGTCGAGTTTCTGTTTTGAGTTTCTCAATTCATTACACAAGA
The DNA here is from genome assembly GCA_018155175.1 of Sinocyclocheilus anophthalmus. Taxonomy (NCBI): domain Eukaryota; kingdom Metazoa; phylum Chordata; class Actinopteri; order Cypriniformes; family Cyprinidae; genus Sinocyclocheilus; species Sinocyclocheilus anophthalmus. The sequence goes on along the minus strand of JADLZN010002402.1, from coordinate 82,412 downwards.
GGGAGGCCAATACATTTCCTGGGAAAGTGTACTTTTGCCTTTCGCACAAAAAGTAAAAAATCATATTGTTGTAAATGCAGTAACATTCCAGATCTGAGCAAACGCAAGAAGGTGTTGGATGTTTGAGAGAATTTCTTGATAAGAGAAATGATGTGTACTTTTAAAATCTTGAAATCCCCATTAAGCCAAAGAGAGATAGTCTAACATTGTTTAGTATAAGAAGATAAAAAAGAGGGAGGAAGAGTGTAGCCCGAGAACACTTTCTTCCTCACTTTCACAACCACTTTCTTCTTCCACACATCTAACAACTTCCTTCTGAAAGGGGGGAAAGATGTTCGTCATTATGTCATTTTTAATTATCGTCCTGTCATCAGACTACAGCAAAGGTAAGTGTAACGAACAGTTTTGCGTTTTTACCACATACACTGTCTTTTAAAGTCTTGAATGTCTTTGATTTTCCCTGCCTTTAACCCACAAAATGAAGTTTTAGAGTTTTAAAAGGATTTTGATTTTGTATCCCATTCTATGTCATATGCTTAGCATACACTCAGCAAAAAAAGAAACATCCTCTCGCATCCAAATTTCTTAACTTGTGTAAATAACACGTGCAATAATTGTTTATGGTTCATTGAACAAGCATGGAAAATATTGTTTAAACCCTTAGAGATCTGTAAAGCATATTTGGACTTTACGAAATTATCTTTAAAACACAGTATGCAAAAAAATTTTAAGTTTCTTTTTTTGCTTAGTTTGTATGCATAGAAATGTGTCAGTATATGCTAATATTGCTTTCTGATGCATGCAGGTGAAATACAGCTGCGTGCTTTCAAACACCAGACAGTGAATTGCAATGAGAGGATTGTCTTACAATGCAATATCAGCTCATCAACGCCATTGAACATTGTTAAAGTATACTGGAAAAAAAGAGAAGAGAAAGATTTTGAATGTGATCCAACATCCAGCAATAGACCACCAGGATTTGAGTGCAACTACACAGGAGAAGCACTGACATTAACCATCTCAAATCCTACACCAGCAAACAAGGGCTCGTATTTTTGTTGTATAAAGACGGACTCTGGACATGGAGCAAAAGAAATCAATCTATCTGTAGGTCAGTGCATTAACCCGTTTAGCAGTCCAAAGTTGTATGCATCAAGCATATTTTATTGGATAAATGAAGGCAGCGGCTATTTGCAATTAGATGCTATTTACAGTAAGTAAAAAAATAGCATATTTTCTTAGCGATAAATGCTATTTACACTAAGTGCAAATAGCAATGGATTTTATTTACACTAAGTGAAAATAGCAGTATTTTTAACAATATGCTATTTACACTAAGTGCAAATAGCGATAGATTCTATTTACACTGTTAAAATAGCAGGATTTTCTGCTATGTATTCTACTTGTTGCAAATAGTGGCAATTATCTGCACCTCAGTATTATAGTACATTATAAAACAGTATGCAGTAATAACGTATTGAGTGTAAATTATCATTTTATTTCAAATTATTAAATGGATGCCATCTTATTGGGACAATAAAGCTACCATAACCCTACCCCAGGGGTCTGCAACCTTCAACGTCAAAAAATACATTTTGGCCCCTTTCCCACCGAATAAAATTCACGTGGAGCCACAAAATATTTGATCCCCAAATAAAGATAGCACGGCATATAGCTAAAGTGGTTATATTCAGTTAGTTACAGGGCAGGGGAAGAGTAGCAAGTAGCATCATTCAGAAGGAGGGGACAGAATGTCAAATGTAATAATAATAATAATAATAATAATATGCATATAAAGTGTTGGTTGTATGTCTAATTGACAAAAAAAAAACTTTATCTCTTTTACTTGGCTAAGAAATAAAATACACTGCTGGACAATAACCAATCATTTGTCTTCTATAATATTTTTGATATATTTTACTAATGACAATTGTATGGTTATGATTGTATAATCAGTACAATAGTTTATATACTACAAACACGTTTTCCATTTTTATCACAGAATAAGGCAGAAAATATATTTTATAGCTTCTGTACTGTAATTAATGCTATGTCAATCATTCATATAAAAGACTTGAAAAACACACATAAACCATATTGCTGCAATTGTTTATTGTCTTCACGTTTCATCAGTTAAGGTTTATGCTTGTTATTCAGCTTAGCTACAGCGACAACGGGATGCCTTTGTCCATAGGGATTTCCTGGCGTCAAAAGTTACTTCTATCATATGAGTCCGTTTTGGACTTTCTGTACGAGAGCGCCCTCCGGCTTCGAGTATGAATGAAACATACAGCGCATGAGAGTGTTCAGCGCTCCGTGATGTTCACATCCTTTTGGATAAGAATAAAACGTATCCAAAACAACGTGACTATATTGTCTCTTTTAATTGAAATCTAGATTTATTCACATTGGCCGCTGAAAACTTCTACGTGAACACACTTGCCCGAGAAAAATGCATGGGAAAAGTTTAGGTTTTATTAAAAGTTCGGGGGGACACCACCCCCGCTTATTGTACACCCATGCTACAGGAGCCACCGCAGAGGGATGAAAGAGCCGCATGCGCCTCGAGAGCCGCGGGTTGCCGACCCCTGCCCTACCTGATACTGTATTTTCAACTTTTTGATTATTTCCTTAATTTTTATTGAAAATAAATGCCTTTCTGATGTGATAAGAGATTTGAAAAGGGAGAAAATAAAGTTCGGCAAAAGGCGGATTCGAACCCAGGTCGATCGCGTGAAAAAGACTATGGTACACGCTTTACGAACTTCGCCACTGAAGCTGATGATGTTGGCAGGCTTTTAGGTTGTTGACACAGCCCATCACACGTTTGGGGTGGAGCTTGTGTAAATGGCCTCTGCCCAACAAGGCCCGGGCTACTGCAATTAGTGTAATAGACACTCCGATAAAGGGAACAACACATAGAAAACACTGCTGCATGTGAGAAAGGTTTTATTTAATAATTTTTTGGTTTCAGCTAAAACAAAATACTAAGTTAAAATTAAATAAAAATAATAATAATAATAACAATAATAAATAAAATAATAAATAACATTTGCACATTGTATTACACAACTTAACTGTCTTTTACAAATATCTAAATCTAGGTTGAATAACAACTATCCTAAAATATTTGTGAGCTATTCAATAGGCAAAATTTTAATGCCATATATAAGACATTATTAAACAAAAGAAACTTAAGTTTCTAAAGAGATATAATTGTTAATGTTCTTAATACTCAAGTAATTAAACTTTTACTTTAAGGTGTATTTAAAATAATTAGGTTGTAATAATATTTTGTGCTTGGAAGAAGTACTAAAGCACATGTAGAGTATGTGATTATAATTTTAACTGTAGGTGTTTAAAAAAAATATTAATTTCAAATTACTATATTTTAAATGTACTAATTGCACTACAAATGCAATGGACATTGCAAATAGTTTTAAGTACATGACTGCAATTGTAATAGAAATTAAACTATTAGAAATCTTTAGTTGAAGCATAAATACTTGTCATAGCATTCGTAGTACTAACCATATTTAAAAGACAAAAAAAATATGAATTACATATTAAGATTAATTAAGTGGGATAAAAAAAATCATCTTATATATTTTTTTATAATATTTAATAATTGTTTGTGCAAGTCTATCTTAATTTTCTTTTTCTAACATTTTTAGCATTTAATTAAAATTGTTCTAAAAGTATTGTTCAATAATTCTTTATTACGACATCTGGTTACACTATCCTGCCATTTTTGACGCCAGAAAGATAGCCAGATATCATGCAAATATCAAAAATATCAGAAGGCATCTTACTTAAAATCATGCATTCAAGTCATTGTATGAATTGCATATTTAAAATATCTTTGGATAAATGTATAGATCTGCACACAAATACTGAGCATCACATCACTAACTCTTATACCTTGTGTTTGTAACTGTATTTACGCAGGACAATGCACCGGAGAATTCTCCCACCAGATGGCTGAACCCAAACAAATGCAGTGTAGCTTCAATGGTGTGTACCCAGAAGGCATGATAAACTGGTTTCATTATGACAAGAACCTGACTTCCAGCTCTACAGTCACAAGCCTGGTGAACTCTGATGGAACGTTCAACATCACAAGTGTCCTAAACATCCAGGACGATCAAGAGAGATATAAATGCTCACTGTGGTCACTCAAACACGGACAGTACCTTAAAGATCAAGAGTTTGAAGTGCCAGTTCATGCTGATTCCAGGCCCATTAGCAGGATCAGCACACAACATCGTTTATCATGGACTCTTATCCTTCTTAGCCTAATGTTGTGTTTGAGAGCCTGTTTGTCTCTATGATCTTTACATGTCAACTCAACCCCAACTATCACAAGACCTGATGACATAACGACAGATCTGGTGGGTTTTAATAAATGGAATTTGCCAAATAAACTGACCATCTAATCAATATAGTAGTGGAACGTTTGCCTGCCGTGTGGTAGCTCTGGATCTAATTAAAGACCAGGGAATATAAATCTGAGTTTTACCTGAAGACATGGCCACAGGATATAGCAGTGAACTGACATTTGACCCAGCTTCTCTTTTACTGAGTTATGACTGGATTCATTTAAGAAAATGCGCTGACATGAAAAACCCAAACTATTTCAAACAGCATTTTGCAAATGTATTTATTCCCATTCTTTATGCAAAATAACGTATGACCTCAAATGAATTGAAAGACTACATTGAATATAAAAATGATGAAAAGCTTAGTTATTTTAGTATAATTGAGAAAATCATAATTTTATTAAATATTTTTTTATATAGTTTTTAGTAATATAGTCTATATAGTTTTTATTTTAAAGTTATTTTAATACACCAAAGTAAAATACTGAAAAGTTTCCTTTAACTTTCAAATAACAAAAAAAAAAAAACGCTTTCAAATGTTTTTTTTGTTTTTTTTAATGATTGAGTTGCCTATGTGCACTTAAGATTTGATCAATTTTTTCTTTAAAATGCCGCTAATAAAATTATTATTGTTTATGCTTTTAAAATTGTTTTGCCTTGCACTATTCTGCATGTTGTAAATAATTGTCCATAATGTTGGAGAGTACAGACTGATTTTGTCTTATTCACAAAAGATTTGTCTAACTGCTACTGTACTACACACAGAACAAGAGCACCTTCTTTCCCCACTTCACAAGCCACCACAAAGATTTCCATCTGAAATCACATACGTACTCTAATACCTGGTTTAGGTGAAGCCCCAGCAAGCTCAAAGCTGTCTGAAAGGAATGTGAAATCCTGCTATGACAAAACTGCAACCAGTGAAACAAGACAAACTGAAAAATGACTTGAACACTGTTTATACATGTGCACTAATTAAATCGGACTATTCTAATCTTCATGTGATTTTCACTAATCCGGTTATGCAAATATTCATATGAAACAGTCCAGAAGTTTCATGCACTTCTACTTGCATCCACTAGAAGTCGTACTCACACTACACTAAATACATCACTGGGTCTTACATAGTGGTTCTCAAATGGTTTTGCACAAAGACGCAGATTTTACATTGGAAATCAAGTGATGAACCAACATAGTGCCCAAATTATTATTCATATTGATTCTGATGTCAAAAACAAAAAACATATGAGAAGGGTTTTCTCCTCACAATACTGATACAAGTATTTCCTTCTGTACATTTTAATCAGTCTGCATGGGGAAATAAAGCCCAATGAGCTAGATATTGCACAAGCTCGCATAAAACGTAACTGAACTCTTTTGTGCATTTTAAATGCATATGAATTTAAATCGAGCTGCTATGCAAAAAATGGTACAAGACAAGCAAAGACCTTCCACTCCCAGGCAGCAACCATTTTACTATATATATATATATATAATATCTATCTATAATATATATAATATATTAATATATATAATATATATATCCATCCAGTGGGGCAAAAAGTATTTATTCAGCCCCAAATATGTGCAAGTCTCGCCCACTTAAAACAGATGAGAGCGGCCTTACTCTGTCATCCCAAAGAAAGTGTATAACCGTCAAGCTTATGAGAGACAGCGCACGTGAGAAGAAAAAAAATCCAGAAAATCACATTGTAGGATTTTTAAAGAATTTATTGGTAAATTCCTCTGTAAAATAAGTGTTTGGTCACCTACAAACAAGCAAGATTTATGGCTCTTACAGACCTGTAACTTCTTCTTTAAGAGGTTCCTCTGTCCTCCACTCGTTACCTGTACTAATGGCATCTGTTTGAACTCGTTATCAGTATAAAAGAAACCTGTCCACAACCTCAAACAGTCACACTCTAAACTCCACCATGGCCAAGACCAAAGTGCTGTCAAAGGACACCAGAAACAAAAATGTAGACCTGCACCAGGCTGGGAAGACCGAATCTGCAATAGGTAAGCAGCTTGGTGTGTAGAAATCAACTGTGGGAGCAATTATTGGAAAATGGAAGACATTCAAGACCACTGATAATCTCCCTCGATATGGGGCTCCATGCAAGATCTCACCCCGTGTGGTCAAAATGATCCCAGAACCACACGGGGGACCTAGTTAATGACCTGCAGAGAGCTGGGACCAAAGTAACAAAGTCTACCATCAGTAACACACTGCGCCGCCAGTGACTCAAATCCTGCAGTGCCAGACGTTTCCCCCTGCTTAAGCCAGTACATGTCCAGGCCCGTCTGAAGTTTGCTATAGAGCATTTGGATGATCCAGAAGAGGATTGGAGAATGTCATATGGTCAGATGAAACCAAATAGAACTTTTTGGTAAAAACTCAACTTGTCGTGTTTGGAGGATAAAGAATGCTGAGTTGCATCCAAAGAACCCCATTCCTACTGTGAAGCATGGGGGTGGAAACATCATGCTTTGTGGCTGTTTTTCTGCAAAGGGACCAGGTATTTGTGTAAACGAAAGAATGAATGGGGCATGTATCGTGAGATTTTGAGTGAAAACTCCTTCCATCAGCAAGGGCATTGAAGATGAAACGGGGCTGGGTCTTTCAGCATGACAATGACCCAAAACACCGTCTGCCGGCAAGCGAAGGAGTTCCTCTCGTAGTAACATTTCAAGGTCCTGGAGTGCGCCTAGCCAGTCTCCAGATCTCAACCCCTTAGAAAATCTTTGGAGGGAGTTGAAATTCCGTGTTGCCCAGCGACAGCCCCAATACATTACTGCTCTAGAGGAGATCTGCTTTGAGGAATGGGCCAAAATACCAGCAACGGTGTGTTAAAACCTTGTGAAGACTTACAGAAAAAGTTTGACCTCTGTCATTGCCAACAAAGGGTATGTAACAAAGTATTGAGATGAAATTTTGTTATTGACTAAATATTTATTTTCCACCATAATTTGCAAATAAGTTCACACAATGTGATTTTCTGGATTTTTTTTTTTTCTCATTTTGTCTCTCATAGTTGAGGTATACCTTTGTTGAAAATTACAGGCCTCTCTCATTTTTTTTAAGTGGGAGAACTTGCACAATTGTGGCTGACTAAATACTTTTTTTTCCCCACTTGTATCCTCTATATAACACCCACTCACACAAAGAAAAACACTAGACATAGAATGTGAAAAAATAGAAGCTACGTGGTTTTTTCATGCAAACATAATCGATAAATAGTCAAAGTTAAATTAAAAAGATGAGAGTGCTCTTGAGAGTGTTAGAGGGTCGAATAAAGATGGAACAGATGTGTTTTTAGTCATTTTTTGAAGATGGTTAAGGACTCAGCTGCTCGGACTGAGTTGGGCAGGTCATTCCACCAGCAGGGAACAGTTAATGAAAAAGTCAGTGAAAGTGATTTTGTGCCCTTTTGAGATGGCAATGTAACATAATATAATGTTAATATGCGATGTATCTTACATTAAGACATTGCCAGGTAGTTCCGCCAAAGCAACATGGTGCTTCCTTCATGAATTACTACATTTTTAACAAGCAGTTAACAGTAAAAAGTTGAGTGAATTATGAAATTACTGTATGTCTGTCTGGAAAACACAAACACAGGCAGACTATATCAGCTTTTGGAAAGGAGCTCAGCCAACCAAATCTGAGGACCAAAACTAACTGTCATTAATGTATTTTAAGTTATTCAGTATAACATGATAATTACTTTAATTTCAGCTGAACACACCAGTTGAGAACGACTGAAACCGTAGATGTCTCTGTAGAGTTTAATGATGATACAACACTTCTTTTTGCTTTCCTTTCAGACTACTACTGGTCATAAGAAATTACAGAGGGTTTTGTAAAGCACCACAGACATCCCATACTGATTTGTCTGAATAACCCATGATCCATTGTGATGATCCATCTATTACTTGATAGGATGCAATGTTCAATAAAGCAGACAGAAACCATCTTCACTGTAGCATTAGAACAGATTTCTGTCCACATGAGGCTCTCAGGAACCATTACATCGGGACTGGAGCTCATGTTACGGACAGAAGATTTATATCAAGAAGAGGATGGTCAGAGTAACTGCATGTGATTTTTTTTTTACCTTGAAATATCAGTTTTAAAATCAGTCTGATGGTAAACTGACTACTAATGAGACTAATAGCTTCTGTTTCTTTCCCATGCTTCATCCCAACATCTGTTCAGTAAAGGTGCTTTCACACCTGCCTCATTTAGTTCGGTTGAATCGCACTAGAGTTTGTTGTCCCTCTTGGAGCGGTTCATTTTGGCAGGTGTGAATGCAGCAGTCACACTCGGGAGCGCACCAAAAGCGGACCAAAAAACGGTTTGTTTGTGGTGAGAATGTGATCTGACCTCGAACAGATACAACTGCAAAAAGTACTGTGCGTTTTTGGACTAAACCAGCTGCCATAGTCAGCAGCGCTGTGCATTATGGGATAAGGATAAGTGTTTGTTGACCGTTTGCACTTTAGCAACATAGCCCCATAGCAGCTCACAGACAAACTTGGAGTTGTGAGGAGGTGCGGAGCCTCATAGAAATTTGTATTTTTAATCTTGGTTGTGGCTTTCGATGAATGTGTATGAAGAAAGCGGCATGTTAATTCTGACCAATCGAAAAGCAGTCTACAAAATACGTTTAGAGACACATCTGACCAACAAGTGATGTGGATGTTGTCACGTGACTGCATTTTGGTTTCAACTGGTTCAGACCAGAGCAACACTAGCTTTCTATTTTTTCTATTCTATCTACTTGTTTTTCTTTGTGTGTGCTTGGTGTGATGAATGTGTGTCTGTTAGTGTTGTGTATGACCTTTTATATATATTGAATTTACCTTTGCTTTACGCCTGTTAGCTTTGCGTCTAGGCTACCGAGACTTCTTCATGTGTTGCACTATATAGTTTGCACGTTTTGTTCGCTTTTGATATGCTTCTAGTCTTTAGTATATACCGCGCTGCTCATTACGGTAAATGTAAATGTAAAATGTATTGTTTTAAAGTCCCCCTATTATCCTTTTCGATAATTTCCCTTTCATGCATGTGTGTCATTGTAGTACCTGTATGCGGAACATAAACTAATCTGCAACGATTTGAAGCCGACCACGTGCCAAACCTCAAGTTATTGTCTATCAAACAAAAGAGCGGCTTTGCAATCGCCGAAATGAGTAGTCAGGAATTCAAATCTTATACTGTTACGGCTCTACGTCACAAAGTAACACATTTGCATAATGTCCCCCACTTTCTACTGCAGTTCGCCCAACTTGCCCTCCACAAACCAGTAAAATTATCGGTGTTTGGTTAACATCTTGTCGAGAACACGCTGTAGATCCAATACGCTCATGGGTATGATAGTTTTTTTTGTTTTTATCACATCGTTATAATTACCCCAAAACTTGTCAACACGTGACCACTGAGAAACGCTCCTGTAGTGTTGGGTTGTTCTTGAACGATTCGTTCATTTTGAATTGAGTCTCATTTGAATTTGAGTCTCGTGGAGTGATTCGTTGTGAATCAGTAATCAGTCGCGCATGCGCAACATCATATAGGTTATGTACTGGAATTAGTCAAGTAGTTCGCCTGGTTCGAGTCGTTTTTCCGAGTCGTTCGTTCATCACGTGACAGCCCCATAAGTTTAACCAATGCAGTCTGAGCCGGAGAGATAATTGATTAGTTCATCTCTCGAGTCTTCGTGATTTACTGTCCTTCGTTTCAGTTCATCACGTGACATAGCCCCATAAGCCCAAACCCTAAGACTTGTCATACCTGTTTGTAGTGTGATCCAACGTTCTGGCGTAAGTGTAGTATACATAATTTACGGGAAGTAACACGTACATTTTATTATATGTTGCTAAAATGAACTAATGGACTCGAAAAAATATTCGTTCATCTTGCTGACTAGACTCACAGGTCAGAGCGGTAAATGAATCCAACTTCCCATCACTACTCCTGCTCCTGTCGTGCTATGCGAATCAGTCGCATTGTTCGATCAGCACCAACATAGTTCAAAAGCCGGATTTCATCATCAGACTCCTAGGGTTCTGAGATTGTGGTAAGGTACAATCGTACCATCTTATCTATTAGATGACAAGTCCTCCGGGCTGTCATTCCTCATGCAACAAGGCGTCACTTCGTGCAGTTTCGCGACCACGCGCCGTCGTACTAGACCAATCCAGAGCCGATCTCTCTACGGCTCTGGACCAATCACAAAGGACTGCACCATCTGACGCAATCACAGCAGTGAGGGCTCCAAGAGGAGGGGTTTAGAGATAGCTGATACTTGAACTGCTTTGCACGTGTCGTTTACGAATTGGAAATGAGGTAAAATTAAATCTATTTTTGGAGAAGACTAATGTGTTTTTTGACCTTGCATGTGTGTAAACCTGTTTTAGGAGACTCAAACAATATTAGCAACCTTAAAAATGGCATAATAGAGGCACTTTAATTCAATTTAATTACGACAATGAATTTCACTCACTTAACTCTAGAGGGCACCAAAGGCATGAAAATACACAAAACTTCATGTGGGGGGCTTTAATAGAATCTGCCAATGAAACAAGACAAAATAAAATAATTGTATCTTTCTTTTGGAATATTTTGAAGTTTTTGCTGTTAAGGCTATAAATCAGGAGTCACCAAACTCGGTCCTGGAGGGCTCCTGCAGAGTTTAGCTCCAACTTGCCTCAACACACCTGCCTGGAAGTTTCAAGTATATCTAGTAAGGCTTTGATTAGCTTGTTCAGGTGTGTTTGATAGGGTTGGAGCTAAACTCTGCAGGTTTGCGACCCTCCAGGACTGAGTTTGGTGACTCCTGCTACAAAGGATGAAGAGAGTTGGGTCAAATATATTCTTATTCATTAAAACAGGTAAAAATATGTTAATATTGTGAAAATAGGTATTTTCGAGCTGCTCAGCAGTGAGTTTCATGGATTGTTCTCAAAGCCCAGTATCACAGTCACACACCTGAGCTTCTGCCGCCCATTCCCAGGTGCTGTAGATGCCACTGTTTGTCGCACATGGTGAAGGGGCTCGCGTATTAACAAATCTTCTCGCTCGCAAGGAATATGCCCTTTTCTGCATCCTGCCTACCACTAACAAAACAGCATGCATTAGACTCGAGTCAGATTTTGAGGTCGATCGTATTGTCATACTAGGAAGCGAAGGGAGCCACACCAGATGGACAGTTGGTAAAAATCTGCAGTGCATCGTCTGCTGCAAAATATTATTTAACAAGAACAACCAACACAGTCTGATGGCTAGTTGTAAATATCTAATGATTGCAATTTCTTTTGTACGTGTTTGAAAATGTGCTGCTGGGCTTCTCACACCTATACTCGGAATAAATGTCAGTCCATTCAGCCTGTACACCCAGAAGACAACCCCAGACGTGAGTCGTACACGTGAAAAACTGGTAGGTATTATGTCAGTTTTGCATATAAAACAAAACACATAAATGTCTTAGCAGCTAAAAGCAGAGAAAAATTAATTGCACTCAGTCCGCTGGAGGGCTCTGCCTCTGTCATTCGATTCCAAGAAGTACAGCTCACATAGCATTTTTTTTCTGACCCTTCCCCGGTCCACACAACAGTGATTGATTAACTGGTCAGAGCTGCATCATAATGTCTCAGCAAAGGTCTGTGCAATTTAACGCAATTACCATTTACTTTAATTCAAGCAAATCTGAGTCATCTCAGTGTTCTTATAGAAAATATGGCCTTTAAAGGCCATGAAACCTCAAATTATCAATGTTCTATTGTTAGTCTCTTTATATTATTAAGTCTGAGCAGTTAATGTTAATAACTTCAATGTTTGATTTTAATGGCATTTAGATTTACTTTTGCACAATAAGTAACTCTGTTACTATTACGAAGTCCTTTATGCTCACCCAGGCTGCATTTATTTGATTAAATACAGTAAAAACAATAATAGTGTGAAAATAAATTCAAAATAACTACTGTTTTCGACTGAAATGTATTTTAAAATGTAATTTATTCCTGTGTTGAATTTTCAGCATCATTACTCCAGTCTTCAGTGTCACATGATCCTTCAGAAATCATTCTAATATGCTGATTTGCTGCTCAAGAAAATACAGATTATTATCAGTGTCGAAAACAGTTGTGTTGCTTCATATTTTTGTAGAAACAGTGATGAATTTTTTTTTCAGGATTCTTTTATGAATAGAATTAAAGTTCAGAAGAACTGCATTTATCTGAAATAGAAATCTTTTGTAACATTATAATTGTTTCCACAGTCACTTTTGATTAATTTAATGCATCCTCGCTAGACTATTATGTTTCATTGCGTGTCTGGATGATATGTAGTTCACTATGGAGTTTTAGGGGTTAAATTGCCTGTATTTGTATTGAAATCAATCATGTGTAAATAGAAAGGCTATTATACTCTGTTTACCCAACTGCATAAGGTGGTAAAGTCAACACCACCAGCAAAGCAAACGCTCTTTAAGGATAGTGGTGAGCAACTAAGTGTTGGGGGTTGTTTAAGCAACATCCCATCATTAAATCCACAGCTTGCATCTATTATTATTCTGAGGAAACGCCCCTCTGTTGCACACATCCATCCTCTCTCTAAGAGCCCAGATGAATAGTGTCGTGAGAAGTTCAGTGGATGAGCTCGGAATGATTCACGACACATTCAGTGGGAACAATGCAAGATGCCCTGATTGAAAACGCTTGAGACTGGAGAAATTAAACAAAAACCCATGTATGAGTCCTGTCTATTAATCAATATACATTAAAAGAATGGATGTGTGCTCAGCGTGTAATGCACCTAGATTTTAATTTAATATACAGGTGCATCTCAATAAATTAGAATGTCGTGGAAAAGTTTCATTGTATTATAATTTGAATTGCGAATATCCAGTGGGCACACAGACCAGTAGTTTAAGTCCTTGTGTTCGCAATTGTGATGATTTGGTCGGCACGATGAACAAAAACCACCAGTCACTATCTCAACAAATGATAATTCTTTGACATGCCATCAGGCGAATCAACAAGTCAAAACTACACTACAAGTGCTGTTCCTTCGATCCTTCAATGTCTCAGCATCCAGATACTTGGTTCACTACCTAACACAATCATGGGGAAGACTGCTGGCTGTTCACAGAGTGCTGTGTCCAAGCATGTTAACAGACAAAAACGTTGCGTTATGGCAACAAGTGTGAAAAAGATGCACAACTAACCGAGAGAACCTCAGCCTTATGAGGATTGTCAAACAAAATCGATTCAATAATTTGAGTGAACTTCACAAGGAAAGGACTGAGACTGGGGTCAAGGCATCAAGAACCACCACACACAAACGTGTCAAGGAATTTGGCTACAGTTGTCGTATTCCTCCTGTTAAGCCACTCCTGAACCACAGACAAACGTCAGAGGCGTCTTACCTGGGCTAAGGAAAAGAAAACGGGACTGTTGCCCAGTGGGTCAAAGTCCTCTTTTCAGATGAGAGCAAAAGTTTTGTATTTCATTTGGAAACCACGGTCCTAGAGTCTGGAGGAAGGGTGGAGAAGCTCATAACCCAAGTTGTTTGAAGTCCAGTGTTAAGTTTCCACAGTTTTTGATGATTTGGGGTACAATGTCATCTGCTGCTGTTTTTTTTTTTAAACCAACGTCACTGCACCCGTTTACCAAGAATTTTGGAGCACTTCAATGCTGCTTCTGCTGACCAGCTTTTTGAAGATGACTGATTTCACATTTTCCAGCAGGATTTGCACCTTCCTCACACTGACCACATTACACACACCAAAGTTTAGTTAAATGACCATGGTTGTTGGTGTGTCATGACTGCCAGCAAACTCAACCAGATCCTGAACCCCATAGAGCATCTATGCGGTATATTGGTGCAAGTTAAAGAACAACCTTAAACAAAACAATAGACCCATGCAACATGCTATTAGCTGAAGGCCACTTTACAACAGAACCCCGGCTTCCATACCACCTCAGCATGTGGTCCACCAAACATGATCACTTTGACGCATTGCACGTCCGGCACGTGACATAGAATGTAATTATATAAACAAAAGGAACTCTCACACTCCCTACCAAGTATTTGTGAGTAATGTCAGTAAATGGAACAATACTTCTGTTTTTTCCAGAAGGCCAACAATTCACTAATTTTTTTTTCTATTGGTCTTATGAAGTATTCTAATTTGTTGAGATAGTGAATTGGTAGGTTTTTGTTAAATGTGAGCCAAAATCATCACAATTAAAAGAACCAAAGACTTAAACTACTTCAGTCTGTGTGCATTGAATTTATTTAATACACGAGTTTCACAATTTGAGTTCAATTATTGAAATAAATGAACTTTTCCACAACATTCTAATTTATTGAGATGCACCTGTAATATTGTTCACATGAGCAGAAAAAATGCTATTGCATAACTAGCACTCAGTACAGAGGTCAGTGTTTGTTTCATTCTGTTTGTTTATTCTTTGATATAAGGATCTCTGTCCTAATGGAAACTCTGATCTTTCATGAAGAGCATGAATCATGTTTGGACCACTGGTATATAAAGCCCTGTAGAAATGCTTGGATCTGCACTCCTAATAATTGTCTGCTCAAACTCAAGAGTCTGATTTTCTCAGTTCTTCTATATTGCATTAGTATTTACTCACGACCCTGTACAATCACACTCAGCAACTGAAGTGGTTTGTATTCTCGTGTATTTGAAAAGTCACTTGTACTCATAGCAGAACCTGTACTGAAGCTCTTAGAAACACCACAGCACATCTCATTAGACTCAGTGAATTTCCTGACAATGCATTTGGCTCATGATGCTTTCAGAGATACTGATCAGTGTTGCAGAACAGCACACATGTTTAAATGCAAGTGGCATCAGTGGACCCATTAGTACCTGAAAAGTTCAGGAGAAATATTTATTAAATAAATAATAATAATACTTACTAATATTTAAGTGTTTAATGGTGCAAGATCAACAGTGCAGTGCTTAACAGTCATCTCAGCACATTCAAAGTACTTTAATTCTGATCAAATCTGATCACCTTGATTTTAACAGTTGAAACATTGAGCTTGATGCATTGAGCTTGATGGAGTAGTGGGAACCTTGGGCACATAGCCGGTACGGAAACAGCCGGGGCCCTCAGGACTTACACTCGGGTAACGGTCTAGCCAGTGACCACAAAACATTCGTCTGGCACGAATCTATTGACGACCGCCAAATGCATTGCAGGTCCCACTGACGCCGTCTGCACATGGTAGGCCTACGGCCCAAGCAGGATCAGAGTTTTCTGCTGATAGAACACTTCAGCTCGACTGTCTGCACAGCGCTCAAATGGTCGCCCTGTCTAGTATTGCCTCGTAGGCACATAGAGGACAGTCAAGAGTTGAATATAGAGGGGGGCCGTGGAGGATTTAGCCTTCTCGCCCCCCCAAGAAACCTTAGTTTGCCTCCTGTTCAGTCGAGAACTTGGCTTGGGCCGCCACTTTGCGGGTGTCCCTCTATCATTGTCCCAAGACACAACTCAAGAGGTGACGCCTCCTGGACACCAAGTGGTGGCACATCGCAAACGACCCAGAGACGCGCCCGGCTGCTCTTTCGTAAAAACTAGTGGTCGCTTTGTGACAGCGACACAGAGCCTAGTTGCAGTTTGGAGCTACTTCTATAGGAACTTCCGGACCTGGCCGCCCTCATTGCAGTGTTCCCTCATTGCTTTAGCCCGAAGCACCGTGCCTAGTAACGCCGGACGTGTAATGCGGAGGCAGCTTCGCCACAGGGCGTTTAAGCATCGCCACGGCATACCAGACATACCTACAGACCCGGGTGGGGAGGCACGGTTTCCACCATTAGTCGGGTGACGTCGGCGTGCCGGTATTAGGACACAACTGTATCGCAACTGACCGCTCCACCGGGGGGACCCTTTTATACCCCCTAGCTGCACCACCGTCAATAGTGGTGAGGGAGGAGGAGTTAGCAGATCGGTTTGCAGCAGAAAAAGGTGCCATCCACAACCATGTGGTAAGCCCCTTCAACTAGCCCTACGGAAGAATGGCACCAGGCGGGGCACTGAGTCAACCAGCACCAGTTCACCTGCACCTCGAAGAACCAATCGTGTCCAACCTTATGGCGTACCTCCTTCCACCGTGTCTCGAGCCCTACCCCTACGGTGGCCCGGGAAAGCATAGCCATTTTTTCTGGATCTGATTCAGGCATTGCTACGGTCCTGGAGGAGAGCAGCGCAGCCAAATCTTCCTCTCCCGAAAGCTCTGGCTCACCCTCCGATGCAACGATCGACATCATATGTCTGTACGGCAAGGATGTGCCAAAGATAACTGCTGGTTTAGCGACCTTATAGAGGGCCCAGCACGCTCCATTGGTAGCTCAACTGGTTGCGGAGTGCAAGAGGAGTGATGGTCCCCTGAGGGTTGGTTCCCTGGAGGATTTGCCATCACTGTTAACGTCAGACTGAAGTAGCCCCTGCCTGACTGCCGCCATGACAAGAACTAGATCGAGACAGAGGCAACGGAGGTAACACGGTACCATCATACCTTTTTTGATGTGATAACAGAGCTTGGCCCGGCGACTGTACCGAGATATCACTTCCCCTGCTGCAATGCAACATGACTCATCCACAACGCCACGTCATGCGTGCTAATTGCCCAGGCATGTGAACGCATGCGCATCGCTGACCATCACCCAGCACCACGGTAGGGGCGTGCCGTCATGGCTGAGTATCGGGCCCCGGGTGTTGCTGTAGTATGTTGTCTATAGCAAGACCCACATTGTCTTTACAAAGACGTAACGTCAAGTCTGCCACGCAAAGTTGTCTTTAAAAAGATGCACCCGTGAATGCTCTTTTAGGGAAAAAGCTATTTTAGCATGCTGAAGCGCACAGAGGAGATGGCCGCCTGCAACACAAACAGGGGGTAGTGCAGCCTGATGTGTGCAACCCACTCGACACGGGAAAACGCCCCCCACCACGCCAAGCGCCATACCACCAACACGAAGAGCTCTTAAAGAGCGCGCTGAACTCGTTCAGGATCGTCGCTTCTCATCAGTAGAGTAGTATAGCAAACGATTGTGATCGTTCGCTCCGAAGCGAAAACCTGAATATGCGCTGCACCTGCTGCCTACTTATACTCAAGCTGTGTCTCTCTAAGCGAGATCCCAATTCGTCAGACATCCGACGTGACGTCGAGAGTGACCGACTGAAAGGGAAAGGGAAAAGTTTTTTTTTTTAAATAATGTCACCCCAAATGAAGTCAGAAATACCAAATTATTAATTTGAAAGGGGGGAATCGCAGTGTAATTGAGTTGAACAAAAGGAAAAAATTTGAATATATATAAATGAACACATAAACGGTGAAAGCATCTTTCATTTTCAGTATGCAAAAATGTGCTAGAATTCTATATAATTTTCATTAAAATATATGTAATTAATAAGGAAATGCAAATGTGCTTGCATTCTGATGAAAAACAAACATTATTTTTTTTCCCCATATGTATCAAATATATCAATAATATGGTAGGTTTAAGAAGTTCAGTTTAAATGGCAGAGTAAGTAACATGACAGACAGTAAATAACCAAGACAAATAACCCAGCAAAATATGTCATAAATTCAAGAAACCTATAATATAAATATTTGCAAAATTATATTTTTTTCATCCAGGCTACTACAGCAGTAAAAATTACAAATTGTACCTGGGCTTTTATGCGCCCTGCTGGCCTGTAAATCAGTCTCAACAATGTGCTATTAAAAAATGCCCGTCTCTGCAGACCTTTCTGATCCAACTTGGTCCCCTTCCATTTATAGAAGTGTCTAGCATCACTACAATACCTCCCAAATGCGATACAGCAATTACCCGGTCAAGGGATTGTGGGAGCTGAGATAACCCATTGTGATGGATATCACTTTATCATTCTGTTCAGGAACATGGGCACTCACATACAAATGATTTGAAATCTTAGCCCTTTTTAGATCTGCCTGCTTTATTTGCACATTTATGAGCATTCAGATCCACGATCTCCAGCACGATTTAAGAATGATCCAGAGAGCATCAAGCAAGAAAATCTGTCTGTACAATGATTTCACTACTGAAATAGTTCAGAATCTTGAATTGATACAATTTATAATAATGTTATATTCATAATAAAGGTACATACATTTATCAATTCATTCATTCATTTTAAATAATTAAAAAAAATGTATTTCACTACATACACCGAGTAAAGAAAATGCTAAGTGTGTCTCTGTAACATACTCCAATAATCTTCAAAAAATAACTTCAAAAATATTTTTACAGTGAGGATAATCTTAATATGCCCTGTAAGAGAGGGTGAAACAGATGGATCTATACCGTAATTGTCCTAGAATGACATTCTTTTGTTTCAGAGCACTTCCCTGTTTTCCTTTTTGATCAAAAAATCGATGAGAAACAAATGATTCTGGCTGCCTGAAATAGACCTGATATATAAATCTTGGCACGATGCTATTAAATATGAATTTATCAAGAAAGAGCTTTGTCTTTGTTTGCTTCACATATTTCCTCTTCATTCTATCAAGACGAGGAAGCAAACATTGTCTGTCGGGTGAACAGGTTTACTTTTCCCTCCCTCATTGATCGGCACACATCTGTGCTGATGCATTTCACCCGACAAGGCCAATCGACACCTTAATATGTTCATTTAGTGCTTTCATGCGGATTTTAAACTTAGTCGTGTGACCCTCTCCGGGTTTAGTGGTTAACGTTATTGCTGGCATTGTAGCCCATTAATACGGCACATTAAACCAGCAAACACATCATGACCACATGGCCGCTCAAACCCAAACTCAGTCAGTATGGTTGACTACGCTGTGTTGACAGTGACACAAATCTTACACATTTGGCTCCACAAGGGCAAGGTTTGTTATGATGCCATTAAACCCCATTGTATGCAGGTGAGTTTCTCATGGTGTGTGTATATTTGTGTTTTAAGGGAGCAATAAAAATGTAGATTTTACTGACCTATAGTATTATGTATTACTCAGCCAGTCACTATTGGACACTGCCTGTTCAACTTTGATGGCATTATTAGCATATGTTTTTATTTACAACAGTTATATATAGTCCAAGAAACCTGTTCTTTTGAAATATGAATAAAAAAAAAATGTGAATGTTTTTATACATGTCATGCCCTATATACCCTCTGGCCTTCATGCAATAAAAATAAATAACTAAATAAAACAATATACAAAAAAGGCAAGATGAAAAGTCAACATGCAACACTGAAACTCATTGTTACATAATTCTGTAGCATGATGCATTTTCAAGTAAAATAGGATATTCAATGAGAAAAATGTTATCTTTAATCTGAGACTTCACTGCACAGGGTTGCCAGGTCTGCATAAACAAACCATCCCAATAGGTACTCAAAACTAGCTCAATCACATTCCGGGGGAAAATGGCTTATTAAAATTACTCCAAATTCGCTTTCTGGGGGGTCAAAACCTCCTTCCTGGGGTTCAACGTCTGTCAAAATCGCAATCGCAAAATTCGCTAAAAGTGGCCATTTCCGCAGGAATACCACAGACTTGGCAACACTGTTTCCGTATCAATTGGGAATGGATTAAATTGTGAAAATGGGGCATTACTAGCATTAAGTCAGATGGTTGAAACATGCAGGAAAATGCTTTAAGAAATGAGTCATGATCAATTTGGATGTTGAAATTTTTAATTTAATGAACAAATGCAAAAATTTTAAATACATTTCATTTGATAATTGAACTAGGGTTTATAGGCAACAGTAAATGTTAAAAGGACTTGAATAACAACTAGATATTATAATTAAAGGCAATACAAATGACTAATTGACTTTACTGTACAATGTGAATCAGTCTATATGGCAGTTGTGCATGATGCTTAACAGTACTGTGTGAAGAAATTAAATCCAGCAGTTTGTATGGAAAAGCTGTTGTAATTGGTTATTGTCCTCTTGATTGCTTACTGGAAGGTTATCCTTAAATATTTATAATAATCGTTTATAATCTCTAATCTCTGTAGATCCTGAAGGGAGTGCAGAATAAAGCCAGTGAATCTTTCCAGACTCCCATCTTTCAATTTTAATGTAAACAATACAAATAAAAAGTAGCTAAACAGAACGCGCAACGCACACTTGGTGACATTATTCAATATATTTGACTCTCTCATGTGCACTGCAAAAGCAAAAGAATATAATGTTAATTCCAATCTACCAGTTTAATGGGTTATACAGAATAAAAAATGGTGATCCTCTAGTGTCTGTGGCCCTGATAGTTTGGACATGAGGAGGGGAAATGTTTTCTTGCACATCCTGTAATGAAATTATACAAAACATATAGTAACCATAAAAAAGTCCAGATTTCTTCCTCTGAATGACCCTTTGATTGTATTCCATGTGTTTAGTGTTACTTATGTTTGCCTTATTCTGTGATGTATCCTCAATGGTCACCATAGAGAGGGAATTAAACAAAGCCATTAAGACAGATAGAGGCCAGTTCACTGGAACATTATACTCACCTCTAACCCAAATCAAAGAAACTAACCCAAATCAAAGAAAGCACAGAGCATAATTTATATACCTGAGTTACATAATGCTATTCCTGTCAACACAATATTTGCTTTTAAGTGAGAGGTAAACTAAGCCACAGTAGTACAATAATTGTGTAGTAGTGAATGAAGATTCAACATAAAATCAAAAGCTATACTGTTTTTAAAATGCTTGTTCTTGATCTTACTGTGTGTGATTCATCAGTGCATGATAATCTCAAAAAGAAAAATGAAGATTGTCTTTGTAATCGTTCATCAAAATCTAATAACTTACTCCACCTCTGAAACAAATGCTCTTTTCAGCTGACACCAACAAGCCATTTTCAGCCCCTCTCTAACTAACTGGCTTCATTCTAGTATAAATGGCCAATCAATCCCAAATTTAAAAAAAAAATAAGCCATGTCCTACATTTATTCTCACTCAATAACAGTTTTACCCAGAATGTCTGACATATGCGTTTCATATTGACTTCAAAGAGCATTTATATGAATGAACATTTATTTGAATGCATATTCAGATATGTGTGGTTTGCAGTGGTTCATATACTGGAAATATACCGTTTCATTAAGTATACTTAATGAAATATGTAGATTATTAGTTTTCTAATACATTACAAAAGCATTTTCTTACAGCATTTGCTTTATATCTTTAAAAAAAGACACATTGTCAGTCTCTGAAAAGTGATATGTACAGCTGAGAAAGCATATTCAAATGAAACCCTAGAACAGATGATTCAACCATCCCTGAAACACAATCTTCTAAAGTTGCACTTCTTTTTTTAAATACATAACATAATATTCACTAGATTATTTAGCACATTTCACTGAGTACACCACCAGATTTGAGACATACATTACTGTTTGACCTCCAGAGGCAAAGGTTGCTCTGAAATATCCAGCACAAACAACATGCCAGAAAGCTGGCAGTGAAGGACAGCCTGTGGACTTCAAGATTCAAAGCCAACATTGTAGCAGCTATCTCTGTCGCCAAAGGGAGTGCGATAGCATCTCATGGATATTCATGTGGGGAAGAAGGCGATAACACTGGCAGATTTACAGTGCAGTGCTGTATTCTCGTTTGAGTTTCGAGTGAAATCCATCCACAGGGTCGGTTGCTATTCCTGTAGTATTCAGCTGGGCTAATCCAGACATCTACAGGCTATGCACTCAAACCTCACCATAGCTTCACTGCTCATAGCAGCCCTGCTGTCTCCAAGCCACTCATGATTACAGCCAAGCTGACGAGACCAGGTTTGTGATGATCCACAAAGGCCAATTTAATCCTCACAACAAAGCCACTACCATTTCAGAGAACCTGGTACTTTCAAAGTCATGTTTGATTCATGAATCAAGACTCTCCCAGAATATCAAATGACTGCGAGAATTTAAAGTGAAAAAGTGATGTGACGTGTGGCCAAGTATGGTGACCCATACTTGGAATTAATGCTCTGCATTTAACCCATCCAAAGTGCACACACACAGCAGTGAACACACACCGTGAACACACATGCGAATGTGTATACATGCTCTAGTGCCAAGGGGGAAACTCGCAAAATGACAGATAACAGAAATAGCAAAGCAATCCTCAGATGCCATGTTCGTCATTTACAGCAATAATCTAACATTGATCTTGAACTGATTAATTATCAGACGCTATCTGTTTGATATGCTTTATTAACGATAGTTCTAACCAACATGGTTGGAATGTATGGAAGGCTGATAGGGCCAAAAGGCTTTAAACGGAATGTGTGAAATTTGAAGTTGACGCCAATTAAATTGCTGTATTTACGATTAGTTGCATATGTGATGCAATAGTACGTTGGATATGTACACAAACATCAGACATCATGTTTATTCATGAAAGGTGTCGTAATGACACACTGGTATGCACATATGCAAACATCAGATGCCACACTCTGAAAAATCCTGGGTTATTTTTTTAAAATGGGTTGAGCCTTCTGGGTAATTTTTTTAGGTTATATTTTCAGTGTTTGGGTAGTTTTTGTGTTACGCCTGGGTCCTGGGTCAGATGTAACCCAACGGTTGAGTTATTTATCGCAGTCATTTTGCGTCCTCTTCAGGAGAGAGCAGTTCTAAGCCCCATCAAATTGATGCATTTCTTCGGTAAAATACAGGTTTGTGTACATTTTATTTTATCTATAAAATCAATTACACGTGAATTACTTCTGTTTAATGTTGAATTTTTACTTCTGTTTGTAAAGCAAGTTTAAATTAGGCAATATGTATAGTCTACGTATTAAAAACGACATAAACAATGCTGTAAATGATATAAATAAAGGAATTTATCATGCAAACCAGTGGTTATGTGGAGTATTTTACAAAAGTTTAGCGGATTTAAGTTAATCTGTAAACATTATTTCATGTATGAAGTAAAAAAAAAACAAGCTATTGTAGTAAAAATGTATCAACCCATTATGCTGGGTTAAATAACCCATTATGCGGAGTAAAATTAACCCAAAATGTGTTCTGTCCTATATTTACCCTGCCCTTGGGTTAAAAATAACCCAAATTGGGTTGTTTTTAACCCAATGTTTTTTAGAGTGTATGTTTGTTCATGAGGGACAATGCATGAACAGTGTGACATCTGTCTTATTTCATGATTTGTCATGTCCTTTTTAGTTGTTTAGTTCAGTGTTCCTTGTTAGGTAGAAAAGTCTTAATTTACATTGTAACATTAATTAATTTACTCTAGCACAGTAGATATCAGTAAAGCAATGCAGCAATAAACTAAAACAAGATTAATATGTGGGTAAATCTAGAGGTAAATCTACTTCAAAAAGTATTACATGTTCGAACATGGCCAGAATGTGCGAGCATTGAGAAACACATTAAAATTTGTCATAAAAGGGTAAAACTGTGTGACTTTAAATGTTCTAAGGAAACACGGCAAAAACTGATTCATTAAGGCACTGAAAACTGCCTTAAAGGGTTAGTTCACCCCAAAATGAAAATTATGTCATTAATTACTCAACCTCAAGTCGTTCCAAACCCGTAAGACCTTCGTTCATCTTCGGAACACGAATTTTTTTTTTGATTTTTGATGAAATGTGAGAGCTCTCAGACCCTGCATTTTTGAACGCAAAGAAAACAAAAAAATAACAATTTATTTAACAGTTCTTCTCCCCCGAGTTACGTCTTCCACCATTTTGGAGACTACCCAAGAGCGTAATCGACGTAATCAGCGTTGTTTACGTTCGGGGGAGAAAGCGCACGCATGAAGGTAATCTGCGTAATCAGCATTGTTTACGCTTAGGGTGAAGCGTGCGTATGCATTGTGATACTCTTTAAAATGGCGGAAGACGTAACTTGGGAGAGAAGAATTGTTGAATAAATTGTTATTTTGTTTTCTTTTCGCTAAAAAAGTACTCTTGTAGCTTCGCAAAACTGAAGTTGAGCCACTGATGTCACACATGGACTGTTTTACCGATGTCCTTACTACGTCTCTGGACCTGGGAACATTACAGTTGTGTTGCTGTCTATGCAGGGTCTGAGAGCTCTCACATTTCATCAAAAATATCTTAATTTGTTTTCTGAAGATGAACGCCTGATGGTGGTAATTAATGACAGAATTTTCTTTTGGGGTAAACTAACCCTTACCAGCCAGAAATATTCACTATCTACACATACAAAAGAAACATGTTAAGAAGTGCCACGTTAACACGGTCAAACATAGCGTGTTGACAGTCAAATTTCACCTGTCCTGTTTGAACACTTTTGGCTCTAGCCACCTTCCATATTAACGAAGAATGTGCGACCAATAAACGGCTGTGACTAGCTAGACAATTTCTTCAACAATGCATCATACTGTGGTTGATAAGCAGCGAGTTACGTCTTTGTTCAGAAAATGCACCCCTGATTATATTTATTTGCTTTGGTGATTCTTTTCCAAGTGATTTCCGAGCACAAAATATTGTGTTAGTTGATAGGAATGCAACTCTTGAAGAATCAGTGACACACTACAAGAATGCAACAAAAATTGTGAATTTATCAGTTATGCTACAGACAAGACGCTGATACTTGGACAAACGTTTAGATATGCTGAGATTAGAAGATTTTGAAAGGTTTCTAGTGAGGTCTGTGAATGGATTAAATGGCACTAAGCACACTTTCTAGCCTGCAAATAGCAGACCGTTTTCTTCTAAAGGCTAATTCAAATATGCCAACAAACAGCAGCGGTTGTTGGGTTTGGTTAAATCAGTGTGCTAACTCCGTTGCCATTTGTTGGTGTTTGTTTTCGCTGACTGAACATGTTCACAGTCATGGTTGTTGGGTCATGAAATGTTTAAGCAATCTGGTATGATTTTCAACTCCAACAAACCCTGGCGACTCCAACTTGATCACCATCTGTGGCCATAACAATGAGGTAAGCTCAGGGCCGTCACTAAAATTCACAAGGCGGGACCAACACGAACCAAAAGACTTATATATGCTATTTATAGAGGTTTATAACTAATTTTAGAAGGTATCTCTGTATCATTCACTGATAAACCAACCCGATCTCATGAAAGTGCGTATAAATAGTACACCAAATAAAAACGAAAACTCGTGGTATTGATACGCAAAAATGGACTTTGGCGTGTATATGCTACGCGATAGGTAGATTTAGGGTTGTGGGGTAGATGCGTATCATATGCACGCCAACTGAAATTGCGTATCATATGCATGCCAAACACATGCGTATCATATGCACGCAAAAGTCCATTTTTGCGTATCAATACCTCGAGTTTTCATTTTTATTTGGCGTACTACTTACACGCATTTTCATGAGACCGGGCTCGATAAAACATATAGCAATCTGGACTGTTTTCTCCAAAGCCTAATATTAAACTTAACCGGTTTTAGTATGTTTTACACTTGCTGAAGCTAATGTATGTGTCGTTCCTAGTGTTGCACATTGTGAATTATTAGGGTTTACATGAAATCAGAAATAGATCAATAACAGGTAGTGTCCATGCAGTGTAAAGGGCCCTTAGGATCTTGTCACACAGCTCAATCTCGTTTGACAATGCCAGTGCCCTATGGTGTGAGTCTTAAAATATAATCTGAAGGACAAATGGGCAGAAATGCAGTATGATTCCACATGCACATCTAATCACAGACATGAAATTCAAGTCAGAATCTTACATTACTGTCAATATGGTGCTCAAATGTGGAAAAGAAAATGAATCATCGTGTCGGGTTATAAAACTACATTGCACGTTTAGCTATACAAACTGAACATTACTATAATCAAATATTTTAACAGTGAAATGCAGTACTCACAAAAAATATATATTCAAGTCACATTTCACTTCTTGATAGACTTGATTTTCTTTAAGCAAGATATAAGTTGTCAAAAGGGTTCATGAGATTCACCCATCTATAGAAGGCAGTTGTGACTGAAAAGTCAAAGATGAAAATTCAAAATTATTTCTTATTCCATCCTGTCAAAGGAGGAAGGTTTTGTGTCTGATCATGCTTCCATACTGAACTCCAGAGGACATATGGTTTTTTGGTCACTATATAGGGTCATATGAGTTATAGATGGCAGAGAAACATGCCAGAGGAGTATTTTTTCTAATAAAAGGTTCTTGGATGTCAAAACGTGTCCATGTCATTTGATGGAATGAGAAGCAATTGGTATGACATCCTTGGCTCTTGAGGCATAAATGACCCAAACCGAATGGCTACCATCAACTCTTGAAGAGGATAGCTTGACCTCTCCATGACACAATTATTCCAGCTAATGAATTTTAAATAATGGGATAATTATAAAGTATTAGCTAACGTCATGACTTCAGGCTTTAGATAAACTAATTTATTTATTAGCAATCAGAAGGTTAATAATAATAAAGTAATTTAAATACACCCTATAGACAGCACTTCAATTACCACTGAACTGATTTTCACAGTACATGTTTATGGTTATGAACAGACCATGAAGGTAAACCGAGTCAACTTTCTGGAGGGCTTAATATCAAGTTGATACGTTCTGAACTTTCAAGCCTCTTATGTCTCTGAGTATTTAAGAAAGGGCAAAGCAATGAAAATAAATTACACCTAGATATTTCTCAGCCTTTTGACAATACTCAATATAAATCTCAGTATTTGCTCTGAAATGGCTTAGAGTAGTGGATCTCAACCTTTTTGACTCCAAGGAACCTTAGAGTGTTTTTTTTTTCTTTTTTGTCATTTTAAGCCATCTTCAGGCTTGCTGGCTGAGAATCACTAGCTTAAGGATCCTCTTTTTCAGAGGCGAGTACATGATTTATGGAAATGAATCAAACTTACCAACTTCAAAAGCCATCTCTGCTTCTGATGATCAGACACTGTTTAAGGGTGTCAAAACATTAAAAATGGACAAATACTTGGAGCAAATCCAAGCTTAAACGAGCAACATTTGGTTTCTTGGTTAAACTGGTCTCCTGGGTTAAGCTTGTGTTTCAGTGTGGCTTTTCCATAATGTTGTGGCTTTTCAATGTAGCTTTTCCATAGTGATAACCCATTAAAATAAATAAATGCATACATACAGATACAAAGTGCACGAGAAAATTTACTCTGACTGAACAATGTGATTAAAGCATATCCTTAAAATATGATGTTGAATATATTAAAAATTATATTACTGCATAACTTTGTTGAACACAAGAAGTACCCTGTCAAAAGCTTCTAATATGTGCACGTTAGGTATAAATATGTACTTTTAAAATACTAATATTTTTAGGGGTAAATAAGGTACAAAAATGTACCTTTTAGCTTTTGTACCTTATAGGGTACCGCCTAGGCCGAGCAGGTTCTTTTCATTTTTGTTGTTCATACTGCTAACAGTTCTGTGTTTGAGGAAACAAAAGCCACAAAACCTGGCAGCAAAGCCATGATAAATTCCCATTCATTTACAGTTAAACATTTTTTAACAATAACGTAAAAATGTCTGCGGTTATGTGATGATACATACTTCTGTACAGAAGTCAAAATCCATTGTGATTTTAATTAGTAGTTCCTTTTTCCATTTTCCAGTAAAGAACAACACTTTACAAGATGCAAGACCGACTTGAACCCATTGCGAAATCCATATGGGGAAATCATTTGCCCTCAAGCGAAATTTCCTATTGAATTCCTATTGAAAAGGATTTTGCTGGTAAAAATTCGCCAAAACAGCACCTGAATGCTGAAGAGAGAGCGCTCTGGCTACTAAACGTAACCTTGGTTCCCTGAGATAACGGGAACGAGCACTGACTGAATTCACATTTGGGGAAACTCCATTTTCGAAAACTGAAGCCTGATTTGTTAACATCCGTTTAGCTGAAACAAACAAATAGCATTTCAGCCTGCCAAAATGGGCGGGCTGACCCTATATAAGTCGGCGCTGAGTGTCATTTCATCAGAATCTTTTGCTTGAGAAGCGGCAGCTTCGACGCCAGCATGCAGGGGAAGGGAAAGAATGGGCTGGCCCAGCCCTTGGTATTCAATTCTCGTTCCAACCACACCCTCAATATGGGGGCGCTTTGTATGCAGCTGGCATAGTACGGCAACATGTAAACACGAGTCACTTTTATGGTGTTTCTTTTCCAACTGGGTACAGTAACCTGTAACCTTTTTTAGTACCACCTCATTGAGGGTTCCAAGTGTGGAACCGACCGGGTTACGCGAAAATGTGTGAGTGATGAGAATGACGTCACTACGCTGCGATGCACTGTGAACTGAAATGGCGACGAGCCAAACAAACACAGAACGGCTAGATTTTAAATCACACAGCCAGACTGAATGAGCGGAGAGCGTGAAACATAAAGTTTTGAAACACGGCTCACTTTTTTACCAACCAAAAAGTGACTGTTGTGTGATGCTGTATAGGGAGTACACAGGGTGACGTTCCAATAACATCGGTTGATAGTCAGAGGATGGGGGTGCGTAAAATCACGCGATTAGCTGATTGGGAACCGAGAGCTGCGGTAAATTCAAAATTTTTCAGGAGTCGGGGCATGTAGATGCGGCGCAACTATAAACTGACATGTGAATAATCCCCCCATTCTACAGCTTACTCGGAGTGAACTGCATTTTAACGCAAACCGATCTAGTCGTACCCCGGGCATTGTGTAAAGCACCATATGTGGGTTGGCCCTCAAAAACTCCCAGTCTAGGGGGTAATATTTGGTGAGACCCCACTTGATGCGTAGAGACATGGCTGAGTGGCATCAACGATCCAGTATATGTACGTTTTCAGTACTACATATAACCTTAAGAAAAGAAAGAAAAGAAGTTCTAATACCCTTTTGTATCGTGGAATTAATAAGTACAGAGGGGGGAGGATGTTAACGTTTTTTGCTTCCATACATTTAGGGTTCGCCCCGTATTAGACCCGTATCCCGTTGTTTTTTTCTGAAAGTATATGTTTGGTTTGTTCATATTGCTACAAGTTCTGTGTTTGAGAAAAAGGACCCACACAAAACTGTGAGCAGCAACGCGGAAAAAAGAAAAGATAAAAAATTGCTCATAGAATCATAAAGAGTTTAACAGAATACTTGGTTCACAATAAGGCGTAAAGATTTGCGTTAGGATACATACTTTGAACGAAGTGCAAGTGAATCATTTTCCCTTTGCCAAATTCAACTAAGAAAAGTGTTAAATTGGTGACATTATATGTGAGAATTTAGTGGGCTATCTCCATTGTGTAATATGTCTAGTTTGTAATGGGATTAGGAGCGCGTGGTGTAGCATGCACAGTTCAGGAAAAATCACTGGGGTTCAAGCTAAGCAGCTTTCTGTGTATCTTCTAGGGTCAGGTACTAATTGTTAGATGCGACGGTGGCTGCGAAATCGTATGGTTGCGAAGTCGTCATTATGCTCTCACGTGAAGCTTAGAATCGTGGAGTTGTTAGATTTCTATTCCTCATTGAAACATGAATGGGGGTGCAAATTTCGGGGGCGGAAGCGCAACATATCAAAGTCTGCGTAAATGACGTATAATAATGAGAGGTTATTGGGTTCAGTTCTTGTACATTGTAAGATCTTATGCCAAACGCTGTTATGCCAGCGAGGCACAACCTATTTCAAACAGTGATCATATTAAATAACATCCGTATTATCAGCAAGTCATTTATTATAATGAATCTTAAGGATCAGTGGTGACGAACTGAGACGGTGTAATGATCTGGGGATGAGGTCGTCTTATTTTGTCCTTTGAGTTTATAACATTTTGTGGTCTTCAGCCGTCACATCAGTGTTTGTTCAGCGCGTGGTCATTTTTTGAGGCTGGGAATGGGGGGGGGGGGGGTGGAAGTTAAGACACGCATTTTTTGAGGACAGGGCCCGTTTGTGATAAATCATGGAATGGGTAAAAACGTTCTGAAACCAAGGCGGCAGCTGAGAACGAGAGCGGACAGACACGCTGGGCTCTTGACCCACTATATACATTGAGAATAGTGTGCTGTTATCTGATTTGCTACTGCGCGATACTCCAGGAGACCGCATTCTCACTCCAGATTTCTATCCTTGTGCGCACGTTATCCTGGGATGGGAGATAAAGTTCAGAGCAAGTGGTTAAGCAACGTCACAATGAGGATGTCTTCGTCGCGATGTGGGTCAGGTTCAGCGGTGAGAGGGCTTGTCAGCTACTCCACTCTATGGATAAATTTAGATTATCTTTGTAGGGCTACTAAAGTTTGAATTAGTCAAGAGCATGCATATTTTTCGGGTATTTCTTTTGTTGCTTGATTACATCAATTATTTGGATCAATAAGCAAGAAATTACACTCTTACAAGAGTAAGTTATTCACGATGGCCATAAGAAGAACTTCTTGGTTCCTAAAGGTGGTTCCAAATAAAGAAACCTTTTACCATCTGAAGAACCGTGCGTGTAAATTCCGCGAAAGGTTCTTTGGGGACGATGAATAAAGTTTCGTGGTCAGAGTAGTAAAAGGTAAAAAGAGATTTATATCTGTTAAGACCATTTGACTGAATCTTGCTTTGTGGAATCCAAATGGTTCTTCTTGGCGAATCGCTTTGAAGAACCTGTTGAAGCACCTATTATTGTTTACGAGTGTATGCTCTGTCCGCTGTTAAAACCAAAGACTGGCACAGCTGAAATGGATGAGTTCCGTGTAGAAGGCTGGATACACATTCTCCCTCCGTTTTACGTTCCCTGTAAGATTAGTTGCACTGTGTTTTTACAGGTGAATACCGGTCTTCAAGATGACATTCGCGACATCCGTTTTGTGTTTAATTCGCCTTTCTAAGAGAGAAGGGGTCGACGCTAAAGTAGTTCTCGCGCGCTTTTAAGGCTGCTTGTCTGTGTGTTGTATGGGTGGCTTCAGTGTGCTGCGTCTCAAAACCGACTGAATTTGAGTTCTCTCATTGGCGTCTTCATATGTTCCTCCATATGTCTGCTCGTCTCTTACTCCCACATATTGACATTTAACCTTTTATGCGAAGTGCAGCAAGAAGCATGTAGCTTATGTCCCGCCTGTTCCATATCGCATCTACCCGTCTGAACCCGCAGCGTATTCGTTCTGAGTTAAGTCTCTTCAAAATGCTCTTAACATTTTTGTCTCCTTTTGAGTTCGAGTGACGAAGAATGGGCAATAGATTTACTACATAAGTTATTTCCGTGCATTCAAAAGACTTAGTTGCGTTTCGTTTCGTCGTCGGTGAAAAAATGTTCGTTGACGAAAATGTATACGAAAGGGATTAACAAGACTAAAGTCAAACACTGCTAATCCTTGGGTGCAGAATTTTGAAAACATGTTGTAAACATCTATAAAGCCGTACTATAGATCAAGATTTGATCAAGTAACAATTTTAGTTAAAATGGCCTTTTCGTACAGCTGTCAAAGACGTGTATCTCGGTCATTTTGTGTGTCGTAAATGCTTGTTTTCGGTGTGAGACTTTGCAAAAAAGTTTATAAAGTACACATAAAAAAGACTTTATAAGTGTTAATTCCATGACTTTCCCTTTCAAAGTTAATTGTTCAAACTGAATTAAACAAATAGATCATGTAGCATGTTGCCATAATAAAATATTTATATAATAGTCGGTTATCATTATGCATATAAATTTTGTGCATCATAAAAAAACCATAATCATTTCCTCGTGTGTGTGTGCATGGTTGGGTGTAAACATCCTTTATTATGGTTTACAAGATTATTATTCTGTGTGTGAGTTGTTGTTTTCAGCGACGTAAATGGTTAACCATCTGCGGCCCTGCCTGACAGAGAGTGTTGGAGTATATGAATTAACTTGCAGATCTATACGTCTGACTGAGACAAGGTGGGTATTTCATAACATTCAGGGGAGGTTTCATATTTCACAGATACTTATACTACTTCAGGGTTTAGGTATTCTACCAACCAGGTCTAATTGGGATCATGATGGATAGAATATTAGGTGCAATCGCATGAATCTTCTATTTTTTGCACATACGGTTCAATGATTTTGACTAGCTTATTAAAATTATAATACATAGTAAAATAATAAGCAGCATAAGAAGCACATAGATGAATCCTGTGGGGTGAAGTATAGGAAAGGCAGCATTGAGAGCTGTACAGTCTTATCAAAGCAATATTGAATTTGCGAGAGGGGACTTACAAACACACTCACCACACCTTTCACACCGATTTATGATGCTTAGTCGGCCACATTTGTAGAATAACGACCTGGTATAGACAGAGTGTATGGTGTAGGGGGGCAATGAGAATGTTTATGAGTGCCACATGGGAGGGAGGCCAAGAGGGGTAATAATCATGGGTCCTTGGCGCGGTGGTGAATTCAATGGATTAAAAACATACTACAATGCAGGGGGATGTTTCGTGTGTATGAAGGGGGGTTTTGGTTTAGGTGTATCGTTTGTACAGTATACCAACCAGTATGCCAGAGGAGTCCCCGGATAGACCAATGTGCTCACACAACACACTGCACCCACCACACCTCGGCGTGGGGGACACCCAATGAGCTCATGTTACCACATTATGCTTACCAGAGTTCGTTCCATTCTCATGCTAATGAAAATGTACTATATCACGACGATGAGCGTGAAGGGACGTCGTAGAAATGTGAGAGGAAACGCCTGGTTCCCGATTTATGCCCTTAAAGTAACCTCTCATTATGTCACAACTGAACCGTCTGAGAGTCATGATCTATCATACTGAGACACATTTGAATCGGGATGTAAAATCCAGAAAGCAGTTACATTGGTTTAGTTTTAAAAAACATCATTAAAATGCAAATTAATGTTCAAGCTGCATCATTCATTCAAGATCCCTTAAATGTGTGCATATTCTCGGCTTTAATCTATGCTTCTTGAACGAAATGAAACAGTTAGGGAGGAGAAAGCGTGCCCCGCCCGCCCCACAAAAGGCTTATTAAAAAAGAATAAATAAATAAAAATGTGCCTTCATGGATAGCTCTACTGTTGACAGAGCAAAGTTTAGCAAATTACGACAATACAGAATGTGCATTGCCGAGCTGTAATTTCAGAATTTGTCAATTATTAACGCATATTTTAGTCTCTCACTGGTAAACACTGATTGTGGTTTATAAAGCATAAAAGTACTGTTCAAGGCTACAGTAACCTGTTAAATGGTTAACAGTATGTTTCCATACTATATACGGTGAATAACTTTAATTACATTTAATGTCATTTTACAGTAAAATACTGTTAAAAAAATACGGTTTTTGGAAGTGAAAAAAAAAAGGTTATTATATAATTTACAGTGAAAAAACGTAAATTGGGACGACTAGCAGGGTGCCCACATTCGCTCTACGACGTTCATCTTAGGTGCTGTTTTCCTGTATCAGTTGTTTTACACGGTGGAGATTTAATCTTAAACCTCTAATGTGTTAAATGAATGTGTATTGTCGCTATTTCATTATCTGTTCTGTCACACATGAAGGGTGTTTAGTGGTTGTGGATGAAGTGACCTGTGTGCCCGGTTCTAATCTAAGTGTATTGGCCCGTAAACGCAATCCGATCGTAGAAAAAGCTGTTGGTGTGATTAAGCTTGGTTCACGTGTGACTTAAAATCTCCGTCGACCAGCCAGTTGATTGGTTTATGACAGTTGCCTTAGCAATAGGGTATTCAAAACAGATATTAACACTTTAATATGTTGGTTTATTAACATTACATAAGTTAATGAAATACAGTATTTTATTGTGACTTTAAGTCAAGTCTGTAAAGCCTAAAATTTTGCTACCATATTTTTTACGGTGAAGGTCTGGCAACCACAGCTGCCGGTATTTATGACCGTAAATGTCACAGATTTTTTTTTACAGTGTATATATGTAATGATAAAAAGATTTTACAGGACTCATAAAGAATCTTTTTATATTAGAAAAACAGTGTTTCAATGATCAGTCCATCCTAAATTAAATTAGTAAGAAATGGATACAAGTAGATTCTGATTAGATTAGATGTGTAAAATACAAATAATAATTTTAAAAAGAAAGAAAAGAAAGTCGCCCGTTGATAATAGGTTTTTCACCTGATTGAACATTCATGAGTTAGGCACTGTTATTTGAGTTCGAAGGTAGTTCAATAGTGGCAATATGATGGTGAACATATTAAACATTATATACTGTATATTTCTGCCATTTTATTTAACCACTCCTATTTTAACATCACTGTAAAACATGGCCTTCCAAGACTTATTGCTTTATTTTACCACTACAAGATCTTTATTTTCTGACAACAGATTTTTTTTTTCTTCTAAAAATAAAAATAAATCATCATAATTTCAAAGTGAATATGTGTGCGTTTGACTGCATCAGTGAAACAAAGGTAAAACTGAGAGAAACTGCAGCGTACATGAGAAAGATGTATGACAATATGAAAAAAAGATCATATTTTAACACAATGGAGCTTAAGTCATATTGCATGCTCTGAATTGCGCCTTAATGAAAGGATGTTCAGTGGTGTTCCAGCATCTGAAGCCGAGTCACATGAAAGAACCAACAGCTTCTTGAGTGTCAGCTGAGCCGAACATACGAGCATATCAGTGTTAGGGGTGGGGAGAGTAAACCAGTGAAATTACCACAGGTAAGGGTTAAAGGCTGCTCTTAACCCTGGTAACAATTCGAATGGCAACAATCAATGCAGTGCTTCTGTC
Organism: Sinocyclocheilus anophthalmus; assembly: GCA_018155175.1. Lineage (NCBI taxonomy): Eukaryota > Metazoa > Chordata > Actinopteri > Cypriniformes > Cyprinidae > Sinocyclocheilus > Sinocyclocheilus anophthalmus. Next base: position 47,367 of record JADLZN010002402.1, on the reverse strand, counting down.
TTTTCAAATTGGTCTTTCACTGATTTGTGAACTGTGAAATTGTGCTTTGCGCAAAAGCACTAATGCATTTTTATACATTTTCAGGAAAAACCCATCTCATAAACACAGAAGAAGAAAAAAACATGCACCTCCTCCACTTGAAATCCAAGCAACTGCATCTCTCCTTCTAAAATGAGAAAATGTTCTCAGTATCACGATATATGGTTTCTATTCTAAAACATGTCATGCATCCAAAATCGAATCTTGTACATGAGAGATTTGAAATACTCTACGGGCAACAAATGTACACTTCAAGAAGAAGATTGCCTTCTGCCTGAAGGATACACCTCTAGTGCATCAAAATAAGGTATCTTGACAGCCAGTTTTTGAAGAATAACACCCATGATGCCTTACAATCCAGCTCAGTGAGTGCTGGAACAGCGCTATAGTGAGCATTATAGATACGCATGCTGCTTTAATGACTGATGCTGTTTGTTACTTCAGGCAAAACCTGCTGCTATAATGAATTTACATACAATATCAATCACATGTATTTTCCATATAATATCAGAAAATAAGATGAACTGCTGCTGGACTAGTCATGCAAGTACTTTACACTGTGCATGCAAATATGAAACTGGCAAAATGCGATTCCAAGCTCTTTGGATATTAAATTCACACATCTTATTCTAAAACACCCGATAAGTATTCAAGGCGCAGCTCTCCGCTACATCACCTCTCCTTCAACAGCAAGAGCTTGTCTCTCATCTGCATAGGCTCTTGTGATTGGCCAGTGGTTTAACAACAGGAGATGCTGCTGCTGCGAGCTGATTGGCCGAGCTCTGAAGAGGGCATGGAATCCCTGCAATTGAGAAAGGCCATAAATAGGGCACGAGAACACACAGATGCAGCTGCAACGGCTTACCGTTTGACATTTCACAAGCTCCGAGACAGCTACAATCAAAAGATCCAGAAGTCCGAGGTCTTCACAGGGTGCTGCAGGCAAATCCAGACTATACAGTAGAGAGCTTGGCTTTGGGATTGGGAAGGATGTCTCTGGAAGTGAAGGAAAAGACAGAAGTGCGCTTGGTGTTCATGGGAGCCGCAGGCGTGGGAAAAACAGCTCTGATTAAACGCTTCTTGCAAGACGGCTTTGACCCCAAACATCGGCGCACGGTGGAGGAGCTCCACAGCAAGGAGTATGAGGTGGCTGGAGTCAAAGTGACCATTAACATTATGGACACAAGCGGCAGCTACTCCTTCCCAGCCATGCGGAAGCTCTCCATCCAGAACGGAGATGCATTCGCCCTGGTCTACTCCGTGGACGACCCAGAATCGCTAGAAGTCGTCAAGAGACTGCGTGAGGAAATCCTGGAGGTCAAGGAGGACAAGCTCACACCCATCGTGGTGGTGGGCAACAAAAAAGACAGACAACTGGAACGGAGGGTGTCGGCGGATGATGTGCTGGTGAAGGTGGAGCTGGACTGGAACAACCGTTTCCTGGAGGCCTCGGCTAAAGAAAACGAAAACGTGATGGAGGTGTTCAAGGAGCTGCTCCAGCAAGCAAACCTCCCCAGCTGCCTCAGCCCGGCTTTGCGCCGTCGCAGAGAGACCTTTCCCAAGGACATGAGTCTACGGCCGCCCATGAACAAGACCAACAGCTGTTCTGTCTCCTAAAGTTGGCAAGAAAAAGATTATTGAGAACAGAAAGAGTTGAAGCAAAGCAATGATGCGGAAGGCTCTTTGATGCCACGCAAAGATGCTTTTGTTACATAGCGAAACTTCCCATAATCCTGCTCAAAAATCAGCATCCTCCACGGTGGTGAAGGAAAAGGGACAATGATTACAGACAAATGGGAGAATGATCAAAAGACAATGAACTGTTGCATTTGTACAAAGAATCTCTTGAATGTTTTGACAGTGGTTTTGAGTTCCTGAAGTTCAGTTGTGTGATCTGTGTAGAGAGCTACTGCAATATTCAATCATGTATATGTCAAAATGTTCTGACTTTTATGACATTGCAATATTGTAATGCTGTAGCATAAATGTTTAGTCAAATTTGAAATTATGGTAAAAAAAACTATGACATTCATTGGTTTACAAATCATTGCACCAAGTATTAAAGTCACCGTGTCCATTTTTCAAAATGTTTGGCACTGTGCACATGCACTTTTACTCTGTGGAAAACTCATATGATGCATTGTCTTTCTTTTAACAATTTTTTTTTGTTTTGTTATGTAACTTGTAAAATAATGTTAAATAAAATAGCCTCAAAGGCTTTCTTGAGATATATATGTGTGTGTGTGTATTTTTTTTTTTTTTCACTCTTCATTCCTACACTCTCAGAAAAAAAAGGTACAAAAGCTGTCACTGGGGTTGTACCTCTTCAAAAGGTAAAAATATGTACCATTTAGTTACTAATAGTTACACTTTAGGTACATATATGTACCTTTAAGGACTTATATTCACCCTTTACGGGTAAATAATGTTAATGTATATCTTTTGAAAGTAACCGAGCATTTAAATAAATAATAATATATAGATTTTTTTGGGTTGTTGTTGTGTTTTCAAAGGCATTCATATATTGTCTATTTGTCTACTAATTTCCAAGTATTTAAGTAGAAGCTATTAGATGTGTTTTAAGATCATGAGAAATAAATCCAGTTCAGTCCTAAAATCCAGGGAGCAATCAAGTGAGAATCCTACAGGAATTGTCAAATATTGCCATCTTGTGGTGCATCGACTGACTTGAACTTTCTCACTTCACATGCTTTGTATGTAATCTGCAGTGAATACAGTGAGCAATAAAGCAACGGGGAAATGTGCTGGGTGTAACAAAGGCTCATTGTTCCTTATACACACAACAGGATGTCAACTAGTTCCTAAAACACAGTTAATGACCTATTGCATGAAAATGTAGGGCCCATTTTATGCATGTTGCATCTGCAGCACATAACGTTTGTGCTGCATAACAGCACTGCAGCTCTACACAGAAAATAAATTGATATTTGGGTTACCATGTTAAGTATTTTCTTTAATAATGGCCATAAAATATAAATGGGTGAGCGTTGTTTAATTTTTCAGACTCAATACTGCCTGAGAGAAAAGCTGTTCTTATGTCTGGCTGTTCTGGTTACTCGGTTCTTTGTAGCGCCAGCCAGAGGGCAACAGTACAGAGAGGGAGTGGGCTGGGTGTGTGTGCTCTAAAGTGATTTTTCAGCCTTTTCGCACTCTGGAGGTGTACGATCTTAGAGTTTTGGGCAGGTAGATGCAACGCATTACCGCTCAGCATTCCTGACTATTGTCCCGTAGTATCTCTTTATTCTGATTTTGTGGCGAACCAAACCAGAGATTCTAGATGAACACGGACGGACTCATGACGGCCGAGCGAACGTGTGAGCAGCTCCTGTGGCAGTTGAACTTCCTCCACTGGTGTAGGAAGTTACAACCTCTGCTGGCCTTTCTTACTCTAATATCCAAACAATGATCATTAAATAAAAAAAGTTCACCAAAAATGTAAATGTTTCTGATTAAACTAACCTTACCCTCATATCTCCAATATGTCGATGAGTTGGTTCCTAACATGTAAAAAAAGACAGGACAGATTTGGAAAATGTAGCATTGCATCACTTGCTCACCCAGTGGATCTTCTGCAGTGAATGGGTGCCGTCAGAATTAGTCCAAACAGCTGATAAAACATCAATAATCCACACAACTCCAAAGATCATTTCGAAGAAACAAATCCATCAGACTAGTTTTTTGTCCAGACCACTGCATCCAGCAAAAATATCATAGTCCCTATAGCATAATCCATAATATTGCTTTCTCCAGTGAAAAAGTCGTCTTGTCTGAATAAGGAGAGAAATATTCACAGATCCAGCACTGTTTATAGGCAAAAACAGTCTAGTTCTAAACAAATGTGTTGGTGGATTTTGATGTGGAGAAGAAACAGAGATGACTTTTTCACAGGCAGAAACCTTTTTATGTCAGGAGTGATGGTTTTAAAATGTTAAGTTAAAATTGGATTTGTTTCTTACAAACACATGGCTCTCTGCTTTACAAGGCTATAATTGACGGACTGGAGTTGTGTGGATTAGTGTGATGTTTTTATCAGCTGTTCGGGCTCTCGTTCTGACGGCACCCATTCACTGCAGAGCATCCACTGGTGAGCAAGTGACGGAATGCTACATTTCTCCAAATCCGTTCCATTGAAGAAACAAACTACTGATCTAATCTACATCATGGATTGAAATGTTCAGCTTTCTAACCTTAAACTTACTTTCACTTTCCACACTTTCTGTATACTTAAAACAAGTGAAACATGCCAATGCAGTAAGTGAAAATGTAATGGCGAAAAACAGTTTAATTCATAGTTTTCAGGTGGCGTCACAACCTTACAGGAATGCCCACATGGAGGGCAAACCAAGGCTTTCCTCTGCTGACCGCCAGTTATTTTTATGAGGTTTGCATTAAAGGTGGGGTAATAGATTTCTGATAGCCAATGTTGACATTTGAAATCACCAAAACAAACACGCCCCTACCCCAAAAGAGTCTCGCCCCTATTTGATAGCTCCGCCCCACACATACATAGGCCTACGCAACCCAGGCAACGATTAGTTCTGTGAAACAAAGCAAAACCAATGTTACACCCATGTGTCTATACACTGCTTCTAGTTGCTCGACTGTCTATGTCTTCTTTGTTGCCTCTCCTCCTTTTAGATCACCAAATGTTTTCTATGGGTGAAAGATCTGGACTGCCGGCTGGCCATTTCAGTACCCGGATCCTTCTACGCAGCCATGATGTTGTTTATTGATGCAGTATGTGGTCTGGCATTTTCATGTTGGAAAATGCAAGGTCTTCCGTGAAAGAGACGATGTCTGGATGGGAGTATATGTTGTTCTAGAATTTGGATATACCTTTCAGCATTGATGGTGTTTTTCCAGATGTGTAAGCTGCCCATGCCATACGCACTCATGCATCCCCATACCATCAGAGATGCAGGCTTCTGAACTGAGCGCTGATAACAACTTGTGTTGTCCTTGTCCTCTTTAGTCCGGATGACATGGCGTGTTTTCCAAAAAGAACTTCAAATTTTTGATTCGTCTGACCACAGAACAGTTTTTCACTTTGCCACAGTCCATTTAAATGAGCCTTGGCCCAGAGAAAACACCTGCGCTTCTGGATCATGTTTAGATATGGCTTCTTTTTTGACCTATAGAGTTTTAGCCGGCAACAGCGAATGGCACGGTGGATTGTGTTCACCGACAATGTTTTCTGGAAGTATTCCTGAGCCCATGTTGTGATTTCAATTACAGTAGCATTCCTGTATGTGATGCAGTGCCGTCTAAGGGCCCGAAGATCACGGGCATCCAGTATGGTTTTCCCGGCCTTGACCCTTACGCACAGAGAATGTTCCAGATTCTCTGAATCTTTGGAATATATTATGCACTGTAGAGGATGATAACTACAAACTCTTTGCAATTTTTCTCTGAGAAAATCCTTTCTGATATTGCTCCACTATTTATCGCCGCAGCATTGGGGGAATTGGTGATCCTCTGCCCATCTTGACTTCTGAGAGACACTGCCACTCTGAGAGGCTCTTTTTATACCCAATCATGTTGCCAATTGACCTAATAAGTTGCAAATTGGTCCTCCAGCTGTTCCTTATATGTACATTTAACTTTTCCGGCCTCTTATTGCTACCTGTCCCAACTTTTTTGGAATGTGTTGCTCTCATGAAATCCAAAATGAGCCAATATTTGGCATGACATTTCAAAATGTCTCACTTTTTATTTGATATGTTATCTATATTCTATTGTGAATAAAATATAAGTTTATGAGATTTGTAAATTATTCCATTCCTTTTTTACTCACAATTTGTACAGTGTCCCAACTTTTTTGGAATCGGGTTTGTACTTTATAGCAAAAATGTATTTAGATGACAATTGCTGGTGTATTTTTATGATCACTTAAGATGCTGTAGTTTGATTTTAATCAAAGCACATTGATAAACAATCCTCAACTTTCTAAACCAGTTTAAACAAAGCTGTAACGTTACAATATAGCCTAACATTCATGAGATCAGGGATTATTGCAGGATGACTAGACTGAATTTTTGATTTAGTGTAAAGTGTTAACCTGCTACAGCACAATAATTACTGTTCATATTTCATGGTTTAGGTTGTAAACTATTCTAGCACTGTAGCCCCTAAAAATCAAATACACTCATTGATTTTTATTTTGAGACAAGTATTCACTATTTATGTATTTTTGTGCACTAATAATGTATTTTTGACTTGCCTTGAATTTGTCCAATAAATCCTCAGCTGTGGAATGGCCCAGGAACTGAGAACCATAGTAGCGGGAGCAAACGTACGTTCCCGTTTCATCCGTTGTCCAGTATCTGGCATGAAGGTCTAGTTGTTGGTTTTTTGTTGTCCTGTTCATGCTTTCGTCGAACATAACGACGAACGATTCGTCATTAATTTTTGTTGTCAGCTGTCTTTTAATAAACGGCACGATACCAAACCTGGCTATGTACGCAGTTTTATCTCTGCCACATGAATGTTTACATGTGCCCAATCGGGAAACATTGCCTTGACAAGTGTGTGGATTTCATCGTTTGACATATATTAATGGTGTCGACTTATCGTATGCAGAATCCACAACAATTCAGCCCTCAGGGTACAAGTCTGTGAAAAACTCGACGAAACACTTGGCTGAACATTATGATTCAGACCAACATTACCAGTCTGTGATCCAGCAGGAGTTGATGTACTAGGCGCAGACACGTAAGACTCCATTGGCACCGTACTTTTTCGAATACTGGCGTAACGTCGGTGCTTTTCCGATTTCATATGGGACTCCACCGCTTTAACTCCCATTGTCCCGAGTTTAAAGGTTTTTTGGCACATCTTGCAAGTCGCCTCATACTCGTTGCTTGTACCAGCTAACCAATCTCTATATTTAACATCCTCGAGCCAAATCGCATTGAACTTGCATTTACCCATTTTGTTCTCCTCTTCCTTTTGCGCGCACCGCGCAGGACAGTATGTACACGCTGCCGTAAATGCCGCACACGATCACATGAGCAAGCAAATCCACAAAGAATAATAAATCGTATAACGCTAATTAGTTTTAATTTTGTAAACTTTTTAGATATGTCTAAGACAAAATGCCATCTAAAATTTAAGACCTCACATAAGTAAAAATAAGACATTTTAAGACTTTTTATGACCTTAAATTTGATAAAAGTAAATTTAAGACTTTTTAAGACTTTTTAAGGACCCGTGGGAACCCTGATCATGAGTAGACACACCCCTTACTGCTGATTGGCTACAAGTTTGTTTTGCTATTCGGCCGGAATCAGTTTTCTAAAGCGTTTTAGAAAAATCGCTTACCCCACCTTTAAGTAGTAACTGTAGTAAACAGGTGTATTAAAGGCAATTCCGTACACACTTCCTCTTGTAACAGCAATCAGATTGACCCAGATATAAGTTTCACATTAAATGTTTTCCCATAGCAAACTGTTATAAAGAAAAAACAACCATTTAGCGTATCGCATTCAGATTCCGAGCTCATCTGCTTGCCTGTATAAAATACACATCAATAAAAAGGTGTGTACAGAATTTGATCTTTTAATATCACTGTTTTAAAGGCACTTTAAGTGTTTTCACATTAAACGTTTTAGAATGTCACACCGTTTTTGCAAAACTTGCATTTTGTTCACATATCTTTGTTTTATCCTTTTGAGAGATTATCTAAATATCTGTGGATTGGAAATAGATGGAAAATTAACAGGCTTGTGCTGCAGTTGTAATGTAGGCTTGTCCCCTTTGTAATATGAATCAATGCATTTTGATTGCTTGAAACACGACATTGGCAAGCATCCTTTTGCGTGCCACAGAAGTCGGTCAGTCATGCAAGTTTGGAAAAACTTTTCCATGTAATGAAGTTTCACAAATGGGCTATGCATAAATACGTTAGCACACACACTGTGAGTATTTCCTCTTTTCATATGAACAGTAGATACAAGGTGTATTGTTTCCTGAGGACAAAAGCGGGAAGTGACCTCTAAATGCCGCACGTCTAGTTCCTCTTTGAGCCGGGTTTAAACACACAGCTGTCGGTTCATCAGTCCTGACCTACAGCCATCCTCACACAGATAAGTGCTGCTCTCTCAACACAGCTTTGTTTCACAGATAACAGAGGTTTAGCCCTGCTACAGCTGGAGAACAATTGGAGGTATGGATTTTAATGTTTGCATATTTGTACATCATTGTTCTTTCGAGATGTGAAGATCCTTGACATAAATCTCACAAAATCGGTTTAAATTCTGTTAAATGATATTTCGTTACCATTTACTCACCCATGCCATGCCTTTCTTTCTTATGTAGAACATAAAAGATTATATTTTGGTAGAATGTTGGTAGCAAAATAGTTTTGAAGCCCACTGAATTTCATTGCAGATACAAAAAAATATATATGTTACGGTTCACAGAAAAAAGGAAAGGGAAAGTAAACGGTGACAAAATTTTAATTTTTGATTGAACATGTCTAGGTGGCATTTCACTTAAAAATGTAAAGAAATAAGAATTTATATTTTCCTTAAAGACCATTTAAATTGTAGAACCATTAAGATTATTTGAATTAATCAAAATTAAATTTAAAAAAATAAAATTTAATTTATTCATACATCATGGTAGTATTTATAGCACTGTTTGTTTAACTAATGCTGCAATATATATATATTCGGCAAATGTGCACATTGGCAAAATGTGACCTGGACACATTTTCGTGAGTTTTGTTTGGGTCCCTTGACTTGGTCTAAGCTCCTCAGTGTCATGTGAATAAACCTGAGGAGTTTAGAGCAAGTGAAGGGTCTTTTACTAACTCCTCCTCTAATACTGAAGACCACTGATGACATCTCATCCTGACATGATGGAGATTCTCAAATAGTACCTTATCGCTTGAGTAAATTACATGCATTTTTTTTTTCTTCTGTGAATTCAGTTCAATAAAGATACACCTGAGCAGCATGAAGCAAATCACTTGTGTTTATTTACAAAAATAAGATTGCAAAGCAACAGCAGATTCAATACACTGTAGCAAAAACGTATGTTCTCCGTAAGATTGGACCATATTTGCACTAATGCAAAAATATAGCTAGAACAGCTCTGAATAAGGTTACCATAGCAACCACGCTCACTCGCTCTCACAGAGTGAGGCACTGGGAAACGGGCTAGTTGATGCACAATTGAGGAACACAGAGAAGTGGAAGACGATGTTAAAAGAAAGAAGTGTAGCTGTGCTTCAAACGAACACTGACCGACGGCTCGACGGCTGAGACAAATGCACACTGAGGGAGTACAGGGGCAGTGCTGGTGAACGTTTTCTCCATCCGTCAGTGATCTACCGGACACACAAAACTCATGCATTGTTGTTATCAGCTTACTATTCGGTTTTACAATCCCGTCACAACCTCCGCTAAGGTTTAATCAGGAAGCAAAAGCTAAATGTTTTTTTATCTGATTGGGTGGATGTCACTGCTACAAAGCCACGTGATCACAGTATACTGCATTTAGTTATGCTAAAAATATCTGCAGTATATAACTGGCTTAGTATTGCTAATATGGTCCATTTAAGATAAAACCCAAAGGCAATACAGATCTTAACATTAGCACACAAATGTAAAAGACTGAAACGGAGGAACACGCCATTTCCGCTCGCTTAGTTTTGTCATGTAGGAGTACAGATGCGTTCTACGAGAAGTATTCACAGTACTTGGTTCATTTAGAGCTCATTTGTTTGTCGTCTGGAGTAAACATTTATGACACAAATCAACCAAACAAAACCACTTAGAAACCAGCATTTTCTGTAACATACTATATTTTGATTCCTTAATGTGATTTTAAGGGTTTAAGGAATAGTTCACACAAAAATTTTAAATCAATATTTACTGTATTCACACTCCAATCCTGTATGACTCTGACGCTCACGTGGAACAACGGGAATATTTTAAAGAATATGCTGGACACTCTTATAATATTAGCAAAAATGGACGGTTTGCTTTTTGGGTTCCACAGACAGAAGTCATCAAAGTTTAAAACGACATGAAATGAGTGAATATGAAAGAAATGTCATTTTTGAATGAACTATACCTTTCATTCTGAAGCAACTATGGCACAATTAAACCAAAATAAACCAGAAATACTGGTAAGTAGTGAAATCATCTTATTGTAAAGTTTTACCAGTAGATCTAAAACTGTTGATTTCACTGCAGAGTATCACTTAAAGTAAAAAAAAAAAAGTGAACACTTGCATAAATGATGTTGTTTGCATTGGATTATCATTTCATATCTATGTTCATATCTGCACACTGGCAACTGCTTGGATTTAAACGTTTGAGTATGTCTTCATTTATTTTAGACTTCTTCAACTATATCATTTGGCAATGGACGTTTTTTTTATTGTTCTGCAGAGTAAAAGGGGTTTATTTGAGAAATGAAGGTGATTGTAGTGTTGGGAATGGGGAACTGCAATGGCACACCTCTCAAGTGTGTAAGAGGGGAAAGATTTCCCTTAACTCTACACCTCACCTTTGTCTCTAATGTAAATGTGTTTGTTGGCTAGTCGTCTACTGTGATATTGCGGAACAGGTAGGCCATGGACTCCCCGTTGTGGATGCGTCGGATAGCCTCGGCCAGGATCATACTGACCACCTGCCGCCATATCCACTGCTCTTGATCCTTCATGCCCCTGCCACGCCCTCTTTCTGCCACCTCAATGAGGCTGACCAGTGTTGGGCTCACCACAACCCTGAACGACATAAAGATAACTCCCCAAGCATTTGGTTCATCGCTAACACACTCATGTCCTTATACACCGTTCTCAAAATTCACATCATATTTCGGGCATGCTGTGACTGCTATTAAGGCTCCCATGTCACATGAGCGCGTAAGTAACTGCTGATACCACGGACACCTCACAGAGACCCCCATCCCCTGGAATAAGCCCACTTGTGTACCACGAAAACTTCATCTCATTTATCTTTGTATCCATTTTAAAAGACGTTACCCGCTGACCTCTTCTGACCAAATAACCTTCTCTTCCTCAATTCCCCATCCTCCCACATAACTATCAACTTTCAACAGAGTCCCAGTAACCTCCTCGACAATTTTGCGAACCGGAATACTCAATGTGAAGAGCAACCAACTTAGATGCCATATTTGGCCATGCCATAACTTACAGATTATCATATTCTATTAATAAAGCCTAACCACTACATTCAAAAATACAATAAATACAATATTAGAAATACAAAACTTATATATAAAACTGAGTTTTCCTTCTTCCGTCTTTAACAAAATCGCCGTCCCATGAAAACGCAAAAGCAGCTAACGAGCACTGGCAATCAAGCACCCAACCCAACAGTTGGCGATTATCGTCTCAACCGTAAAGACCATGTTGGCCCACTCAGAAGCCTGAAACAGTTTTTCCAGGCGCGGAGATAACTCCACAAGCCAAAACTCCGGCAAACCGAGTTTTTGGAAAATCCTTCACCCTGTCAGGGCGTGTTTTCAAAATGGTCGGTTTCAAGTAACCTGGTGCTACCACCCCACCCCCCCACCACCCCCCTCCGCGTTCCTGCCTGGACTAACCTGCCCAATCCGCGTAGAAAAAGCTGCGGTTTAAAAAATAACCGCGTTCGTGTGGATAGGGCCTAAATTAAAGCATACATACAGAAAGAAAGATCATAACTGGGAAATATCAATGCATCATACAATATTACTTATAATAACTGATAAATAGCATAAAAACGTGTCCTATAATGGAATCATAACAGGCTTGAAACAGAAGTGAGAGGGGAAAAAAATTGCTTTTTTACAGAAAATGCATGAAGCGTTTTAGAAAAAGAAATAAAATAAAAAAATGTAGATAGTGTACGTTTTCTTTTTTCTTTTTGAGAATTAGAATGAGCCGTTTCAGTAAATGAGCTGAATGACTCACTTCGTCTATGGCGGACTCCTCGATGAGGCGCGGGGCGTCTGCAGACAAGAGGCCGTGGGTGGCCATGATGTAGATCTTATAAGCACCTCTCTCTTTCAGAATCTCAGCTGCTGCCACAAAGTCCTCCACATCATCGATGATGTCATCCTACAGGACGGAAACACGCACTGTTTGTCCCGTCAATCAAAAATGATTGTCACACTGATAGCTAGTCCAAAAACACGCATTTCTTACGACAATGATGGCGATGCGGCCTCCAACATCCCCCACAACAGTGATGGGTGGCTTCTCCTTGGCCATCATTACTATAAAGACAAACATCAACTAGTTTGTCACATCTTTTCAGCAAATAGTTTTCAGACCAAGAGGCCAATCAATCACACTTCATCATCAAAGTAGATTGGGTAAGATGGGTTCAAGTTTATGCAGTGGCCTAGAAGTTTAGGCAATGGCCCAACCAACCCAAATACTCAAATGGTAAAACTATAATTTAAAGAGTCCAGCATGGACTTTTTTGTAACACTAGCCTGTTGGAGAACGCTTCCCATTTTACCCCACCTACAATTCAATCCAAATAGCAATGAAAAACTCATGCCATGCAGAAATTAAAATGATCAGTTCTTGGTCCCCAATATACCCAATCATAGAAGCAAATATCTAGAGGTTTACACTAAGTGCAGGAATCTACACATCAATCTGTCCTCGAGTCAACATGACAGACTCCAGGACATTGCTGTAATTTAGGAGCGGTCAAGAAGGGCTAATGTCATTCATCCAGAGGAAGGGCACAGGAACACAGCCAAAACACACACACTCCGATCCAAGTAATCACGAGACTAGAAAGACGGTGGTCGATTTAAGACACATTGGGGTTCAAAGAGTATATGGCATTACTCCTTCACACATGCCTTTCAGCAATAGCACAAACCCCACGAGCCGTTCCACTATTTATACCTTAGTTTTTTACAGGCTAAATTGAGAGCTACAACACTCTCCAATTATATGTATAGGGCCGGCCTGAGGATATGTTGTTCTGTAAAACGTTGCATCTTTTAAGGTGCCGTTTCACGGAGACTGTTCTTGCTGACAAAAGAGGTAGAGTTTGGGCAACTGCGAAGAACCTAGCATGTCTTATCTGAATGCCATACAACAGCACGAGCCAGCCCCATGCAAACGTTTGCCTTTCTATTTCAATGCATCTTTTCGGGCAAAGATATTTCCCTGTGATTTGTTTGACATTTACCGCAATAGGTTGACTAATTCACTGTACAAACGTTCACGGTGATTTGCCGTCATGAATACGTGTGGGATTACTGGGCGTAAACAAAGGTAAATTCTGCTTCAGGCCAAAAGTGTGACATTTACCTAGACACCTTTTCCGGTGACACCTCATTTTGCACTCATTGCACCCACACAATGCCGCATCATTCAACTGAAACACCGAGCAGACCACCGCACTTCTTTTTTTGCGCGCGTGTGCGCGTACAACTCTTCGTAAATGCCCGTTCTGAAGCGTAACACTTTCGAATTCAGCCGCAAACTGTTCGCAATTTTCAAAATGATGTTAATATGGAAAGAATCGTACACCTGCTCCATACTCTCGGTAAATGGCGTAAAACGGTTCTTCTGCAGTGACGCATGAAGTAGGGGGGCTGCAGCACCCTCTGTTTTCACATGGTTGCAAATGCAAGCCAGGTTTGTTCATTTAAATTTCAGTTTTAGCATTTAATAATTTATTTGTAATGATCTCTGAGATGTAAATTGTAAGTGGGCTATAATAAACCCATATTTATCTTTATAAACATGATTAGTTTTACTTGTGATGTTTTCTATATGGGATGATTAGCCTGATCCTCATGAACACGTGACGCTAGCGCATGGTATCAGACATGAACTGTACAGCATTTCTGCAACAATATTAACCCTTAACTACGCGAGCGGGGGGGGGAGGGCGGCGGAAACCTAAGGCGCAAACAAGAGAATATCAGCATTTTTTACATGCAACCCCCCCAGCAAAACTTTCCAACATCGGCATCCCCACAGCCACAACACCATCCCCCCAGAGCAACCGACTTAAGTGAGTTCATCTGGACCACTACAACCCTGAACAGCATACATTTTTTTTTATTTTTCAAAAATTTGTTTTTCATAAAAATTAATTACAAAAATGTATGCAAATTTAATTACCAAAACTTTATTTTCGGGTTTTGCTTTTCACCTAAATGACAACTTACATTTTGGTTTCAATGTTTCAGTTTAAAAAATATATAATTTCAGTGTAGGGGTGGGCAATATTGCAAAAATATCATATCACTTTTTTTTTTTTTTCAGGAAATTCAGTCATGTTGGTTTTACTATTTTGCAAGTTGTCTGAGCAGTACAGCCAAAATTATTTCCCTATTTTAAAAAACAAAGCTTTGCACGGTAACAAAAAAATGGCAGATATTTAGGCCAAAGTGCATGGGCAAAGATAAAAATCCTTGTCATTATTTTATCTTTGTTATTAAAAAATGAGAACAAATATACACATTACAAATACACATAATATACAAATGAAACAATCCGCAGCTTTATTTTCATGTACGGGTAGGTGTAATTTAGGCTATCTCCCTGTATAAATTATACATTGTTTCTCATTAAAGCAACTGTATTAAAGTTCTTCAGTGACCTTGAGTGATTTTTCACTTGTGTTTTGTTGATTTCTTTAACATTAAAGGATAGTTCATCCAAAACTGAAACCGATGTTTTCATTTACCACTCTCAAGTGTTTTAACACGGGGGGCGGGCTGAAGAGTTTCTTTTTTCTCTGTATTAACATGAAATTATTTTGCAGATGTTGGTAACACCAACAGTTTGCGTCATCCATTGACTTCCATAGGCTTTATTTTTTTCCTACTACCAAAGTCAATGCGGACTCAGCAACTGTTGGTTACCCATATTCTTCAAAATATCCTCTTTTGCGTTCAGCACAAGAAAAAAATGAATACAGGTTTGGGACAACATGAGAATGAGTAAATAATGACAGGATTTTAACTTTTGGGTGAACTATCCCTTTAATGACAAGCGGCAGCATGTTTTAGTACTTTTAGTCTGCTGCTGTCACTTTAAGACCTACCCCCCAAAAAAAAACACATCTCTTATACAGTCGCGTTTACTTTCATTTAGACATAACCACGGTGTTTAATGTAACCTGTGCGGTTTTTTGACAGTGCATCAGATGTGAGATACCCTTTTGTTAGTCCAGTAACACGGCGCTGTTTGACAAGCTTTCAATATTTTAACCTCTGTCAAAGCACATGCAAATAGTGCACTTTTGTGATTGCGAACAAGTGCAGTGTCCCGTAAGCGTAACTCTACCACCGAGTTAACATTTGATCTGAACGTATGTCGCGTTGTACAGTATATTAAGAACCGATAGAATGGGTGCAGCAGCATGATACTATGATATTTCTTCAAAAGCAGATCGTCATATCGCACAGCCCTATTTCGGTGTCTCACTACTTGAAAATGCGGAGCTCATGGCACTAGACGATGAATATATAAATGGCGGATGTTTGTGTAGTGTTTGTCTACATACATAATTTAAAATGAATAACAGATGGAATGCAAGATGACGTCCTGTGTGAGCGACCCCAACAAGTGCTGATAGCCAACAATAGCAAATTTGAAGTATGATAATAGATATTTTGAAGTTTTCTAAATATGGTTTCTCTCTTTGTACTTATGAACACAAAGCATATGCTGACTCCATATATGCTAGCTTATATTTATCTATCTTTATTGAAACCGTATCAAACCCTATAATTCTACATACTATATGAACTAACAGTGAACACCTTCCTCTATTTCTTTATTTAAGGTCGTGTGTTTCCAAGACGATGCAGGGACCTTGGTTACAAGC
Source organism: Sinocyclocheilus anophthalmus (assembly GCA_018155175.1). Taxonomy (NCBI): domain Eukaryota; kingdom Metazoa; phylum Chordata; class Actinopteri; order Cypriniformes; family Cyprinidae; genus Sinocyclocheilus; species Sinocyclocheilus anophthalmus. The sequence continues at coordinate 31,477 of JADLZN010002402.1, read as the reverse complement.
AGCTAAAAGACTACCATTTGAGAACTCTAGTCTAGGGGTTTTCAAAAGCAGGCATGGAGTGTTGATTGGCAAGATGAGCCTGGATCACAAATAAAGGCATTTCTCTCGGACAGACATTCAATGGTCCCATTTCTGAACGATGGTAATTACACGGAATTTGAAAATAAGCACTGCATTTGAGGTTTCTTAGAGCTGTTTGACTGAAGCACTCTGAAGCTTAGACATCCATTGTTTACCATTATTAGCTCAAATTTATTAAGGCTGGGCGGTATATAGGTAGATACATTTACTGCGCATGTGTTCTTTTATTGCCTATTTTACCAATGCTTCTAATAAGCTGAATTTAAGTCTCCAAACTATGTTTTTTTCAAATGAAAAGAAAAAAATATATATAAGATGAAGTACCTTTCATTTGTAAAATGAAAAAGTGCAGAAGTAGTCATTAAGACATTGTTATTAAAATATTAACTTTTTTATATTTGAATTCGATATATTCGATGAATATTCGAAAATAACTAATATGTGATATATGCAGTTAGCACGATATAAAAATAATTGTCTTGTTATTTTGGACATACCGCCCATTCCTACTCTTTATAATAATAGTATTAAAATAATATAATATTTTTTTAACTGCTTTAATAAATACCTCTAGCCGTTTACTTCGTAACTTGCTTCAGAGTGCTGGGATCACAGCCACTGAGAGACCTCACCCACTGCACACATGCAATAGGAACCATCTCAGCGTGTTCACTGCTGTGATCAGTAGCAAATAGAGTTAACCGTCATACTTGGGAGCTCTATGCCTGGGAACGGAGCTTGTTGTTTGCCTATTACCAATAAATAAACATCACGTTAAACAAAAATCCACACACAAATGATAAAACATACAGACAAGAAACCAGGACTTCAACAATCCTTATTAAACCTAACCGAAATATACTATAAAAGCTTTCAAATGAACTTTTCCTAAACATTTCCCACATCCAATATTGGATTTAGTGCTTTGAAATTGAGCTAAGCGAAGGTATTTTCAGGATTGTCAAAGTCCATATAAAAAACATAAATGTACATAAGAGCTACTTGGAGTGAACTCCTCTCAGGCAATGCGAGTATATTAAAAGTATACACACATCACACAGGACCTGCTCAGATATTAATATGCTAAATATCACAGTTTTTTATGATCTTAATTCCCTTCTACACTGAGGTAACTGTGTGTGCAAGGAAATACATAAGTGAGAATCTTAAAACCTAGAAGAATTAGCACATGGAATAGTGAAAATAATAACGGTGTCTCAAAACCTAGACGACTGACTCATCGATTTCATTTATTGGTGTCGATCTAAACACGCCAGAACTGAACTCCATCATGGAATATAATTCTCATAGCAGGAAATAACATGCTCTGTAGCGAGTTTGTGCAGTTCTTAAATTGTCGGTCCATATACAGTGGTGTGAAAGTTGTTGGCGACCCCTCCTGGTTTTTAATTTTTCCATATTTGTCTCACTGAAAAGAGCAGATCAGCAAACAAATTGTAAATGCTTACACAAAGATATGCAATTAATACAAAATGGCAGTTGTTTACTGATTATATTCTTCTATTCAGAGGAAAAAAACTGTCCCTCACCTGGCTGCCGACGTGAAAAAGTAATTTGCCCCCTAAATCTAATAACTGGTTGTCACGCTTTGCAGCAACAACTGCAATCGAGTGTTTGTGATAACTGGCAATGAGTTTTTCACATCGCTGTGGAGGAATTTTGTCTCACTCTTCTTTGCAGAATTAGCAACATTGGAGGGTTTTCGAGTATGAATTGACTGTTTAAGCATCTCAATCGGATTAAAGTCCGGACTTTGATTTGGCCACTCCAAAACCTTAATTATGTTTTTCTTTAGCCATTCAGAGGTGGACTTGCTGGTGTGTTTGGGATCATTGTCCTGCTACATAACCCAAGTGTGCTTGAGCTTGTGGTCACAAACTGATGGCTGGACATTCTTCTTCAGGATTTTCTGATAGAGTGTAGAATTCATGGTTCCGTCAGTTATGGCAAGTCGTTCAGGTCCTGAAGCTGAAAGCAGCCCCAGACCATCACACTATCACCACCATATTTTATTGTTGGTATGATGTTCTTTTTCTGAAGTGCAGTGTTACTTTTATGCCAGATGTATTGGGACACACACCTTCCAAAAAAGTTCTACTTTTGTCTCATCAGTCCACAGAATATTTGCCCAAAAGTCTTGGGGATAATCAAGATATTTTTTGGCAAATGTGAGACGAGCCTTTGTGTTCTTTTTGGTCAGCAATTGCTTTTGCCTTGGAACTCTCCCATGGAATGCCGTTTTCGCCCAGTCTCTTTCTTATTGTTGAATCATGAACACTGACCTTAACTAAGGAAAGTGAGGCCTGCAGTTCTTTAGATGTTTTTCTGGGTTCTTTTATGAACCTCCTTGGATGAGGTCGTTGTTGTTCTCTTGGAGTAATTTTGGTTGGCCGGTCACTCCTGGGAAGGTTCACCATTGTTCCAAGTTTTCTCAATTTGTGGATAATGGCTCTGACCGTGGTTCGCTGGAGTCCCAAAGCCTTAGAAATGGCTTTATAACCCTTTGCAGACTGATACATGTCAAATGTTTTGTTTCTCATCTGTTCTTGAATTTATTTAGATCGTGGCATAATGTTTTTTTTTTTTAAGCATGCTTCACTTTGTCAGACTGGTTCTATTTAATTGATTTCTTGATTCAACAGGTCTGGCATTAATCAGGCCTGGGTGTGGCTAGTGAAATTTAACTCAGCTTTCTAAAATAATGTATTTAATTGCAGTTCTTTCATTATTTAACAGGAGGGGGCAATTCATTTTTTTACGTAGGGCCAGGTAGGTTTGGACAGTTTTTTTTCCTTAAATTAAATCATCATTTAAAAACTGCTTTTTTCTATTTACTTGCATTATCTTTGTGTAATATTTAAATTTGTTTGATGATCTGAAACATTAAAGTGTGACAAACATGCAAAAAAATAAGAAATCAAGAAGAGGGCCAACACTTTTTCACACCACTGGGTATGCACTGCACACTATTTTGAGAAAAGAAGGTTTGTTTTAAAACCTGCAAGACCATACAGTGAATCGGTATGCTGCTGATTATCTGAATGAGTACTGAAGCAAGTTGCTTCTTCTTCCTTCTGCCCCACTCTAAGCATTCCTGACCACTTAGATACGAGCCAAAGACCCAAAATTAAAACAAGACCCCAGTTTTGATATATTGTTTTTGCATCTATTTATCGTAAAGTCACGGTTCAGTAGCAATTAAGTGTTTTCATGATTGCTCATTCCTGGGTCACTTTGAGTATTTGTTTGTTTATTTTTTTTATCTAGTTGGATTGCTTCACTATGTTTGGAACTGAACAGAGGCGACTGTCTAAGCAGCTCATTTTTACGGGTTTCTACAACATGATGCAACAGTTTAAGATTTTTAAGACCTTTTTAATACCACCTTATATGATATTTAAGACCTAAACCTGTAATGGAATTACACATTTTATTACATACATATATGTTATATTTAATGTGTATAAATTAAAAAGAAATTGCTGTAATAAATGGTATTTATTACTTTGATATACAGTGAACTTTTCATGTCAGAAGACAATATTCCATTCAAAATATCCCTGCAAAATAACTGCAGCACTGAGATTTTTGGTGGAGTATAAACTATTTTTTCTGAAGCAATATTTTCATCAGTGTTCTATCAGCTTTTACATACTTAAATCTGCATATTTTCATTTACCTTTACAAATACCTATTTTTAACCAAATTGTTACAATTTATCAATAAATTCAATATACACTATAGGGCTGCTACCAGTCAGATTAAATAATTTACAACTGCAAATAACAATAATTACAACTGCAATAAATAATGTTATGGGATTAATGTTTTAAATGCATTTATGAATATATAAATAAGAAATGTTGAGGGGAAAAATGCATACTTTTCAACATACTTCTCAACTGAACTACCAGTAAGTGGCGGTAAGTCACTTAATGAGTGAGTATTGAGTCATTCATTCAACTGATTGAGTGCGTTACCATGCTGGTATCTTAAGAACTTTTGTGGACAGCTGACTCCTAAAGTTTTTCATATTCTTCATATTCTGTGTGGTGGTCAGATAGAAATTAATCTTTTCCAATAAGTATAAAATGATTTTTACCCTTTATGGGAATTTTTACCTTTGTAAAGCCATTTTTTTCTAGAAGTGTCATATCTTTTGAGTCACTCTTACCTTTATCAGTGAGTAAGAATATACGTACCTTTTCTTTTTACCATTCAAATTAAATCAGCTTCAAAAAAATTCATCTTTGCAATCCAGACATAAGCTGCATCTGAAGTGGCATTTAGATGTGTTTACACACTGTTTAATGCAGGACATGAATGCATTTAACCTGCAGTTACAAATGCATAAATCATTTGATATATTAAACATAAAAAAAAAAAAAAAAAAAATGTAATACGATATTGGCAACTGATTTAAAAAATGAAAAGAGATAAATGTGAATTAAAACCGCCAGTAGGTGGCAGCAAGTTACCGATTATAAGTGAGTCATTGCGATTGAACCGAATCATTTTAACGGTTGATTCATTCAGGAACAAAATGCCATCATGTTGCTCAAAGACGCAAAACAGCGCAGTGGCTTTGTTTGGGATTATTTTTGTTGCCGAAATAGAGCAAAAAATAGGCATTATGTTGTCTAAAACGTAAGGCTCTTAATATTAACTTATTGTTTATAGAACTGTTGTATAAAATCAATATCAAATTTGTAGTCATGCTGATTTTTGGAGAAAAAAGGCACTCCAGTACACCATGTGAAATTGATTAACTAATAAGAAATTGGGTATAAATGCCATTTATTTCCTGCCCCCATTCTGAATTGTCACATCAATCTAAATTATTGTAATAAGGCTTGAATCATGCAGTGAAGGAGCGCACTGTAAATGTGCACACGCACAAGACTTCACGTATTCCTTGAATAACCAATCGAATCCGAATTTAAGACATTTTAAGACTTTTTAAGGACCCGCGGACACCCTGTTTTAGTAGGTTTTGAGACAAAGTCTTTGCAAACACCTAGAGACAGTGATAAATGAATAGGGGAAGATAAAAAAAAAAAAACCTGACCTGACCTATCCTGAACTCCTTAATCTCTGGAATCAGTCATTTTGTGGGCTGAATGCTGCAGTCGAACCCTTAATTAACAGACTCATGTATGAACTCAGCTAAAACATGTCCAGCTCACATTTCACCCAAAATCAAAAGGAAAAGTAAACAAATATTTTCCTATTTATTTTGGATAAAGTCTTCTTTTTTTTTTTTGCAATGTGGCATTATTTTCATGACAGTTAAGCACATTTGTGTTCCGTGTACATTCATTAATTTTTGTATTTTTGTTAGTATAATATTTGAAGCAGAAAAATTAACTTTTTTCAGCAAGAATTTAGCTTGATAGAAAACCTAAAAACAATAAAAAAAATCAAGTTGTATTCTTTTTTTGTGAAAAATAGAAAAACTTTTTTTACAATTTCCCTTTATTGATTTATTCTTAATACTGTAATACAAAACAGTAAAATATTACTATAATATAATGTTTTAACTTATTTAAAGGCAGTACAACAAATACTACAATGAGGTACAAATGATTCACAATTTAATGACATATCGCTTTTTTATTACTTTAATGAGAATGAGATTTGTTTTCCATTTTGCTGAAAAAAGTCACAATGTAAAAAAAAAAAAAAAAAAATCTCAAGTGTCCCACAAATATTAACCTTCATTTTCTTTATGAAAAATACCATTACCTACTGTTACTCTCTTTTGATTTTAGGGGTGAAATACAAATAAAGGACATATTTTTGACAGGTTTTGTGGTGTTGGGAGAAGCCCAATCAGCTGTCTTTTCTGATCTAGTTTGTGCTTATAACCTGGGTTTGTCATAGTCAGTGGGTTTGAAGCTGTTGGGATGTGCAGCAACAACCTGTGGATTCACAGTGTGGTGGCTCTTACATGGCAACTCCAATCCAGGGTGACCAATGGTGTTGCGGACACATGGAGGAGAATGCCGCCCATCTGCCATGTCTGACTCTGAACACTGAGCTTCCCCATGCATGACGGCCAGGCCAAGACGCAGGCGCTCTGCATACGACTGAGCCCTGAGTAGACAACGGCAAGAGAGGGAAGACAAACAGAGATGTTCCTTATGATCCTCTTGGCTGTATTTTCATACGAGTGGCTTGTTATGGAGTCCTGAAGACTTACTCCTCTTTTCCATAATAATCGTCAAGCTTGAAAAAGCAGATACAATTCCAAACAACTTGTGCGCTACATTCAAAAACGTATTGTTTTTATAAGTACACAGTTAAAGTGATAGTTCACTCAAAAATTAACATTGTCTTTTTTTTCCCCCCAGTCTCGTGTTGTTCCAAACCTGCAAGAATTTCTTTCTTCTAATGAACACAAATGAAGATATTTTGAGGAACCAATCAGCTGCTGCAAGCCATTCTTCCATGGCTATCATTAAATCATCAGTTAAATAACTTGCAAAACACACCTTTCTGAGTTGAAACAAAGAATATCTTGAAGTCGAGTTTACTCAACTCACTATTTTTAAGGCAGCAGGTGAACTTTCGTTTCTAAGTTTAACCAACTCGAAATGTTCTACAGTGTGCGGTCAACTGTTTTGGTTACAAACATTCTTCAAAATATCTTTTGTGGCCATTGCATGTTTTCTTTATATATGTTTTTGGCTACAAATGTTATGGGCCTCATTTATCAATCTAACGTAGAAATGAGCGCAGATCCGTGCGCACAAATCAACTTACGACAGAGTTCACGTGTGATTCATGAAACATTCATGCATGAAAACAATCGTCATTTGAATAACACGCCCCTAAAAACACCCTGGTTTAGAAGCCTGGCCCCTAGAGTTTTACGACACGGAGAAACGAAACCCGGCCAAAAAGAGGAAGTAGTAATCTCGTGAAAGAGAAATTAATCTTACTCCAAAAACACCCGTTAACCTTGCAATTGCAAACAATTAGGCTACATTAATAAATGTAATTTATATGTATATTAAAATACTGGTAAATATAAACAGCCTATTTAGTTCCCCTCAGTCTACAACAAATATTTTTTTAATTTAATGGTATTCAGAACAGAACAAGGATGAAAAACTCACAAATAAAATACAACACAAATTAGGCTACAGTGGCATTCATTATAAACAGCATACAAATGTCAAGCAAAACTGAAACGGCATTGGGCTCACGCGCCTGTCTCATACCACAAGAATCCAAATGTTTCCATTTTTGCCATATTTGTAGCATTTGTTTGCATAACTATTATTTATTATGTAGCCTAAACTTGGCTTTATACTTCACTCATGTTCTAATATCCATGTAAAATCCTTCACATGTGCAAAAATGTTTGTTTGGGCGCTGCACGCTGATTTTACAGTGGAACTCAAATAAACAGTGTAGCTTTTATGTTTGGTTGACTGCATTTTAGTTTGATGATGAAAGTCTGAAATGTCAGGCAATGGTAGAACTAATGTTGTTTGTGTGTGCGTGAGGCGCCTGTGCGATCAGATGGATTCAATCAAATAAATATATAAATAAAATGCATTAAGAGTGTCACAAAAACTAGCGTAGCCTATACTTGTTGCACAGTGGGTTTTTTCCTTTTGTTAATCTGTTATTTATATTAAGCCTGTTATATATTTTGTGTGATCCTATTTATTGTATTCCTTTTATAGACTTAATTTCTGTTTTTCTCCTTGCACAGAAGCGCTACAGGTGCATGATGCGACGATTGAATCCTCACGGTCTTGTTTATGCTGCTATTCGCGCATATAAAGCTAAAGCCCTGTACAAAACAACAACAAAAAAAGACATTCTAATCTTACTGGTCAACGATCGACTAATGAGCTTCGTTTGACGGTCAGGAAAATAAAAATGAACAAAATGCTGTCATTCAATGCTCACGTCCATATGGATAAATTCCAAGTTCTGCGTTGAAACAACCGTACGCCCAACTTTCTGTTGTACGTTCGTTTTGTAAATGAGGCCCGTTTTTGTCTCTATAGCTTTTAAAGGGGTCATATGATGTTGCTAAAAAGAACATTATTTTGTGTATTTGGTGTAATGCAATGTGTTTATGCGGTTTAAGGTTAAAAACACATTATTTTCCACATACTGTACATTATTGTTTCTCCTCTATGCCCTTTTTGAAACGCGTCGATTTTTACGAAGCTCATCGGTCTTAAAAGCGAGGTGTGCTGTGATTGGCCAGCTACCCAGTGTGTTGTGATTGGCCGAATACCTCAAGCGTGTGACAGAAATGTTACGCCCCTTACCATACTGTGATGTCCTGTCCGCAGAACGACGAGACATAAACATTAAACCCCATTATAAACGAGGCATTTGTTGCATCCAGTGGGGACATAATTACTGATTATAATGACTTATACTGTCTTTTTACACGTTGCGTTGCATATCGTGCCGCGTAAACATAAAACCATGTCTGCATTTGTGATTGGAGAAATGACCAACAACAAGCGCTACTCTACACTGCCAAAAAATCTCGCGTTTGAATCGTCAGTGGCAAACTCTTTAAATATAAAAAAAACGTACTTACAGTCTGTGAGTCAGAACAGCCGGCATTGTAGTCTACTCTCCCAGGATCAGGAAACAGTCCTTCATCAAATGTGCTGCCTCACGCATCTGAATATTTGGGTTGAACTGTTCTGGAACAGTGTTGTAAATACAACTTAACCACTGATTTGTAGTTGTGTCCTCTTTTGGAAGACCAAACAAAGTAGTTTCGCTTTCACAACGAAACACACAGCGTCTTCAGGACATGGATGCAGCGTCAACAATACTACAGTGAGAATAAAAGTTACGCTGCCTTTCTTTGCGTGAACATTTGGGCGGCATTATGCAAATCTTCCCACACTATAACGTAGACTGTGTAAGGCGTGTTAGAACAGGGCGGTTTAAGGGGCAGACGGGGTTGCCTCTCATCTGAACTTTTATAAAATACTCTTTGATTTGAACTTTATCTTTGCACTTTACAGTCGTCTTTAGCACCAAGAGGCTTGTAACCACTCCACCGATAAAGGAAAATTGAAATCGGGCATCAATATACCCCTTTAAACTTTCACTTTGTCCACATCAATTTTCCCTTGAATCAAAAAATTAAATAAAAAAAAATTACAAAAGTCTGCAAATTCCTTATAGGCCTGCTTTTACCTATGACAATTACAGCACATCTCCAGGAGCTGTTACCTTTTTGCAGCAGATGGGGACTTGGCAACAATTATAGCGTTTCTATAAATCAGGAATCTAGGGCAAAAATAGAAATGAGAAAAAAAATTATATGACTAGTTTGTGTTTGCCCTTATATACATATATATATATATATCTATATAGAAAGTGAAGTTAATGTGCTGTAAATGCTGCCTACCCTCCTCCGATGTACTGCAGCAGGAACAAGAAGCCCCCACGTCAGGTTGTCCCCGGGAATGTCAAGACCCTGGATCTCTTCTGGTTGCCGATTCCATGGTGATTAATGATTCAGACCTATTATCATTGAAAATTGTTTTCAAGACATTTTTGACTGTTACTGCTAAAACAGAAGTAGGAACATGACAGCCATCATAAGCCATTACCTGCTTTAGCTAACATGGAAGCGAGCAGTTTGCACACTATAGATCCTCTCTTCCTCATCTTACACTGTTTACTGTAGGGGAAGTACGGGATCACGCCGATGATGTTCTTGGCACAGGAGGTCTTCAGTGCATAGGCCATGATCAGCAGCTCCATGATAGCAGTGTTGACATCTCTGACAGACACAGACAAATGGACTTTAGCTAATTGCTCTAAAGCGCTTCTGGGCCTGCTGAGAACTGCATTCTGAGACATGCAATTTAGCAAGAAGGTAAGACTTCACTTTGCACCTTTTGTGTTCCATAGGAAAAAAGTGGTCAAAATGACATTAGGGTGTGCAAACTTTTTTTTTTTTTTAAGAGCACATTAAAAATATCACAATGTACAATAATGCACTATTCATGATTTTACATTACCAGAAAAATCACGGCAAGTATACGGTGAATAGGGTTGCAAAATTCCGGGAATTTTCAAGACTGGAAACTTTCCATGGGAATTAATGGGAATGTATGTGAATTAATGGGAATAAACTGGAAAGTTGCAAAAACTGGGGACTTAAATGTAGTTGAGAAAAAATCGTGCAGCATAACCTTGGTTAAAACAACCTGATTTAATGCAACTTCAATTTAATTTCTACCCTATAACTGCTCAAATCACATGCACACTGCTTACTGCAGGGCTATTGAGGCCACACCCACTACATGCACTGTGCTTTCCTCCATAACATGAACAGATCATTTCTTAAATCCTGCACACAAAAGATCTAAATTTCCATCTTGGTAAGTATTCATGTAAATTACATGAATATTGCAAAAAAAAATTGCTTAAAACTTCCTTGTGCTCTGTGTAATATACTGTGCAAGAAAATTTGGCTATACCATTGTATAAACAAATACACTGATACAAATACACAAACCATAGACTTGAACAAACATTTAGGTGAGATAATAATAAAACAGAAGTCTAAAAATGACCCTGCCCCACACACAATCTCTGGGGGATTCCCCTCCAGTTTCTCTGAAGATGCTGCATTTGAGCCCAAAGACTACATCTTAAGTTTTGATATTCTAAATATATTTGATTCAAGTTTAACTAGTAAATACCAAAAAAAGTGTTTTTACAGTAGCAAGCTAGCCAGTAAATCAAGATATGAAAAGTCCAACCGAGCTAGCACTATTTAATTGACAGTTTATGAGGTATAAACTAGCTCAAGCTGTGATGCTCTTTCTGCTATAGCCAGTTTTCTGTTATCATACAGAAGTACAGTACCTGTCAAAAGTTTGGAAACATTACTATTTAAAATGTTTTAAACATCGCATATCTTTTGCTCATCACGCTTTCACTTTATTTTGCTTCACAAATACGGAACAAACGGTAAATATTCAAGTATCGGGATTACAATTTATAATAATGGTTTTCTGTTTTAATGTACTTTAAAATATAATGTTTTTCTGTGATGCAAAGCTGAATTTTGAACATCATTACTCCAGTCTTCAGTGGCACATGATTCTTCAGAATCATTCTAAGATGCTGATTTATAATCAAATTGGAACATTTTGTCGTTTATATTCTTTTTTTATTAGCCTTGTTCTTTTTTTCAGGATTCTTTGATGAATAAAGAGTTTTCAAAAAAGAACAGTTTATTTAAAATGGAAATCCTTTTTTAACAATACACTACCATTCAAAAGTTTGGGGTCAGTATCTTTTCTCTTTTTGTTTTAAATAAATTAATACTTTTATTCAACAAGGATGGTGGTTCCATTCACTAAAGTAATAGTAAAGACTTATATTGTTAGAAAAGATTTCGATTTTGAATAAACAAAGTTTTCATTCATCAATAAATCCTGAAAAAAGCATCACAGATTCCCCCCAAAAAATAAAAAAATGTCATTTTTTAAATTTGTATTAGTTTGCATTAGGGATGTGCCGATACGAGTATCGGTACAGAATGGTTCACGAGGCAAATTCAAAATGGAAGTGATCATCCCTGTCCCCTTGGAGTGGGGACTTTGGAGTGAGCAGGGCACGTGCGTGCCATTATGTAGTCGTTTGGAATGCATTTGGCAAAGTGAGCGACGTAATTTCCTCATTATCTTCAGCTGGCATGTTCCCGTGACAACGCAGCACAGTGTCCGTCAGCAGATGTCGCTGTTTTACTGTAGGGCTGTGCGATTAATCGAAATCGAAATCGCGATTTGAGACGTTGTGATTTCCTAATCGCAAAGCCTGCGATGTGGACGCGATATTACTCTGTTCCAGAGCATATGCATGACTGCCAGCCTTGAGTGGCAATCTTACTTGCCCTGGGCAAGAGTGAGCGCACCTCCGTTCTCCCCAATCAGCACTGCTCTAGCCAACTGCGTAAACACCCACCATTTTAAAAAAAACGGAAACGCGGGACGGGAGAGAGACAGAGTGGGATTATGGCGTCTACTGGGTCAGATCGATAGTTAGGCAAATTAAAACTAAAGAAAAACGTATGCAACATAATCTTCGAAATGACAGACAACGAACAAAAAAGGTAATTTGCAAGAGCTGCGTCACAGCATATCAAAACTCCCTTATCGGTTCTGTTTTCAGTACTGGAGAATAAAAGATACATTCTTAGATGTTTTTGTTAGTACGTTAACGTTATCTTGCACATTTTATCTCCCCAACAGATTAATTTGAAATAAGTTTATGATGCATGTTGGCTATTCCCAATTCAGAAGAGCGCACACACAGCCTGTGTCTGTGAATGCTGCTCATACTCGCTCATCTCTGCCCCAAGCGTCACGGACGATCCGTTCACGCTTGCCGCACTCACGCAGCCTGTCTTGTAATGCTCGTTTATACTCGCACCCGGCTCCGCACCGCAAGTCTTCACGAGCACATCTGGCAGTATGGATGAGGCTTGACGCATGCGCGCAACCTGTGTCGACTCTCGCCTGGCTCCGTGTTTAAAACGAATGTAAATTCAGTCTAACTGCTTGCTAATTTCACTTGGATGAAATTAAACATTCAGCACATTTTCCACTTGCTCTTAAAATCCCAAATACTTAAAATGAATAAATCAATGTAATACTTTAATAATTGACTTAAGAAATACAGTTCTTTATTTATAAAAAATAAACAAATATTTTCTGTGAAATTCAGTAATTAAGTTAATTCTGTAAAAGTAGTTATACCATTATAATCTTGCCTGCTGAAAGAAAAAAACAATAGAACCCCTCCCAAAAGCACAATAACAGATTTAATGGATTCGGGTGAGAATGTACAAAAAAAAAAACAAAGAATTTGTTTGTTTTAATGTAAACTATAATGGTGTATATTTTATGGATTCTATTGGTGGGATGTAATCTGGCAGATGGCAACCAATAGAACAACAGTAATTCCTATTGGAATAATGCTAAAACAAAAAGGAATTTTGTAATGGTTTAATGGAAACTATAAGAATTTCTGTGATGGTTTCTATTGTTTTTTTCAGCAGGGTAATGATACCCATACTGTGCTGCACATCATTGGCAATATTGAGCTGAAGCTTGACTTTGCAAATTTTAAATCGCAATATCTGTCAAAAAAAAAATCACAATTTAATTTTTTCCCCCAAATCGCACAGCCCTACTTTACAGTCATAAATGTCTTTTTATTGTTGCAAATAAACATACATTTTAAAAACTTTTTAAAAATATGCTATAATATATAAAAACTAATATATAATTATACTGTAAATATCATTTTTTTTTTTTTATGCCGGTGTCCATCAGCGAATCTGCTGACGGACACCGTGCTGTGTTGCCACGGGAATATGCCAGTTGAAGAAAATGAGGAAATTACGTCGCTCGCTTTGCCAAATGCATTCCAAATGACTACATAATGGCACGCACGTGCCCTGCTCACTCCAAAGTCCCCACTCCAAGGGGACAGGGATGATCACTTCCATTTGGAATTTGCCCCGTGAACCGTTCGGTAGAGCAATAAAAAAAGGGAATAGGTTGAGAACGGTACCGGATCCTATCGGCACATACCTAGTGTTCATGCCATGGAGCCTATGATCAAACAAAATGTTTATATTTATGTTTGTATATGATAGTTTCATAAATTTCCCCAAATTTTCTATTAATTCCCATAAATTCCCCAAAATTCCCGTAAATTCCTAGTAAGTTTCAAACTTGGAATATTTCCAAAATTCCCCAGACGAAGTTCCCATGGAAAGTTTCCGCCCCTTTTGCATTCCTAACGGTGAATATATGGCATATAAAGCTCTAAGCAACTCTATAGGTTAGATACACAGATGACACACGCAATATGTGGGTTACGATCACACAGCTAAAATTCACAGGCACAAATACGTTTAAACAGTCTGAAATATACACTTCAGCTTAAGCATGCAGATCTCCTATTCTGAACTGGATTCAATGCACTGCCTCTCACTGGCACTCTGACCTGGGAATGGTTTGGATGATGAAGATCGTTTGGGCTCTCACAGACTCTTTGATCTCAACCCTCGTTTCTGACAGATAAAAGCAAAAACATCAAAATAGCAGTGGCAGATCAATTATTTAGTTGACTCTAACCTGTTTGGGCGAACCTCATGAAGAAAATGCAATATTTTACCCCAAAATAAAAATATGAAACTATATTTTGAATAATGAAATGAAGCCTATTTTTTAAGACCATCATTTCATTATTAATAAGATTCCTCCTTCTTAATAAAAATAATAACAACTCTATTCCATTATTAACCATTAAGACCATAACTACATTTAAGCACATTCATTGTAATGCATTAAAAAAAACACACATTCCCATTATTAAAATATCTTCAAGGTGCCATAGAATGGAAAACTGTATTTTCCTTGGCATAGTTGAATAATAAGAGTTCTGTACATGGAAATGACATACCGTGAGCCTCAAACACCATTGTTTCCTCCTCCTTATGTAAATCTCGTGCATGCAAAAGACCAGTGAAAAATAGGCGAATCAGAACATAACACCGACTGTGACGTTACAGGCGGGATCACTAATAGTTACGCCCCCAACATCTGCATATACCAGCCCATGTTCTATGCCACCGCTAAGCGAAACACGTTTAAAGTTCCCGCAGGTCTAGTGAAGAAGACTAGCGAGAAATAGTTGAAATGGCAACAAGGAAATAAATTTAATGCTTACAGGCTGTGCCGGATGGGTTGCTGTGCCTGTATTACAGAACAGGCACTGACAACACATACGATCCACTAATCGGCCAATGGTATCAGCTGCTTGCTACATGCCCGTTACATGATAGTACATACTATTTCACTTACAACATAAACAGACATTAAGGAGACGATGACACTGAGACGATGGTCGAATGATTTAAGATCCTGAGACTCACTGACTAAGCAACTGATCTTGTGTATATAATCTGTTAAGTACTGAGTGCCAGACGGTAGTTTTACAAAAGAGCTCGTGGATCGCAAATCTCCCTCGCAAGTTGAAAGTAAAAAACCTTGTGCATTCGAAGCAGTTTTCATGGCCCCGCATCTTACCAGCGGCTCCCTATGCCGCATTTATTATCCAGTATAATGCACCCTCTAACGATATTCAGGACCTTGATCGCAACAATTATTTTCCCTGCGTGTTTCCTTCACACTGCCATGTGACTACTGACATGACCGCACTGTGAAACACCCATCGGAGCCGATCTCAATCAATCGGAGCCGCACTGCGAAACGTCCAACGTAGCAGACGCTCAACATCTGATGCTCGCACTGTGCGAACAGCCATCGGTAGCAGAGCGTCAACGGATCAAGCATTCGACCGCACTGCGAAACAGCCAATCGGTATCATAGCTCCGCATCGACCCACTGTGTCTTTTCTTTTCGCTGCGAAACAGCCAATCAGAGCAGAGTTCAACATTGAGCCGCACTGTGAAACAGCCAATCGGAGCAGAGCTCATCATCGAGCCGCACTGCGAAACAGCCAGTCGGAGCAGAGCTCAACATCGAGCCGCATTGTGAAACAGCCAATCGGAGCAGAGCTCAACATCGAGCTGCATTGTGAAACAGCCAATCGGTAGCATAGCTCAACAGCGAGCGTCCGCGAAACAGCTCAATCTAGCAGAGCTCCACAGGAGCTGCACGTGCGAAACAGCCAATCGGAGCAGTCAGCTCACTCGGCCGCACTGCGAACACCAGTCGGAGCAGAGCTCAACAAAATCAGCATTGAGCCGCGCTGTGAAACAGCCAATCAGAGCAGAGATCAACGTTGAGCCGCACTGCGAAACAGCCAATCGGAGCAGAGCTCAACATTGAGCCGCACTTTGAAACAGCCAATCAGAGCAGAGTTCAACATTGAGCCGCACTGTGAAACAACCAATCGGAGCAGAGCTCATCATCGAGCCGCACTGCGAAACAGCCAGTCGGAGCAGAGCTCAACATCGAGCCGCACTGCGAAACAGCCAATCGGAGCAGAGCTCAGCATCGAGCCGCACTGCGAAACAACCAATCGGAGCAGAGCTCAACATCGAGCCGCACTGCAAAACAGCCAGTCGGAGCAGAGCTCAACATCAAGCATCGAGCCGCACTGCAAAACAGCCAGTCGGAGCAGAGCTCAACATCAAGCATCGAGCCGCACTGCGAAACAGCCAATCAGAGCAGATCTCAACATTGAGCCGCACTGTGAAACAACCAATCGGAGCAGAGCTCATCATCGAGCCGCACTGCGAAACAGCCAGTCGGAGCAGAGCTCAACATCAAGCATCGAGCCGCACTGCGAAACAGCCAATCGGAGCAGAGCTCAGCATCGAGCCGCACTGCGAAACAACCAATCGGAGCAGAGCTCAACATCGAGCCGCACTGCGAAACAGCCAATCGGAGCAGAGCTCAACATCGAGCCGCACTGCGAAACAGCCAGTCGGAGCAGAGCTCAACATCGAGCCGCACTGCGAAACAGCCAATCGGAGCAGAGCTCAACATCAAGCATCGAGCCACACTGCGAAACAGCCAATCGGAGCAGAGCTCAACATCAAGCATCGAGCCACACTGCGAAACAGCCAATCGGAGCAGAGCTCAACATCAAGCATCGAGCCACACTGCGAAACAGCCAATCGGAGCAGAGCTCAACATCAAGCATCGAGCCGCACTGCGAAACAGCCAATCGGAGCAGAGCTCAACATCGAGCCGCACTGCGAAACAGCCAATCGGAGCAGAGCTCAACATCGAGCCGCACTGCGAAACAGCCAATCAGAACAGCAGAGACTCACACATCGACCCGCCCTGCGAAAACCAGCATCGGAGCAAGCTCAACATCGAGCCGCACTCGAAACAGCCAATCTGGCAGAGCTCAACATCGAGCGCACTGTGAAACAGCCATCGGAGCGAGCTCACATCGATCGCACTGTGAACAGCCAATCGTATCCAGGCTCAACATCGAACTCGCACTGATCTGCGACAGCCAATCAGAGCAGAGCTCAACATTGAGCCACACTGCAAAACCACAAATCAGAGCAGAGCTCAACATTGAGCAGCACTTTGAAACAGCCAATCAGAGCAGAGTTCAACATTGAGCCGCACTGTGAAACAACCAATCGGAGCAGAGCTCATCATCGAGCCGCACTGCGAAACAGCCAGTCGGAGCAGAGCTCAACATCGAGCCGCACTGCGAAACAGCCAATCGGAGCAGAGCTCAACATCACTCGCCTCTAGCCACCCCCCAAAACCTGCGGAAAAAACGCCAATCGGAGCCAGCTCAGCATAGCCGCACTGCGAAACAGCCATCGGAGCAGGAGCTCAACATCGGCCGCACTGCCGAAACAGCCAATCAAAAAAAACGTGGGCGGAGCATAGCTCACATTATTATGCTTGACCCCTTCCAATAGTAAAAACAGACCTTTCATTCGAGGCAATCCTAGGGTTGTAAAATGTCATGTAATCCGGTTCTGAGATTGTTTTCGCCCTTAACTAGCCACATCCTTCCTATAGAGATCAGAGAACAATTTAAGAATATTGTTCATGCATTCTATGGCCCTTCAGATTACTAGCATGTTAGGTCCTTGATCACATATGGAGATAGAATTGTTGCTTAGTTCCAATTAAATAGATTATGATCCACAAATAAATTGAATGAGATCCACAAATAAATCTTAATGTTTCACAAACATGTATTAAATTCACAAATAAATAAATGAGATTTGCAAATAAAAAACATATTCACAAATATATATTTATGTCACCACCACAACTTTGCCTGGCATTTATTTGTGAATTGCGTCCTGTGCATTTGTAGATAGCTGCACGCTTTTGTGAATCGCGTCCTGTGCATTTGCTAATTGTGAAACATTTCTTGCGTCAAGACATGCTGATAATCCACAAATACGTGGACTCCACCCCCCGTCTACTCAAGCCAATCAGATAACGGCCACATTCGCTGACCAATCGTAGCACGATCTCGCTATAGCAATCACGTTTTGCTTTACAATCAGGGCGGACTTGTCCTGAGATAACTTAATTCATCTGCATTGGCTCAAATAGGTCATTTAAGGGCCATACAATGGGTACAGTAAATGATTTTTAAAACTGGATTTCGTTAGACCATTAGACCGTGTATCATGCCAAGCCACAGTATTTATGTTACGTGCCTTTGAAAATGCCAGAGAAACGTGTAGTAGTATACAGTGCGTAGTGCGGCATTTACAGTGCGTTCTTTCACTGAAATGATTCAGTGTGGTATGGGAGCAGAAAATATATAAATTTATATAATTTTAAATAGTTTATATAAATATCATTTATATATAATTGTCGTTTCTTTTCTCCAAAAATCAACATGATTTCAAATGTGATGTTAAAATTATGTGACATTAATATACAGTTCAATAAACAAAAACAAGACGGTGTTTCGTTTCTGAATGAATCAACCTTTAAATGATTCGGTTAAATCGCAATGACTTAACTGACTTGCTGCCACCTACTGGTGGTTTAATTTTCACATTTATATTTTTTAAATAAATTCAAATGTCAGTATTCAACGTTTTTTGTTTACAATATCAAAACATTATCTATGCATTTGTAACTGCAGGTTAAAACATCCCATGTCCCTCTAAGCTGCATTAACACGTGTAAATGCATCTAAATGCCACTTCAGATGCAACTTGTTTCCTCTGCATTGTAAAGATGAATTTCGTTGATAATTATACAATTTCTTTGGTAACAGCCCAAATGTCTCATTATTCTAACTGACAAATTATATGCAATAATTTGACTCAAAAAGATGAGGCACACTTTAAGAAAAAATGGCTTTATAAATGTAAAAATGCTTTAAAAATGTAATATATATATATATTTAAGCTTATTTGTAGACGTGAATTCATACTGCTTACTGCTGTGACCAACACAGAATATCAAAACTTCATCAGCGTTATCGTCCTCAGGAGCAGCTCATATACTCGCTTGACTGAAAAACTGGGAATGCCTGTTGGCCTGTTGTGTGACGGCAATTTACCTATGAACCAACAAATGTTTATATGAGGTTGAGTTCAGTTCTTTATTAGTCAGTTACTATTGACACTTTGATTCCATATTGACTAAGCATTATGCTTCCATATCGCGTTTGAATACATATAGCGGTCGTTCCCAGATAGCCGTGATTTAAAGCTTCCGCTGGCATTTTTTCAAAGGCACGTAACATAAAATACTGTGGCTTGGCATGATACACAGTCTAATGGTCTAATGAAATCCAGTTTTAAACATCTTTTACTGTACCCATTGTATGGCCCTTATATTACCTATTTGAGCCAATGCAGATGAATGAAGTTATCTCAGGATGAGACCGCCCTGATTGTAAAGCAAAACGTGATTGGCTATAGCGAGATCGTGCTACGTTTGGTCAGCGAATGTGGCTGTTATCTGATTGGCTTGAGTAGACGGTGGGTGGAGTCCACGTATTTGTGGATTGTCAGCACGTCTTGACGCAAGAAATGTTTCACAATTCGCAAATGCACAGGACGCGATTCACAAATGTGTGCAGCTATCTACAAATGCACAGGACGCGATTCACAAATAAATGCCAGGCAAAGTTGTGGTTGTGACATAAATATATATTTGTGAATATGTTTTTTATTTGCAAATCTCATTTTATTTATTTGTGAATTTAATTAATGCTTGTTAATCTCATTCTATTTATTTGTGGATCATAATCTATTTATTTGGAATTAAGCAACAATTCTATCTCCATAATCACATACTGTACAGTTATCCATTTATTTACAGCCTTATAAACGTAATCAGTAGGTCTCATTCTCTAAGCAGCTGAATCACGCATTTGTTAAAAAAACTGCGTATTTGTATGAAAATATGATGTTTTCAAGAACAAATCAAGAACAAATCAAGAACAAATAAAAAATATCAATCTGGATGGCCATATAATCATGTTAAGATGAAATTGTCTAGATAATTTGTATACACAGATATTTCACTTAAAATACATTTCATCATATACAGTGAAAGAGTACGAAAAGAAGAGTTACAGCTTGTATAAAACCACAGATACGTGTTTGTGCAGCCGGCCGATCAGAGATCTGAACCCTGGGTCTGTGTTAAAGGTGTCTGAACTGGTTCTGAGGACGGCACACTTGGCATTATTTGAAGATCCTGCTGCAGGTCTCTCAGCGTCATATGTTCAGAGAGTCACGAAAGGCTGTAAAGTAAAGGCTGTGTCGAAAGCCTTATATGGAGATGGTTGGGCCACGGCACTCATTTCCAATCTCGAAATTTCATTACTATTAGAACGAGGTAAAAGGGGTCATATGAAGTTGCTAAAAAGAACATTATTTGGTGTAATGAAATGTGTTTATGCGGATTATAATGACTTATACTGTCTTTTTATGCATTGCATCGCGCCGCGTAAACAAAACATGTCTGCATTTGTGATCGGAGAAATGACAAACAACAAGCGCTACTCTACACTGCTCAAAACTCACGTTTGAATCGTCAGCGGCAAATTCTTTAAATATAAAAAACGTACTTACAGTCTGTGAGTCAGAACAGCCGGCATTGTAGTCTACTCTCCCAGGATCAGAAAACAGTCCTCCATAAAATGCACTGCACACATCTGAATATTTTGGTTGAAGTGTACTGGAACAGTGAATACAACTTAACCACTGATTTCTAGTCGTGTCCTCTTTTGGAAGACCAAACAAAGTAGTTTCGCTTTCACAACGAATCACAGCGCCTTCAGGACATGGCGGCGGCGGCGGCATCAACAATACTACAGCGAGAATCAAAGTTTTTTCTTTGCGTGAACATTTGGGCGGCGTTATGCAAATCTTCCCACATCGTGAGGTAGATATGTGGGGGCGTGTTAGAGCGAGCCGTTTTAGGTAGGCATGGCTGACTCTTAACTGTTATAAAGAATATCTCTTTGGATTTGAGATTAGTCTTTGCAACTTTACAGATCTTAATTATGCACCAAGAGCTTGTAACACTCCAAAGAGAAAGGAAAACTTGAAATCGCATCATATGACCCCTTTAAGAGCAAATGCATGTGCGTACGCACGCGTTGTGTACAAAATGCAATCATTAGTGAATGAGACCCGTTGAGTTGTGTGTGAGGCACTGCACATTATTGTTACGAACTGTGCTGACTTTGAGACCTCTGAAAGTTACAAATCAGGAAATCAAATTGCTGTAATGAGACATCTATTTAGGTCCACGTCAAAATGCGACAGGGTGCCAACAACAGAGTATCTGTGTAAATAAAGCGTATTGATCACCTCTGTTTGACTCCTGGTAAACAACAGACTTGCCCAGCTCAACTCCAAGACGCCTGTGCAAACACAAGCAGACAATCAACACAGAAGCAGAGCTGCACACTCACACAACATCACGAGCAAGGTCTCTGTGAAGGATTGGGCCGCTGGGCACTTACTCGGTAATCTTCTTGGAGAGTTCAGTGCACGCCGGCGTGGAGTTGGCAGAGAAAACGCGGAAACCACTTTTCGCCACGTTCATGATCAGCTAACGTTACCTGACGGCCAACGGCAAACCTGAGACGTTTACAGGTCTAGCGCTACAAAGCCGCTGTCGTATCTAGGAATGCGAATGATATAATAGCTGCTGGAGAAGTACAACAGCTGCTCTGCAGGTTCACTGTGGTTTCCAAACAACCAGCCGATTTCTTCTGCGCGAGGTCCGCTGCTGACGACTCACTACAGCCGCCTGCTGGTCGGAGGATAACTGCATCCCGCAGATTCAACCACTGCTTCTTCTTCTTCTTCTAATAACGTTTTATGGCGGATGGCAAACCAACTTCTGGTGCATTTACCGCCACCAACTGGACTGGAGTGGGAAGCACGAATAAGCAATTAATATATAACATATTTAGATTTATCTATAGTTATATATAAAAAAAATAAATGACAAAACTATAATAATAAAAAAAAAAAAACCCTTTCCTAAATTCTCCTGACTAATCCTATTTCTTTAATGTATTTAACAATAGCACCATATATTTTACCTTGTTCTGCATGCTCTTTCAAGAGATTTGACAAATTAAATGATTCAACACCCATGTTTCTTACTTCCTTAATGAGTTTTAACCTTTCTTTTTCATATTTTATACATTTTATTAAAACATGCTCTATTATTTCTGCCTGATTACAAAAAATACATTTACCTGTTTCATGTTTTCCTATATTAAACAGAGAGTGATTTAATCTAGTATGCCCTATTCGGATGCGAGAAATAATTGTATCTTCTTTCCTATTCCTAAAAATACTTCTTCCATTTCCTACTTGCTGCTGAATATTATACATTTGTCTGCCCTTGCTTTCACAGTTCCATACTTCTTGCCATTTTTTGTTTATGAATTCTTTAATTTTCCCTTTAACCTCATTTTTGCTAAGAGTCACTTGAATATCTATTTCTGAGTGTATAAGAGCTTGCTTAGCAAGCTAATCAACCACTTCATTAGCCTCCGCTCCCACATGAGCGGGAACCCACAAAAATGTTATTAAGCTTATATTACTTATTCTTAATAAACTTGCAAGAATCTCATAAATAATGTCTTGCCTTGATGTTTTTACTCCACTTGCTTCAACCACTGCTAATAATAGCTGTCTCATTTAGAAGGCTGCGCCCTCCGGAGGTCGCATCCTCTGGAGGTCGAATCCTCTCTAGGATGCGTATACGGAGTGTCCTCAACCCTAGGATTAAACGAGACGGCCTTCGTAGGATTGGGCGGAAAAGGAAACAGGAAGTATCACGTTGCTATGCCAACACATAGCGTCGTTGCGTCTCACACAAGCGGCAACTTCCCGCTCTCTCTCTCGTGAGGCCAACAAGGAAGTGACTTATAACTGTAATCATCAACTGGCCATAGACTCCCCATGTTAAAATGCCCAATTTTACAACAGAAAAAAACATGTTTACAGCCTGGTTCAAAAAATTATTTTAGTTTATATAGCTAATTTTGCCCGTCATGACAACTGTGAGGGGGGGTGAATTTTTTATAAGTCATCCGTTTAAATTATATTAAGCCGTAAAGTTATGCATAATTAAGGGCGTGGCCACTTGAGTGACAGGTGGATTGCTGCTGCTGTCACCGCCGTCGAGCGTGGCTTCCGACTTTCTCCCGACTTTTTTTAACTTGTATAGAACTTTAACCGGTCAGGAAATGAACAAGGATGAGAACCACAACTCAAACAATAGAAAAAATATATTAAAATGCAGTATGAAATTCTTAAGTAATACTTTAAATGAAATGTAAGAACATAAGTATAATACCAGATCTTTTAAGTAATTAGGAGACTGTATCGTAATATACAAACTAGACAAAACACATATCTGAAGCATACTAGAACGTCTCAATAACTACATGTCCCACCAAACTACAACACGTTCTAGAATAGAACTATTTAAATCTTGTGAAAAGGCAGCATATTAAATGTCTTACATAGTAATCAAAAGTGTAGTACCGCCAGACGAGTGTCTTCAGTGTCCTTGGAAGAACTGTAGACTGATGATGGTCCAGAACATCGAAGAGGGCCAACAAGCCAAAAGGATGGAAGCAATATTAAAGTCAAGAGATAATAAGAATAAACGAGAAACTTATTTTAGTCATTCAGGAGGGAAAATCTCAGCTCCCTCTACAAATGCCCTTCCACCCACAAAATAAGCCCGCTTATTTTCTTTTCTGGCCTTTTCCATGACGGGCCATAACTGGTTTCTTCGTTCTCTATCTGCTTGAGACAGATCCTAGGATATTTTCAGGTTGTTATTTCTAAGGAAAATTGAATCCTTAGCAGCACGCCAGACCGCGTCGCGTTGAAAACGAGAGGTAAACTGTATGATGATTCCTCTGGGCTTGCTGTCGTTCAGCCGTTTTCGACCCAGGCGATGAACGGTATCCACAGCATCTGGGAGTTTGTCTTTCGCATCTGGCAGAAGCTGCTGGCAAACATCGATGATCTTACCTCGGACATTTTCTCTCTCACTTTCAGGGACCCCGTGAACTCTAAGACTCCAACGACGTGAGTAAGCTCCAAGGTGCAGAAGCCGTTTCTCCTGTTCATGCCAGTTAAACTCGACTCTCTTGGCTAGTGACTCAGTCGCACCGACTTTGACTTTCAGATCTTTTACTTCGGCACTCATAAAGTCAATCACATCCTTCACTCCAGAAATCTGTCTGGTATTTTCGTTGATTGTTTCTTTCATACTAGCGATCACACGTGAGTTTTCCCCCACCATCTTTTCCAAAGCATCAGAACGATTATTAATCAGCCTCGAAAGCTCCCCGAGTTGTGAGAGGATGGCAGTTGTGTCAGCGCTCTCGGTCTTGCGTTGTTTTATGGCAGGGGACTTACATGGGGTTTCTGGAAGACAGGGAAATTCTTCCTCACACAGCATGAATTCTGCAGAATCAGTATCATGGCTTATGTAGTCATGCATGTTCTCTGTCAGAAGTTCTTTTCGGGCTTGACTTGTCTCATTAGCATTTTTGTTAGCATTAGCAGCAGCTTGAGTTCCATTCCTACTTTTTCTTTTCTCGGATTTTCCCATTTTGACAGCTACTACAAATTTAACACTGGTTAAATGTGATCTGGTACAAATTAAGAGTTCAAAAGCTTTTCTAACTGCATTACAAGACAAAATAAACAGCTGAGTTTGCAGAGCTCATCAACATGCGTCTGATCAGAGCACCATCTTGGACCTCCTCCATGTAGGCCCGAATTTTTGCCCATTTTCGATTATCCGAGAGTGACGCACTGTGACGTGCTGCCAAGATGGCGACGGCCTGCTCCACCCACTTTAGGCTTCAAAAACCTCTTCAGGAACCTACGGGTGATGTCACGGACACTACGTCCATGTTTTTATACAGTCTATGGTCTCACAGTTGAGGAAAAATTTATTTCTAAATTGGAAAGCAATTTGAAAAGAAAATGTTTTTTGTTTTATTTTATTCAATGTTTGAGGAGCTACAGCGTACGTACAACAGACATCTGTTAGAGAAAAAAAGAAGGATATCAAGAACAAAGTTTATCCGTTTTTACCGGCGGAGATTTGAGGTAAGTTGTAGCATAGTTCCTTTAATATAATATTATTTAATATAAGTCCATATATAAAGCCTTTGGTTGTAGGGTATTGAGGCAATAGTTATATAGGCTAACTACATTTATCTTACTACACATATTACTATATACATTATATACAATGTTATTATTATTGTGATCCCACTGTCTTTAAAAGTGCTACGAATTACATAATTTATCATAATTTAACCCAGTGTTCACAATTTTAAAATAAATTTAGGAAAGCTATTAAGCAAAAAACAAACAAAAAGAAATACTGTACTAAAGTTGTGTCTATTAAACTACATATTAAATATTCATTAATTAAATTTAATGCTGTAAAACTAGATTATAAATACATTAAACACAATACTGAACGTTAAAACAATAACCTAATGTAATGCTGTAGATCTGTTATATATACATGATTAAACACAATACTGAACATCAAGAATTAACTTAAAAACTATATTATATATACATGATTATACACAATAGTATGTAGTTGTACATATCATTTTTATTATTTTGTTTCATACAGACAGACATCAAGTATTGCACGCTCAATCCCCATGTCCCTGTTCTTGAGAAGTTTTTTAATGGAGGGGATACAAAAGCAGACTTTCGTCTGACGAGAGAGAGCCTCAATAAACTTTTGGAGCTGCTTCATCAGCAACAGAGACATGGCTGGGGTACAACACTCCAGACCTTGGTGTTTTTGTATTGGTTGGCCTGTGGTGCATCTTACAGGGTTGTGTCGCAGGCTTTTGGGATGCCACGGCCAACCATTCACAGAATTATACATCGAGTGGCTGATGAAGTCATGGCAATTTTGCCAAAGGTTGTGGCCCTACCAAAGTCAGAAGAACACCTGCTCCAGGTTGGTGCAGGCTTTGCTTCTCTCACCAATCACCAGGCATTTGGTAAAGCTGTTGGAGCCATTGATGGATGCCATGTGAGAATAAAACCACCAGCTGGCCCTGATGGACAGTGTTATAAAAACAGAAAGCTGTTTGCCTCCATCCTGCTTCAAGGGATATGCGACCATCAAGGGGCATTTTTAGACATTTTTGTAGGGTACTCCGGGAGTGTCCACGACTTACGGGTGCTTAAGAACAGCCCCATTTACAAACAGGCAAAGTATCCACCTCAGGGCTTTTTCCTCCTCGGCGATGGTGGGTACCCCTGCACAGAGAAGCAAATCGCAATCATGACACCATTTAAGAATCCAGCCTCACCATCTACTCAGCGCTTCAATGCACATCTTTCCAAAGGCCGCTCAATTATTGAGCGTGCTTTTGGAATGATGAAGACGCGTTTTAAAGCCATCTTCCTTCAGGCACTTGAAGTGCATCCAACATTTGCACCAAAGGTTGCATTATTTTTCTGTATATTTGACCTTTACTTAACACACAACTTCAATGTCAGATAAAAGAATTTACAATTTAGGGTGACAAAATGTTTTCATATTGTGTGGATCTCTAGTATGAACATTTTGTATTTTGAATGTAACTAGTTGCATAACTTTATTTAGTATGCCTTCTGAAAATGAAGTGTACTTAATTGTATTGAATACGCACTTGTCATGTATTTCAACTCTTTAAAGTATATATTTTTTTTAAAACTCCGCTTGCAGATAATATAATATTAATGAAATGAAAGGCCACTTAAGTGCACTTAAAGAGAGACACTTTAATGTTTCATGTTTCTTAACACGCCAAAGTACACTTTTAACAAGTAATAATGAAAAATATCGAATTACTTTAAATTACATTTTAAGTCATGTCATGCTTATTTTGATGTTGACTAACATACTAAAGCACATGTGTTTGTAATAGTGCGTATTCGATACTTGCATTGTTAATATATTTAAAATGTACTAAATTGCAACTTCATCATAACAAATGTGTAATTACAAATATGTTTAAATACATGAGTACACATTTCAATAGAGATTACATTAAAAAGTATGTTTTAGTGCTTGTCAGTACATTTGGCGATACACTTTTACCATATTTCGAAGACAATAAAAGTAATTCTGTCAGGACCACTATCGTCAAAATGATAGATACTTAGCATAAAGTTTGGTTTGGCGGTATGGTTCTGTTCTGGGCAAAAAACTCCCTGCCCATCCATGCAGCTTGTCTTGAATGAGCAGGGAGAGCAGCAATAATAACCCCCCTAGGTTAACAGAACAGAACAGAACAAGGCAGATATCATTAATGTA
This sequence comes from Sinocyclocheilus anophthalmus, assembly GCA_018155175.1. Taxonomy (NCBI): domain Eukaryota; kingdom Metazoa; phylum Chordata; class Actinopteri; order Cypriniformes; family Cyprinidae; genus Sinocyclocheilus; species Sinocyclocheilus anophthalmus. The sequence continues at coordinate 4,016 of JADLZN010002402.1, read as the reverse complement.
CTTAATGATATTTAAGTGTAACACGTTATTCAAGATAAAGGAGTCTGATTAGCAAGGAATATCAGAAAGCCAAGTCCCTGACTGTGGCGAAAGGAGGAGCTGGGATGGAGGAGGGTAATTAGCTCTGGAGCAAAAGCTGAAAAGGTGTGAATATCTGAATAGAGGTATATAGGAATGCAGCGTAGGTGTCATATTCCATAGGTTAGCTTGATCAGCTGATGTGAGCTTGGACTCACGTTACCTGCCAGAACTAAACGCTAACGCTTAATTATGAAATTACATATGAAGATGTACTTAAGTCATACTTAAGTGGGTCAAAAATACTCTAAAGTTCAGCTTATTGCATTTAATATAAATTTAAAATATAATACTTTTTCATCGAATTGCAAATTACATTAAGTTCATACTGAAGTGCATTCTTTTAAAATATATTATAAGCATTCTTTTTATAATACAGTGACGCAAGGAATCCATGACATGGCAAAGGTCATAAAAGTAGTTATTTGAACTAGGACGACAATATTATATAATGTTAATGGAATTTGTGGTAAATATCGTACACGGTTACACACTTAAATATGGATAAGTGACTCAATCGTTCCAACTTTGAACAGGATGTCTTTTGCAATTCACAGTACTGAAGCTGAAATTAATTTCAAGGGAAGTCAAGCATATGATGATAATAGGTGAAGTAGACATTCTGTTGTGGATGTAAACTCAAGTTATTTCAAGGCATAGACACACTTTGCTCATTTAGTAACCTTTTCATTATGTGGTGGGGCAATAAAATATCAAATGGTTTTATGGGAAGTCACTTCAAAGGACTTTGAACCCTTTTTGTGTAGATTTATGAATGCACTGCAGACAGCACCTGCTGAAAGTGTTAGAGTGAAACATCAAGACACAGAAGAACAGTTGCTCCGTTGAGCGCAGCACATTTAGTTGCTTCTATTAAAGAATCCCAGAGAGCGAGATTAGTCATTAAATTCATATTACCATGGTTGCATAACAGCATTTAATGTGTGTAATGTGTAACTGATTTACCTTTAACCTATTTACCTGACATATTTGAAACACGTCTCTACACACAAAATGAGAGGATTTTAAATGTTGCATCACTGTTCTGCTCTATTATAATGCCATTGTGTATGAAGACAGTGTTCAAAAACCTAAATGTAAAGGACTGAAATACTACTCAAAGCTTAAACTCTTTTTCAATCTCAATTTAAGCCGATTTAAACAACAAAATAACTAAACGTCCTTTAACAATCCTAATACTTGCAGACGATACAGGCCATTTCTCATACGCTCTATTCGTCTGCACTCCACCCCATATCCCGCCCACCTGTGCAAAGACTCCTCTGTTCTTACTTGTCCTATTTCGACGCAGGGAAAACTGTTGCTCCATAAGGGAACACCCACTGTGTACAAAGAGCTTTCAAATGACAACTTCCTTTACCTGCAAGTGTGGAGCTGTGTGCCTGAAGCTTTTGCCTGCAATGAAAAAAGGCATATTCTTTGTACAAAAGCGGATCGGAGCTGTAAAATTGGTGCCTGGAGAAGTGTTTTACTCACATCATCTACAGATCACACTCTGAACTACCTGCTTCTGTTCCCTCAAGACCCCCGTTCACAAAGGTAACGTGAGCCTTCACAATACTTTTTAATGTAATGAGGACGTGAAGGAGATTTTACTCGGACGAGTTTACTCAGGAAAGTTTGTCTGGCACATTTAACATGCCTGCACAGACGTGAAACTGGATTAAAGATTGGGAAGTTAGTTTCTGAGTTTCACTTGGGCTTGAGAGTTTTGTATTCTGAAACCCAACACTTCTCACACAGGTGCTTAGACAGAAAGAATGAGAAGAAGAAAGACAGGATGAAGTTTTGAGGGCTTGTTGTTGTCTTTCTGGGATTGGATGTGACATTGTGTGGGTTAATCTCATCAAAACATGTCCAGGTCACATTCCACCCCAAAATAGAAAAGAAATATGAAATTGTATTAATAATTTAAGCTTTATTACGCTTTATTAAGAATTTTATTTATTTGGTCCTTTTTTTTTGCATTGTGAAATTATTTTCATTACACGTTTTGATATGTTGACTAGCATATTAAAATGCACGCAAAACATTAATTATCAAAATGTAAGTCCTACATAAGTGGGTCAAAAAGCATTTTAAAGTTCAGCTAACTGCATTTAATATACATTTTAATTATAGTACACTTTCATTTTTAATTCAATTAACATGCAATTAAGTGTCCAAAAACATCACATTTAAGTATATTCTTTTAAAGTATATTATTTTCATAATACACATTATTATTATTTTATTATTATTTTTAAAGTATGTTAAACCTCTTTTCACAAGGTGTGGTTGTGGTAAGTTTTGCTTTAGATTTTTTTTAGATAATTACTATATAATTATTATATGAATATTCTCAATAGATTCTCATTACGTAATGCAATTTTATTAGATATTTATTGCATTTATTTTTCCACATTACTGTATAATGAGATTGTTTGAACTATAGACATGTTTTGATATGTTGACTAACACACTAAAATGCATGTAAAATATCCCAATTTCAGAGATAATAGGAGTAATTATGAAATGAATAATAAAGATGTAGTTAATGTGGGTCAAAAGTTGCTTTACATTTCAGCTAATTCCATTTAATATGTATGTAAACTATAATACATTTTCATTTAATTGCAATTAACATGCAACTAAATGTCTGAAAACATTACATTCAGTTCACTTTTTTACATTCAGTTTTCACACTTTTTAAAATTCACATTTAAAGCATATTATTTCCATAATAAGTATAATTTTTTAAAGAAGGCTACTTCTTTTCACAAGGTGTATTTCATGATGAAAATTATGCATTTTGTTTTACTTTTGAGGTTTTTTATCATTTCTGTTAATATCACTGATTATTCTCAATGGATTCGCAGTACTGTAATGCAATTGTTTTTATTGCATATTCATTGCATGTATTTTTTTGTTGCTGAACTGTCATGATTTTATTTTATTTTATTTTTAGGTATAATGTAATCACAGGTTTCCTTGAGATTCCTCTATATAAACATCCAAACGGTGTTCTCTGCTTACTCACAGGACAAACCTGATTTAATCTGCGTCTGTTAAACTTGACCCGCGCCTCAGGCTAAACATGAATCAGGCAGCCATAAATTAAAACCTAACCGGTGTATTTAGGCAGGGAACACCCTGCTATCTGTGTCATTTCAGATGTTTATGTGCAATGGTTATAATTCATAGGAGTCACTTTGGTTCCATTTAAAGCAGATTTTGTTTGTCAGCATGCAGGGCGACACAGTCAGGGCCCTGTTTCCTTTGGAAATCTCAGCCCAAACACAGTGTGATGTAGGACGTCTTGCGGGTTGCAATGCGAACCGGTCGGTTGAAACTGAAATAAAAGCTCTATTGTGTCATGCTCTCTGTGTAGTGCTGAGCAACTCTGAGCAACCTGCCAGCTGGTACGCCATTAGCTTGTCAACACACATCTGCTGTTCGCTGTGCATCATCTCTGATCTGTTTTTCCATGCGGACAACAGGAAAAGAAAGAGAAACAAGTATAAGCCAGAGTCTTTTGGTTGTCTGATACTGGAATGTTGTGTGTGTTTGGTTCAGCCAGATCGGCCAGATCTCATGTTACGTTGTGTATTGAGAGCATTGTGTTGTGTGCAGGCTTGTTCTCAGGGGATGTTCACATCAACCATGTGTCTTTGTTATTGCTTCAGAAAAAAAGGGCTTAACGTAGCTGAAAGCAAATAATCTGCACCTTTGATCGATAGTGACACTCTTTTTGTCTTATGTTAGTTGAAGGGAAGGAAATTAAGGACGAACCTGTGCATACTCACACTGTGTTTCCTGTCAGCGCTGTGCACACAATGGCTTTTGTATGTCTTTCAGTAGCAGATTTAAAGAGGTGTCGGGGGTCCGAACTGACGTTTTGTGAGGCAATGCATTTTCCTTACTTCCTATAAAACTGA